>JAJOZX010000194.1:1077500-1097500 GCA_023014485.1 Bathynomus jamesi
ATGCAAAGTCTGCTCTGGGTTTTTGCAAGTGTCTTTTCAGGTATGCAACTTTGTTCGTGGACTGGTTTGATTTAAGGCCCTGTATGTTGGCTGGATTATTTATTTTTTCTTTCTTTGCATACAGGTGGTTCCACTTTGTTTTCCAATGGGGGTGCTGGTTTCATTTCCTTGTGGTCCTCCAAGAATTTACCTCTTTATCTTTGTCAGTACCTGTTGTCCCAATAATGCATGGTGTCTTTGTTCGTACCTTCTGTCTGGCTCTCAGATTTCTATATTTATATTTGTCAGCTGGTTTTGTAATTGCGGGAGAGTATTTAGCAGCTGAAATGTGTTGGCTGCGTCTAAAAAAAATTGCCTCTCTTCTTTGATGTTCGTTTTTTCTGTTCCCTCATTGCATTACTTTGAGGGTGGTGGTATTGGCATATTTTTTTTTTTTTTTGTATTTGCAACTCATATCTTTCATAAGTGTTGCAGACTGTAAGATGGTGGAACATGCATTTCTTATCAAACTTGCAGTGTCCACTTGTGTATTGCATAATGTGGGATGTGCATATGCATTGCCCCTCCTGATATCTGCAGTTTCCTTTCACGTAGTATTTGCATACCATATTTTCTACGCTTCTGCTTTTTCTTATTTACCAAGTTCTTAGTTTTGGCATTATCATATTTTTTCTTTGGCTGTTTATTTTCTACGTTTTTAGTTTTTTATTTCGCTCGTTGGACTGTTTGTCTACTTTGCCACTTTTACTTATTTCTTTCCTTTCATCTGTCTTCCTTCTGTATTATATTGTTTGTTTTTTATTAAATTGTCATTCGTTATTATGCTGTTATTCGTTATTTTGGCTTCTCTCTCATCCACCCTGTTTTTCGCTGGGACCATTCCGGCCCCATGCATCCCCATTATTTCATTTTTTTGTAACTTTCGAGTCTGCTATCCATTTCTTTAAAGATACAAAAGAATTTACGGTCTGTGTACATGCGCCACATAAAAATTTGATACCCACGATGTATTTCGCATTCGAGAGGAGTTATTTACTGATCATTCCAATTCATGCAGTTAGTCGTTTAATTGTTGGCAGAAATCACATCTAATCGCTAGGCTTTCAGTTGTTACTAAATTGCACAAATTACAGA
Source organism: Bathynomus jamesi (assembly GCA_023014485.1). Classification (NCBI taxonomy): domain Eukaryota; kingdom Metazoa; phylum Arthropoda; class Malacostraca; order Isopoda; family Cirolanidae; genus Bathynomus; species Bathynomus jamesi. Next base: position 1,078,635 of record JAJOZX010000194.1, read on the forward strand.
TTAAGTGAGAATTTGGACCTATATCCATGATATTCCTTAATTAGCGTAAGAAGAAATACCCACACAAATTATTTTTTTTTATTCCCGTTTCTTTCCTTTTGATGGTCAAGGGTATTTAGAGGGTTTTCTGACCTTTGCATTTTATGACCTTTTTCCTGCTTTGTTTCAAACTTTCTCAAATGCCAACTGTATTTTGTTTTGAATATATATGTTAAAATTGGTGATAAATTATGTAAACTGTATTGCACTTTCTTAATTTTAATGAATTTCACTATAATTTATATGCATGGATTCACTGATGGGTAATTCCAGGACAAATAGACAAATGAAAGTGCCGAATGTACACACCACCATCTCCAAAATTCATGAAACTTGGTGCGAGGGCTGGTTTTGGTCCAAATTACAAAAATCTGAATTTTTTTTTTTAAATTGGTGGTTAGTCAAATTTTATGGCTTGACCAAATTTTGGTCAAATGAAAAAAAAACCCAACAATTTTCAAAAGTAAATATCTCAGCTGCTAATTGTGGTAGTGTAATAAGTCTTAAATGATAAAATATGTAAAATTAACTGTAGTTTCTAAATGTATCATTTTTTTAGGGTAACAATTTTTGGCAGCGAAGATATCATTTTTCGAAAAAAAAGACCAAGAATGAAAAATGTTTGTTTGATGTATGTACACCTTAATAAGTAATAAAGTCGACTTATAGTTTATTATAAGGCTCAAAACTGAGTTTGAAATTAAGTAATAAATTTTTTTTTCAGATGATGAAGATTTATTACAGACTTGTTGGTCCAAAAAAAGACATTTTTCAAATCATATAAAAAATACATTTAGATAAACCAAAGGGGAAAAAATCTCTTAAAATATATGTACAATGTACATAACCTCTTATATTTAGGGACAGAATATATTGACAATAATAATGTTTAATTTATAAAGCGCTTATCAGAGTCGTGTTGGGCTAATGTAGCGAGTGGCGTTCCTCAGGGTTCTGTATTGGGCCCCTTGCTTTTTCTTATATATATTAACGATTTAGATGTTGGCCTAGTCAGTACAGTTTCAAAGTTTGCGGATGACACGAAGCTGGGTGGTAGGGCGATTAATGACGAAGATAGAGGAAAAATTCAGGAAGATCTGAATAAATTCGTTGATTGGTCAGCCACATGGCAAATGAGTTAACGTGGATAAGTGCAAAATTTTGCATATAGGTTCGCGTAACAGTAATTTTGCGTATAGTATGTCAGGGAAAGATTTAACAAGCGTAGAGCAGGAAAAAGATTTAGGAGTTATAGTCACTGGTGATTTAAAAGTAGCGAAACAAAGTACAGCAGTGGTCAATAAGGTGAACAAAGTGTTAGGTTTTATAGCTCGAAATTTTGAGTACAAATCGCGCGATATTATAGTTGCTCTTTATAAATCACTAGTTAGACCCCATTTGGAGTACGTGGTCCAATTTTGGAATCCGCATATGCGCAAAGATATAGACAAAATCGAAAGAGTTCAAAGACGAGCAACTAAGATGATTCCGTCTCTTAGGTCAAAGTCGTATGAGGATAGGCTTAAGGAGTTAAAATTGACTACTCTCGAGACTAGAAGGTTAAGGGGTGATCTAATCCAGGTTTTCAAAATTATGAATGGGTTTGAAAATGAAGATAGAGAGCTTTTTCGAAATATCTCAATATAATAGGACTAGAAATAATGGGTGTAAGTTGACAAGTAGAAGGTTCGAGACAGCAGTTGCCAAAAACTTTTTTACGCATAGAATAGTAAATACCTGGCATAGTTTGCCGGTAGAAGTAATTAATAGCACGTCTATAAACATGTTTAAAAATCAATTAGACGCGCATGTTGATAGAAAGGGTATAGTTTAAGGTAGTAAAATTAAGGCTTTGTGGGGATAGATCCCACAGCTCAACACAAGTGTTGTGGGATATAGGGAGGCAGTGTCTTGGGTTAGGGGATACTCTCTGTCCTTACACACTCATTTAAAGAGATTCCTCTGCCGAGTGGTGCCCCCCATAGTACTGTGAGGTATTGAAAAACTCATGCTCTTCACTTGCCCCACAAACACCTTTAAATGGGAGACCCATAATGGGTGTGCACACATTTCTACATTACTGTACAGTCTTTACAGCCACACCTACACTTTTCCTCATAAGTGTATATATTGTAATGTATATGGTTGTAAATTTTGACTTGGTCCGCAATCGATATGGACCGTGACTTGATGGATACCGTAATGAAATTGACTGGATTCTTTGGATCTGATATATTTGCATGTCTGTTATAAATAGATATAGAGTAACATTTGTGGATAGTAGTCTATTATGACTTGATCCTCTGGATCCAGAGATTCTATCTTTAGTTTTAAATCTATAATTAATTAGTTTTAAATTAATAATTATTTAGTTTCGTAAAAATTGGTCGTTGCCAATTTACCGGCAGTTTTTACATAAATTTCTTATGTTCTTGTGGTTCGGAACCCACGTAAAATCATAGGTCCCCTCCGCCACCACGGAGGACATACACAATACACGATTACGAACACAGTTAGGTAGACCAGCCATGTGTGGATCCTAGGGTCTTTGTTGGTCTGAAACATTATAACATTATAATACTACACGTACACAAGTCTTTGAGAATGAATTAAGAGACGGTATTCTCATCGTGAATCCAAATTTTAGACACTAATAATATAATAAGAAAAAAGAATTTGAAAAGATTTTTATAACTATTAAGTAGATACACAAATCTTGGCTAAAAATTTTAGAAATATTATATAGACAATCTTAAATAGTATACATTCAATAGAATTTATTTTATCTTTGAAAAGTTATTTAATTCTTGAAGCGGAAAAATGTATTGTATTCTTGTTCCTCCTCGTAAACTTGCTTCAATACTCCCAAGTATATTTTCTGTTGGAACGTGACAAACATCATCATGCGCAGGAAAAATGTATATGGGACATACGCCTGAAGGATGGAGAAATTTTATCAGAAAATAATCATATTCACAGTCAAAGGACTGGACTAATCTGAGCCATAGTTTATTTTCATACATACAACCCACAAAAGAGACTGTATTATGTTCTTGATCCGAAGCAGAAACTCTAATGAGCTCTTATTTCAACTGACTGTGCACTCTGAGAGAGTGGATAAACCTTCAACGAATTCTTGGAAATTGGGATGAAGCGATGTAATTGTTGAGTACCTTTGATAGAAGTAATAGGTTCACTCAGACATTTTTGCAGAGAGAGCTCTACATCTACAACTTCTGCCTCAGAGATGTAAAAAAGTCAATAGCAGTTAGGAATTCTTGAGAGCAGAAATTGTAGAAGTCCTCAGCTATTAAAATTTGATGGTTGAGAGGCCGTCGTAAGCTTTCTCTGGTGACTGTATATGTATTGTATTATCCAATTATAAAAATGTAAACAACTTAATTTAGTATTATACTTCGATGACATTAAATTAAATTTAAAATGTCAAATTTCAATAACTGTGTCCAAAAAGTAGTCTTACCTCTCTAAATCATCTTCCGAACAACTTTTTTTTGGATGGGACCAGCTTCAGAATAGTCAATAGGAGCCCCATAAGCAGCTTCAAAACTTCGTATAACCTTTTCCATTGTCGATCTGAATTTCGTAGAAGCCTTTATCTGTTTTTGTCCCTGCTTCAATCCAGCTGTTAAACAAATTCATAAATTTAGGTTGCGTGAAATAATCAAATATTTTGTATATATGTATTCAAGTGCTGATGCTTATATTTAAAAACTGAAAACTACGAATTTGGCATTAAGAAACAAATGTCCTGAACAGAGTCTCTATTGTTTTATTACCCGTTTTAATAGGGCTTTCATCAAATAAAGGTAAAATATTGTTGCTGAGCAAATCTTTATTGAATTGCCTGTCTTGAAGGACAAATTCTTCCAATGGTGGTGGAATGGTGGAATTGCTACTGCTTCGCTCCATACATTTGTTAAGCATGTCTGGCTCAGGTATTGGTGCAGGTTCCGGCTCTCTGGATGAATGTTGAACAATTGGCTTCTTTTTAATTGTGACATAGTAATTGATTTTCTTCCAAAATTCCATAGCTTGCAGCTGCCATGGCAGAGTTTACTTTTTGATGTTACAGAAAATTCTTCTTGTGGTTTTTCATAGGATCGCAACAAAATTGTGTTTTGAGGCATTTTAAGGGTTAGGTAAATTTATGTATACTAGAAAATTAGGTATACTGTATACTGAAAATCTGGAAAGAAAGAAAAAAATTGTTGAAATTTGGAGGATTTTTTTCTTTTTTTTTCATAATCGTCGATAAGCTGACTTTTTATTACCTATTATGGTGTACATACATCAAATAAACATTTTTTTTATTCCTGGTCTTTTTTTTGAAAAATGTATCTCCGCTGCCAAATCGCAAAAAAAAAAAAATTTATAAAAAAAAAAAATCATTTTATTTGTTACCCTAAAAAAATGATACATTTAGAAACTACAGTTAATTTTACATATTTCATCATTTAAGACTTACTACACTACCACAATTAGGAGCTGAGATATTTACATTTGAAAATTATTGGTTTTTTCATTTGACCAAAATTTGGTCAAGCCATAAAATTTGACCAACTTAACCAATTTTCAAAAAAATTCAGAAATTTGTAATTTGGACCTAAACCAACCCTCATACCAAGTTTCATGAATTTTGAAGAGGTTACTGTGTACTTCATTTGTATATTTCTCGTAGAATTACCCTGGTAGTACTCTGAAAGAAAAGAAAATGGACCAAATGAGTAAGTGAATCTCAATAGAGGAAAGCTTGATATCAGTGACTTCAGGTCTGTGATGATTCACCGTAAAATTGGTATGATGATGATGGTTTTGGACAACCAGCCATTTTAGTTGAAGATGATGGTTTTATTGATCTAATGGCCTACCTCCAACCCAGATATCTCTCACTGAGCAGAAGGTACTTCTCTGATACTATAATTCCTCATCTTTATGAGTTAGTCTAAAATTGCTCAGAAGCTGGAAGTAGTAAAGTATGTCTGCTTTTCTTCAGATATATGGACATGCACAACCTCTCGAAGTTTTATATCATTATCGGGTCACTGGATTGGTAAAGATTTTGAAAGATATGATGCTGTGCTACATGCCTCTCATTTCTCAGAGTTGCATACTGGCAAGAATATATGAAGCTTCGCTCTATGTGGGATAGTTGGGATCTTGATGAAAATAAGAGGAATTTATAGGTGAGGGATGGAGCTAGTAATATGGCTCTTGGTAGTGACCTGGCTGAAATACCTTCAATACACTGCAGCATTCATTTTCTCCAACTGGTTATTAGTGACTCAATTATGGTTGAGAGGAGTGTAATTGATATCCTTGCAAAAAGTCACTGCCTTGCAACTCGCTTTAATCATTCTCCTTTGGCCTGTAACAATTTCAAACACATTCAAGTGCAGCAAAATCTTGAGCCTCTCCTATTGGTTCAAGATGTCCCAACACGTTGGAACAGTGCATATTTGATGCTAGAGATATTATATAAATTAAAAATTCCAGTGCAACTGTATTTGGCTGATCGTAGTGAATTACCTACCTTCACATCCTTCGAGTGAACACTGATAGGAAATCTCCTTAAAATACTAAAACCATTCTTCCAGCTAACTCAGGAAATGAGTTTGGAAAAATCAACTTTGTCTTCCGTAATCCCAAGCATTTGTATTTTACAGACTTCTTTCAAAGATTGGCCATGATGACCAAGGTGTTCAAACGACAGAGAACTCCTGACTTCTCTTTGAGCGCATTTCTTGTTGGAGAGTAATGATGGGAAGTCTTTGAACATAATGAAAAATGGCTTATGTGACTGCGACTGCAATAGATCCATGGTGTAAGTTATCTTTCTTTCAACAAGATCAAAAATAGCAGGCTAAATCCTGGCTGATTGAAGAAGTCATAGGTATTGAAAATGACAAAGGTGGTAATGATTCTAATGAAAGTGGAAGCAAAAGAAGCTCAAATTCCAGTTCTCCTATGCGAAAGAGGAAAGATGAAGAGGACATTCTTGAAGGGTGTTTTATAGAGATTACAAAAGAAGAGCAATCTGGGGAAGTAAGTTACAAGAGAAGAAAGGTTGAAAAAGACTGCTGCTGTTCTACTGATTGCAGGGGAGTTAGACCGATATGCATCTGAACCTCTTGTAGATAGGAAACGCTGTCCAGTTCAAATTTGGAAGCAGGACTGATTTCCTCTCTAAAACTATTGTTTCAAAGCTTCTCTGCACACCCGCATCCTCTGTATTTTCCAAGTGTGTTTTCTGAATATGGAAACATCTATGAAGCAAGGCAATCCTAAATATTGCCTAAAAGAGGAGAAATGATCTTGTTTCTGCACCATAATGGAAAAAAGTTCTAAATCACTTGAGTTTTTTATTCTGAAGACCTCCAGGCTGAATGGCAGCATCTGACCTACACAATACTGCCCTCCATTCATTGATTTCATTCCAGGCATTTTATATTGTATTCAATGTATTGTTTTACGTTTGTCAAGCTTGTAATGTTCTGTATTGTTTTGAAAATAGACAAAAAAAAGAGAGAAAAGAATGGAAAGCAAGTGCAGGGGTCTAGCAATATTTTACTCTCTTAAAAAATTTAATGCCTAGATGTTTTTATAAAAAGCTCTGATTATATTAATAGAACTGTAATTGTTAAGGATGGACAGATGTTTTATTTATTCTTGTCATTAGTATTGTGTGGATTTAATATAAAAAGTTGCTAGACTGGTTTAGGGGTGGGCCCCTGAGGACTTTTTTTTTTTTTTTTTTTTTTTTTTTTAATACAAAGTATTATTTGGAATATCATATTACAGCAGATTTTCATACAGGTGTTAATTTTCTAATGTCTTGGCCTATATCTGGTCAGATATGACCCATATCCTGCTGGATATCATATCTGGTGCACCCCTACTCTTGAACTAAAAATTGTTGAAATGTATACACTGCTGTGGTGGTATGATCTAAACTATCACTAATGATACAATATCTAGTGTAGCTCAATTTACCATCTCCCATTTTATATACAGCCATTGAATGTAATGTAACTTGTTTGTTTGTCCAATGGAAGCTTTGTGACAGTGCATCTTGAGTGATGAAAAAATAGTTCTCAGAAAAGCCTCCCAGTACTAAAACTTCATCTTCACTGAGATTTTGCTTAAAGGTCTCTTGGCTATAGAATGATGAGCAAGAGAATAAGTTGATTCTGAAAGTTTTTCAAAGAATTCCTCTACTGTAAGTTACATTTGACAAAGTTACCCTGTCAGTGCTGGTCCACTGGTCATATTCAGTTGAATCCCTGCAAGTTGGTACATTTAATGTGTTCAAATAGTTATCAACACCAGGACATTCTCTGCACCAGTGTAACATGTATTTAATGTTGTCCACATCGCAGACACTTTTTTGAATTAATGAGTAAGTCAAGTCAAGTCCTTGTCACCAATTGTTGAAACCATTAATTTGGTTCTGGTGATAGGTACAAATACAAACTGAGTGTACCTGTACCTCCAGTAATAACACACCATTTGGGTCTAAGAACTGCAAATGTTGAGAAACTTATACTAAAGTCTCTCTTTATACCCAAGATAGTTCTTTCAAATTACTGAGTAAGAGATGCTTTTGTTCATAAATCTTGTTTCCATTGTCTGACACTAACAGTCCTTTTTTCCTGGATACACCTGACTAAATTCTGGGTCAGGACTCGTAAAAAGATGTCACATTAGAAATAGTTTCATCACTTACTTTTTTCCCTTTACTGTATTTAGGAACATTTGGCAATATTCCATACTGTTGCTTCATGCTCCTGGCTTTATCAACACAATATCTACTAGCCCCCAAAGAACTAGAGTTTTTGAGGTTGTGTATGGGGATATAGTAAGAATCTGCAACCTTCTTTGGTAGGAAGTTGTAGAGGTGAATGCTTCAGTGAGCTCCCTCATCATAGTTTTGTACCTATTAAATAAATAAAAGGTAGGGACCTAAATAGAAAAAATAAGAATCTACCTTCCATGAATATTTTTTAGACATTGTTAAAATGGTGTAATTCTGTTCTGTATGTAAGAATGATATTGAAGGAAAGTTAGGCTATTGAAATTTAAAACCTCTAAAATTGTGTCAACAGCCTTTATTTGTGACCATGAGTTGCTAATTTAGTTGAATTTGAGCAATCTCTACCTTTCCAATTCTTTTTCCATGCATAATCTCTTGGATGTAGAATGTAGATGCTCCCTCATCCACAGATGCTGAGAAAGACTATTCAAAATTTTTTTTCAAAGTAGATAACACTCGTCATATTTGTCTGATGCTGTTTTGGATATCCTGTCAGTGTTCATACCATCTGAAATTAGGCATCATCCAAAATTTAGGATTACTGTAAGTTACAGTAACAAATTTTCATAATTTAATAACTAATCAGAATTTATTTATTGTACATAACTATTTTTTTGCAATTCCTTAAATTGTTAAAGAATGTTATGTTTACAAGTTTGATAAAACTGCATTATTTTGATAATCCTATGAAACAATGTATACACAAAGATAGAGTTTAGATGATTTTTAAAAATCATATACATTTTCTGATAACTATACTTTTCAAAAATAAGTCCCCAAATTATAATTCATACACTACTTACAGAATTTTATTGGCAAAATCTCCATTTCTTCAAGAATGTTCTTGGTTTGTTCTCTCATTATTTTCAGTATCACTGATCTCACAAGGATTGTCAGTTTGCAAATGTGTACTTCCTGGACTGCTTTGAAATGAAGAGGTACTTGTAGATGACTCAGTTTCAAAAACATTAAATAATTTATAAAGTTCTTCAAGTTCATTTAATCTTGCAGAACAGTTTGTACAAACTTTTCAATTAAGAAATGCAGGATTTTTTTGTTACACAAAATGATAAATTTCTTAAACCCTTTAAGATTCTTGTCTCTTAAAGGAGTCACAACACTTTTGATAATTTAAATGGTAAGGCATATTTAAAATTTATGTATTAGCTCCAGTTCCTGTAATAAGTAGAAAGAATATTAAATGTTAGTGATTTTTAATGATAATGGGCAAGCACAACCACTATAGGCAAGGCACTAAAATATGTTAAGCAGATACCATATATGAGCAGTGTTTATCATGGTCACAAAAGGCAAACTGAACCCTTAACCAAGGCCATGCTAATGGAAGGAGCCCTCAGACACTCGTTTTGCTGCTGTGACAAGTTGTAGCATGGCTACACAAGCGTGATACCACTCGACAAACAGGCAGTACAAATTATCTTTTATTTTAATGTGTGTGTGTGTGTGCGCAGTATATATAGTTAGGATAAAATTATTATTATAGTTAATATAGGCCTAGCCCAATTCCTGAATTTGGGCTAATGTCATCTTTTTGCTAGCAAGTACCTTATAATAAAGTATAAAAAATACACAATACACAACTTAAAGGTAAAAATAGTCATTGACTAAGTCATATAGAAGAGCAATTGAGGTATAAAATGATGAAAAAAAAAAAAAATCTTGAATATCTGTATCATAAGGGCTGGGTTCCCGAATAAATATTCAAACTGATAACTTTTTAACTACTAGATTAAATGAATTTTATTACTTAGTCAATTATTCTTTAGGATTTGAGCTTTCAAATGGTTAAATTTTTTCCTAGCTCAATTAGGGGCTGAGTTATGAACTTTTAAACATTAAGGGGCCAGCCCCAGTTCCAAAATTGGGGGCCCATAACTTTTGAACCATTACTTTGATTGCGCTAAAACTTTTTTTTTTGGGCACAAAAACCTTATATACCAAATTTGAGAAAAATCCAAGTGGGAGATATGTAAAGATCAGTTTTTCATTGTAAGTACATCATCTCTGGTGTTATAAGTTGTTGGAAGCAGGGATTACTCCTGAATCCTTCAAATTGGCTAACATGATGCCCATTTTTAAAAAAGGCAATGGCACAGTGGCTAGCAATTATAGGCCCATTAGCTTAATGTCAATTGTTGGTAAACTTTTGGAATTTAGTTAGGGATCCAATTATTGATCACTAGAAAGTCATGATTTGATTAATAGTAGTCAGTATGGGTTTTGATGCCATAAATATTGTTTATTTCATTATAAAACTCTGACAAATTAGTTAGTGTGTAAATATGATAGGCATAGTGGCTGATGTTATTTATTTAGACTTTAAAAAAGCGTTCAATACAGTTCTGCATAGAAGATTAATTGCAAAGGTTAGTGCATGGTATACATGGTCAGGTAGCTAACTGGTTAGAGGGATGGTTTTGTGCCAGGAAACAGAGGGTCATTGTTAATGGTAGGGAATTGGGGTGGCTGGATGTAGGTAGTGGTGTCACTCAGGGTTTAGTGTTAGGCCCCTTAATGTGGATGAGAAAAATAGGATTAGGGAGTGGATGGATAAGTGGCAGATGCAGCGTAATGTAGACAAATGTAAAGGTTTGCTTACCGGTATAGGTTCTTGTAGCAAAATTACACACACACGGACAATAGACGGTGAGTGTTGATGAGGAAGTAGATTTAAAAGTTAGGAACCAGTGCCTGGAGCCTTGCACAAAAGCTAATAGGATGTTAGGCTTCATAGTGCATAATTTTGAATTTATATCAAGGAATATTATATTGTCCTTTTATATGTCCCTAGTCAGGCCTCACTTAGTATGCCATTCAATTTTGTTGCCTCTATTTGCGTGAGGATGTTGATAGGTTGGAAAGGGTTCAGCAACACGCCACAAAACTAATTCCATCACTATGCAGCAAGTCTTTGGAAGATAGGATTTAAAGAGTTAGACTTGCATTCACTAGACTAGGAGATTAAGGTGGGAGCTTATTAAAGTTTTTAAAATTAATAAAATCAAAGTAAATTTTGACATTGTTTATTTTTGATAATAGCAATCTATACTATAATAAGAGAGCTGTCCGTCCGTCCATCCATCCGTCACACTTTCAGAAATTGAGAAAAAAAATTCAGAAATTGTATTACGGGTGGAAATGTGAAGCTCAATATTTTCATGACTGTCCTTTTCTGTAGTTAGCCTGTGTGTGAAATTTATCCCGGGCAGTAATGGGGGATGGGTGGGGTAATGGGGAGGGGGTTAGCCCCCAAGTTGCATGAATGGGGGTGAGGAGGTTTTGGGAGATACCAGATTCAGAAATGTTTAAAAAAATGTGAAGCTCAAAATTTTCACAGCTGCATTCTTTTCTGTAGTTTAGCCTGTCTAACCGTCAGCGAAGCGACGGGAACTGTACTAGTACTCATAATAATGGATTTAAATTGTGATAGGCATTTCATTACTAACATTGCTAAAAACTTTTTACGCCTAAAGTAATTGATAAATTGAATAATCTTCCAGCATCCTTTGTGAACTCTACCAGTGTTAATGTTTAAAAACCATTTAGATAGGCTTTTTAAAAATATTAACATCGTTTAAAATAAAACTATTAGCAACAGGAGTCTGAGTTTGAGTCTGTTGATGATCAATGCCAGCATGTGATATGCCAATGTTAAATTTATATTTAAAAAAAAAAAAAAAAAAAAAACGAATTTAGATGTAGCTTTTAGCATAAACTAACCCACTTTTTTTTTTTTTTTCCCCTTCACTTGCATGTCTGTAGTTTGCATGGTAAGTTTTTTTTTAAGTCTGCTTACAAATCATGCCAACAGACTTCATTTTTGTTTTACTTTCATCTTTCTCCCCACCCCCCACCCCTCTTCTATTCTCTCCCACTATTTTTATAACTTTTTGGCAGTGGCTGGCGGATGATAGTCTCTCCCTCTTTTTTGAATGAGTGTTGACCCATGAATGATAGGTTTTGCTACTTGCTTAACCCCTACTCTCTTCCTTCTCTCTGGGCTCACCTTAGAGTGGATCTTAGGGTCTTTGCTAGCCTTAGCTTCCTTAGATCTGTAGGTGTATACACCCATATATCATGGTTATTACATGAACTAATGTTTTTTACATGCTGTACTTGAAATGTTACCAATATTAATTTTAATAATTGCAGTCCAATCCTTTGGAACTGAAGAGCGCCCAGTTGATATGCCAGTACCTGCTTCAGATAGAATATATGAATACATAGTTTTCAAAGGAACAGACATTAAGAAAATTGAAGTTTGTGAAACTCCAAAGCAACAACAGTTACATAGTCTTCATAATGACCCAGCAATTGTCTGTCTTCAGGTACTGAGAACTTAAGTTGAATGGGAATTCTATCTCTTATAGTGTTTTGGAAAGTAAGAAGGGGATTTAGAAGGTAGATTAATTTTGTGGAAGTTCCTGTTAACTTATTGTACAACTTATTGTACAACTTGTTAGCTACAAGTTTTGCTACTTTTAAATACTTTGCTTTGAAATAATGATAGGATAGGTCCGTGAATGGTGGCAGTTAATATAGATGTGTACATTTTTCATTTTAGGCACTTAATTTTTGTTGGGTTCATAAAAGGAAATTTACAAATATATTGAAAAAAATACAGGGTGTGCATGCAAGCAATTAGGCTGTCTTTTGAAGTTAGACTTACCACTCACTGTGGTAGTATCAAATTTGATAAAATGAATAGTTTTAAGCTAAATTAATTAAGGTGTGTGAAATTTTCCACTATATACTGCTTCAAAAGCATGCACTTTATCTTGTTAAATTTTTTTCTCCTAGCATTCAGCTACTTCCTATCCAGGGGCTTCTTTCAACCACCACTCCCTGGGACCAATTGGAAGTGTTGGTACTTATTATGGAACTTATGGTCAACAGTTGGGTCAGCAGAATATACCATCTACAGGCTTTTCTATTGGAGCTTCACAACCCAGTGAGTTGAGCGGTGGAATAGGGAGCTCAGTTGGCTCTGTTGGATCAGTTGGGGGTGTTAATGTTGAGCCACAGTCCCCAGCAGGAGGTAGTCAACCTATTCCTGCTCCTATTGGGGCTCCTCCACATTCTGAGGTCTCTTCCCATTCTCAACAAGGTAGGGTAATATTGGTCCATGTAGCATCACTGGGTTCTGGCCATCTTGGTTACCCGCTTTCTGCTTGGCGCCTTCCCCAGTCATTGTAATGTCGGTTGAAGTGGCTTACCAGTGTGGAGAGTATCTGTTCCTTTGATATTTTTTGTCCCTTGGCTTCTAAAAATTACATGGCTTGCATAGACTAAAATTCATAGTGTTTGCAAAATTTAATAAGACTAGTTAGATGCCTGAAAAAGTTGTTCGCACCTAAATGGAGATGCTTCAGACATCAGCTTGTGTGCAGTTTCCCTTCTCCCCATGTACATATATTAGTTATAGCAAATCTCCCAATATTTGCTGCATTAAAAACTGTAACATCAGGTATGATTTTTTCTTCTTTTTTTTTTTTTTAGAAGTTAAATTTTTTAACATAGTTTGAATTTACTTTGCTGAATCACTTGAGGGGTTGCGCGTCTTAAGGTACCTAAGCGCCGCCACAGGCGAGAACGTGTTTTTGATGGATATCACTATTTTCACCTTTCTTCTATTGCGTGGTTTGGGTTATAATGACCTTACGACACGAAGTATGGTTGAAAACCTTATGAAGCGAACTACTTTTTTCACCTCTATCGCCAGCCAAAAGTTCACCCAAAGTTTGGCATAAGAAAATCAAAAAATCAAAAAAATATATAACGTATGAAAATCTATTCCAGAAACTCAACATCTTCATTAGCATACTTAGAACTCTAATTTAGCCAAACATGAACGTTCTAGCTCAATTAATAACAGAGATACTATTGCCAGAATATTGCTGAACTTTGGAGGCGATTTCTGACGCATTTTAATTTTGGCGCTTAGGTACCTTAAGACGCGTGACCCCTCACTTAGTTTTCCATACTTTTACTGGTTCAATATATTTGTTTCTACTAGTTTACAATTCTTTACTTTTTATTTTCTTCCAACTGATATCTTCGTAGATGTGCTTGCGGGATCTCGGTCATCTACTCCAAGTGTGTCCAGGAAGTCTCCAGTAGCTGATGCTGGTGTGCAAGTTAGTCCTCCCCAACAGCAGACTGAGAGAAAGCGGGTCAATCAGCCCAGCAATCAAAGACCTCCGCAGATTCAAGAGAGGCAAGTAGAACGTGTAATTTACTAGCGTTACTTAATGTTTAAAAATCTGTACACTAAAGTGTAGTTTTCTTCAGGCAAAGCAGAGAAGGTCAAGGGAACCAGGCGAGAAGGGGTCAGGGCGGGAACTACTACCAACAAGGACAGAATCAGTTCCAAGGTTCAAGACAAAATCAGGGGTACCAGGGCTACAATCAAGGACAGCAGTACCAAGGACAATTTCGAGGGGGCATGGGACGCGGGAGAGCTTCCAGAAGAACTTCTCAGTCCAGAGGAAGGGGAGTGTTTAACCAGGGTAATAGGCAACGGCAAGACCAACAGATTTTCGAGAAAGAGTATGATTTCGAGCAAGCCAAAGTGAAGTTCGAAGAACTGATAACGGAGTTTGAGAAGACCAAAATGACCGAGAATGGTGATAAGAAGGATGAGAAGAAAGACGACTCCGGCCACGAGACTGCGACAACGGGAGACGAATCTGAAGACTCTTCTTCATCAGTCTATTATGACAAGACAAAGTCCTTCTTTGATAGCATATCTTGTGAAGCATTAGAAAGAAGCAAAGGGTAGGTTTTTAAGTATATTAGTTTTTCTATTTTAAAAGCTAAAAATATAATCTTTAAATAAAATGTACGAATGTTTCTACAGTTATTTATAGACTTAACAGGATGTGTAGTATTTGTACAAATATAATGAGAGTTCACAGTACTCTAAATGTCATTTCCACTTTTAGGAGGAGTCAGCGATCTGATTGGCGCCAGGAACGCAAGTTAAACGTGCAAACATTTGGTGTAGCAACTGCTCGTCGAGGATATTATCCTAGGGGAAGGGGAGGCTACTATGGTAGAGGAGGATACTACCGGAATTACAACCAAAGCTACTACAGGTAATAATTGAGAACCTTCATTTTACCGTGTTTTCTTTGGAGGCGTTTGCCTCTTGAAGGTAAGGTTCGTTTTTAATTTTAGTTTGGAGAAGCTTCTTTCCACCTATTAACTTTACCGTGAAAAAATGCCTGTAGTCGCTATTTGGATTAATTATAAAGTAATGAAGTTGTATTAAACTTGAAAGAAAAGATTAAAATTAATTCCTGATGCCCTTTACCCTTCACAAGGCTGAAACTCTTCTACAGGAGTAAAATGTAAACTTGATTTTAGCGAACGTGGGAACATTTCAATTTATATTATTTGTTTACAGAGGAAACAGTAATTCGAACTACCGTGGATCGCGCGGTGGTGGAAGTAACACCAACATTGGCAACAGTAATCCAAACCGCAGCAGTAACATAAACGGGGCTGTGGGAGGTGGTCTTATCGGCAGCGGCACCAGTTCATACGCCTCGGCTGTAAGAAATGTAGCGACTACAAAATAACAGAATTACCTGAAAACTCCATCATCATCCTTCTTGGATAACGTTGTACCGAGAATAAAACTAATTTTCATATCTGTATATGAAATACAGTGAAACATTTTTTGATTCATAGTTAAGAAATAAGTTAATTTATCTGAACTCAGATATTAAATGAAGTTTTGTTCAATTCTCCGTCTCTTTGTGACTGAAAAGAAGTGCTCGAGATTGGAATAAAGGTTTAAATTGATTTGTAAAGGGCGGATTTAGGTAGCTGGATAGGGACGGTATGGAGAGCCTTTAGTTGGAGTAATTGAACAAATTGGAACATTTTTCAAAGTTTCTTGTAATTTTTGGTCTGGGAATATTGGAATTTGCAACTACTTAAAAATATTCGCTGCTAAAACAACTTTGAAAAATAACTTTGGTGTCGGAAAAAAAAAAAAAAAGCAATGATCTTCAGTTACAAAAAAGGCACTGATATTTAATCTTGGTCTGGTTTAAGACAACTTAAAATGCCTCATAAAATTGGCAAATATTTATTCAGTTTTGAATTTTTCCACATTTTTTGGATATTGGCCACCTTTTAGTAATCTATTTTTACAATAAACGTGGAATATTTAACATTTTCTTTACCTCACACTGCTGTAAAATACATGCTTAAGTATGAGAAGTGGAATGAAGGAAACATTAAGTATTTGAATGAACTTAAAATCTCTACGCTTTTATTTCGGTACTGGAATAGACTTAAAAAGTTTTGAAGTGGCGCCACGGCTGAAGTGCCGTATGAAAATTTTCTATATCAACAGTTTATGAACTACGAATTTTGAGGTACTCTATTATAATCAGACTGACATGGTTGACTCGAACGTTCACAAACACTACCTAGCGCACGGTTGACAGAAATACTATTTAATGTCATGAAAATTAAAGAGTAAAAGTTGTCGGAGTAAGGTAACTCGGTGAATAAACCTGTATCTCGCAAATATAATGAGGCAGAAGTAACCACGATTTAACAAATTTAACAATGGCTCGAATTATTTGAGTGGGAAGCGGAGAAAAGTACAGAGTTTTTTGCGAAGTCTTTGCATTCAATTATCAACAATTACGTAGCAGGGTATATTAAGCAGGAGAAGAAACTAGTTTCTCCCGTCATTGTCCTCAGCTGATCTTTTTTCGGTGTCCTCTACCCTGTGAGCAGTGCAGCATGCTCTTAAGCACACTATTCCTTACTACACGCTTCAAAATTTAAAAAAAAAAAAAAAAAGGCATCTACTTCAAGAGCTCTTGAGTCCACTGGGGATGAGCCCATGAATGTCCCCACTCCTGGGGCTGGTTCCTGCTACTGCCATTTGAGATGTTTTCGTTTCTGCCTGATTCACTTTTTGAACTATGACATTAGTGGCCTTTTATCAAATTTTAAATTTGTTGAACAAATCTCTCAACCTCGCTTTCTCTTACTCGTTGGAACTCTGGTGTCTGAGATGACTGACGGAAACCCCTTTTTCTGTACCCTTCTATTTTCTCTCTACTCCATTTCGTTCCAAAGGTGGATATACACAACGACCGGACTTCAATCCTCCAAATTCTACATCCTCTGGCTACTACAACTTCCATGCCAACCTCTACTTAAATAAATCTCCGCTCTCTACCTTTATCCTAATTCTGACTTCAAACTACCTCTTCTCTAAAGTGGAATATTCTATCCCACTCTTCTGAAATATATATCTAGGCGATTTCAATGTTCACCACCTTTGGCACTCCTCCCACTTCACTGACGTACCTAGTGAACTAGCTTAAGATTTCTCTATCCTCAATGAACTAGAACCTCGTACAGCACCCTATTCGTATCGCTCGCCTTGTATACAGGGTGTCCCAAAAGTCCCTATCTATTTTGTTGAAATAGGCTGAATTTCAAATAAATATCACATCTGACCTGAACACAGATGTATTTCTATACAAATTACAAGTATTACACCATTAAAATCTTTAATTAGTAGTTTCCACATGTGCTCCATCTGTATCTCTGCAAATCTCAAAGCGGTCAGCTGCATTGCGGAACACATTTCCGAGCATTTGAGGGGTTTTCTCAACTGCTTGCTTAATGCGATCTCGCAGATCTGGTAAATCTCGAATATTTCTGCGATAGACCCCTGATTTAATGAAACCCCAAGCAAAGAAATCCAATGGGGTCAAATCCGAAGATCGCGCTGCCCAGGGCCTATTTCCCCCACGTCCAATCCAACGATTTGGAAAACGCTCGTTTACGTATGTCTGAACAATTCTGGCATAATGACATGGTGCCCCATCCTGCTGGAAGACTACATTGTCGAAAATGCCATCTTCAAGAAGTTGAGGTTCTAGAAAATTTTGAAGCATATCAAAGTAAACAGGCCCTGTCACTGTGGCCTCTGCAAAGAAAAAGACTTCGTCATTCCAAGCCACACGTTGACTTTAGGCGAGTTTTTCCCATTCAGTGAACTTAGTTGGCTTTTCATTAGCCCAGATGCGACAATTATGTAGATTGATTTTACCACAGTTGTGAAAAGTCGCCTCATCGCTAAACAAAATGTGGTCCATTAAATTGTTATTTTGGATTTGTTCGACCAGTTCCGCACACATTGCTGCTCTTTTTGGAAAATCTTCCTCGTGTAAGCTGTGTAACAGCTGAATGTGATAACACTACTACTTCATCGTTGAACGCAAGATTCTGTGAACAGTTGTTTTGGGTATGGTCAATCTGTGGGATGCTTGGCGAACTGACATTCTTTCTTTGATCGTCTTCGAACATTATGCGAACAGATTCAATGTTTTGTTGTACTGTCTTGGGCGTCCACTTCCTTCATCATGCACAGATCCAGTCCTTTTGAATTTGTTCACCAATTCACGAATTGCTTTATCTGTCGGTCCAGGCTTATGAAACCACCTTGAGAATCGGTCTCTAATTTCACAACATTTCATTCCTCTGATGCGACATGTTACTATCATAACGCGTTCATGCACATCCATCACCAATGATATGGATCTGAAAAAATTAATTAAAAATTTAAAAGTAATTAAAATAGAAATCTAATGCATGTATTTGTCTAGAAAGGTGCATACAATCGTATCATTAAAACATTCATTTGAAATTCAGCCTATTTCAACAAAATAGATAGGGACTTTTGGGACACCCTGTATTGTCTGAAAAAAAATTCTCTATTGGGGCCCCCTCCAACCACAATCTCTTATTTCCTGTCCTATCGCCCCAGTTCTCCCTCTGGATTCTACCAAGAGACGCCTTTGGCACTGGCGCCACTGATTGGGAGGCCTTTAGGCAGTATTATATGCTTTCCTATGGAATGATTACGGCTTCCGTGGTCAGGGGCCCTTCCGGTTGTGCTAAGCGCATCACGGTGATGATATCGGACGTGGAG
>JAJOZX010000194.1:1102500-1485000 GCA_023014485.1 Bathynomus jamesi
ATTATATGGGCTTATAACCATCAAGCCATAGAATAAGTATTTAAAGAGAAAAGAATTATCTTTCATTTGGTTGTTTTTTTAAGTCCCTAGCTGCAATGGTTATTGAGATATCACTTCTCAAAATTGGTGCCATTTTTATTGGGCCACCCGGTATATATAAAAATTGCATAAAAACTGCATAAAAGGTGTAAAAAAAAAATTCACATTTCATATAACACAATTAAAACTTAATTTTTATTCTAACTACTATTAAAAAACATGCAAAAATCCCATGGCAGGCTGAAAAAATTAATACTAGATAAAATGCACGAGTTTTATATAATGTAAAACATAGTGTTTGTTAAATTATTTTATATTAACATTTTAAATTAATTTATAGTTAAATTATTTATAAAATATTTAGAAATAAATAATTAAGTCCTAAATATTTCATAAATATTTTATATTCCCCTGATATTCTTAAAAAATCCTGATATTTTTGCAGGTGTGTATGAACCCTGATTGCGGAAGGTCTTGGGTGTGTATGGGGTTGGTGGTAGACTCCTGAATGTGAAGGAGTTTCTTTGATGGAAGTAATGTGTGTGTGTGTGTGCAAATAAAGAACATAGTGAGTGGTTTGATACAAGTGTTGGTGTGCGTCAAGGATGCGTGATGTCTCTGTGGCTATTCACTCTGCTTATGGATGAAGTCATGAGAGAGGTGGAAGTGCGACTGCAAGAGGATTGAATCTGGTGTGTGATTGGAGTATGTGGGGCTGTTGAATCTGTTGTATGCGGATGAAGTGCTATTTGCTCAGAATGAGTGTGATATGCAAGAGGAGGTTGAAGAGTGTTGTGGTGGTGTGTCAGGGGAGATTGTTGAAAGTGAATGTGGGTAAAAGCAAGTTAGTGATTGTGAAGAGGGGGAAAATTCGGACTGTCATGTGATGGCGAATGGTGAAACACTTGGTGATAATCTTTTTAAGTATTTGAGATGTTTTGAACAAAAGAAGTACGAGTGTGGATGAAATTAATAGTAGAGTGAATCGAGGGAGAAAGGTAGAGGGTGCGTTGAAAGCGGTTGGGAGTCGGCAGATACTAGGTACATATTCTGCTAGATATTTACATGAAAATGTTAGTGCACACTTTTTTGTATGGGTGTGAAACAGACATGGCATGAAAGGGAGAAGTCAAGGGTAAGTGCAGTCGAGATGGATAACCTGAAAAGTATGTGTGGCGTGTGCCGGATTGATAGTGAGAAATCGTGTGGTTCTGGCAAGATGTGGTGTTCAGAAGTCAGTGGAAGTGAAAATTGAGGGAAGTGTGTTAAGGTGTTTTGGACATGTTGAAAGAATGGAAAATGTCAGAATTGTGAAGAGTTTTTGCGAAGGTAGGAGGAGAGAAAGGCCGAGAAGATGGATGGACATGTTGAATGACTGCGTGGGGAAGCGTGGATTTGATATGGGGGATACACGAGAAGTGGTTGCAAGTAAGTTAGAATGGAGGAGGTTTGTTGGAGGTATATACTGTAAGTTCGGGACCCTCGTCTCTTATTTTTGACAAGTGCTGGAAGCGCCACAAGTATGGAATTTACCCATGTAGGAGGGGGGCGCTGGTCCACCAGGGTACCGGTGTGAATGAATGTGTGTGCTTTAGTTTCTACTTTTTTTCTTCACATTATCTTCCATATTTTATATCTGAGCTCTCTGCCTTCTCACTCCAACTCTTATTCGGGAAATATATATTTTTGCGTGTTAGGTCGACAGTACAGTAGGGTCGCGATGTTGGGTAAATTAGTTTCTACCTACGAGTGTTTCTCCTGCTCGCCACAGAGGGCTCTCACGGCGCCATCCTATCCTAGATCCTGGAGCCATGCGTCATTCTCGTGCCTGCACTCATCCCGAGTGAAAGAAAACCTAAATATATTGTAACTCGTCTCTTTTTCGTTCATACAGTTGGCAAGCGAGCTGGGCGCCGAGTTGGAGGTGGACGACCCAAAGGAGCAGGAGTCCGGGGATGAGGGGGCAGTGGGCGGTTTCTAAATAAAATGTGTACTGTACAGGAACTTTTATTGTTTAAGTAACCTTTTTGAACATTATTTGAGCATTTTTGTGGCATCTGGTCCCTAACCCTTGTTTAACATTGAAACCCATGTCACGATACTTCGCGAACATTCGCGGTCCCTATCTCGCGAAATATCGCGACATTACTGTATATGTGAAGGGGCTGGGTTGTTGTCACAATATTACCAAGCTACATTTCAGGGGTCCCATCCCTCAAAAAGGTTGCGGACCTCTTATATAGAATGCAATTTGGACTAATGGACGAACAGAGCTGGTAGTTTGCACAGGAACTTAATTCATCCAAATATGTGAAGATCCTAGAAGAGTTGCTGCTACCCATTTATTTCACTGAAAATATACGAGGGCCACTCAATATATTTTGCCCCACCTTTTTCTTTCCAAGTTTCCTTGTAAGTTCCAGAAATTTTGTACACAAGTAGTTACATATCTTTTTTACAAGTTTTTATTTTTCCAATAGCCTCTATCCTTTTTTACAGATTTCCTCCACCTCGAAACAAGGGCCTTTATTCCTTTCTGGTAAGAGTCCGCTGGGTTCCACTGGAGCTCTTTTAACCTCCTCAACAACCTCATCGTCACTCTGACACTTTCTTCCACAAATAGCATCCTTCATTGGCCCAAACAAATGGAAGTTTGAAGGTGCCAGATCCGGGCTGTATGGAGGGTGGGGTAACACAGTCAAGCGCATTTTTGTGATGGCCTCTCTTGTTTGCAAACTGCTGTGGTGTCTTGCGTTATCGTGCAAAAGAAGGACGTCTTCCAGTTTTCTCTCCGGTCGAACTCGCTTTATACGTCTCTGGAGTCTGTAGGGTAGCAATATATACCTCTGAGTTAATTGTTTGTCCTTTCTTCATAATGTCCACCAGAATTACCCCTTTCATGTCCCAGAAGATGGTGGCCATAACCTTTCCTGCAGAGGGAGCCATTTTGAACTTTTTCTTGCGTGGGGACTCTGCGTGATGCCACTCCATGGATTGGCGTTTTGTTTCAGGTTCAAAGTGGTGTACCCAAGTCTCATCCCCAGTCACAATTCGTGGAAGGAAGTAATCCCCTTCTGTCTCGTATCGAACTAACGACTCGGAAGCAATTTCTTTTCTTTGGGCTTTGTGATCTTCAGTCAGTTCGCGAGGAACAAACCGTGAACGCACTTTGAGTATCCCATTTGCTGAATTATTGAATTCACACTTCCTTCACTAATTCCTAGCTCCGGTGATAGTTCCTTGTATTTGACGCGCCGATTTGATCGAATGATGCTGTTAGCACGTTGCACAGTGCGAGATGTCACAGCCGATGCCGGGCGACTGCTGTGTGGCTCATCATCGAGGCTGGTTCTCCCTCCGATGATTTCACACGTTTAGACAAGCGTCCAACTGTGCTTCGATCAACAACAGCATCTCCGTAAACGTTTTGTAGATGTTTGTGAATATTTCCAACTGTTTTCTTCTCTGCGGTTAAGAACTCTATAACAGCTCTCTGTTTACGATGCACATTACTGTCAGACGCCATTTTCGAAACTGCGTTAACCATCGGTTTTATACGAGGAGGGGAGGTTCAAACTGGAAAAATCCGGTTATGTGAAGCGCAAAATTACGGCCCAAAAGACATTTCAGCCCCTTGGCCAATTATTTAGCTATGAAAAAAGGGTGGGGCAAAATATATTGAGTGTCCCTGGTATTTCCACAAATTCATGGAAGATGGTCCCCTAGCTCGTACCGCTTGTGCTCCGCAGATGTGGAATAACATCACTGGAAATGAAGTTCTTCCATGGCCAGGACAATCCCAGATATGAATCCAATAGAATCTGTCTGGTACACTAGATAGGTCATTAATTAAGGAAGCGGCAACTGAAGCCTACGTGCAGGAAAAACCTGTCCGAGCCATGAAAGAAGAATGGGCTGCAGTACCTCATGAACAAATAGCGAAGTTCATCAGTGGAATGCCAGAACGTGTATCAGCTTTATATAATGTAAAGAAGAAAGCAATTCTAGTACAGTATTCTGAATATATTGATCCAATAAATTTATTATTTATTGACTTTATCAAATCAAAAAACTCTGAAAAATCCAAAGGTGTCTATCTACTTTTGTCAGCATTCCGTACATGGTGAAACAAATTTATAAAAGAGTGAGGAAAGGTTCACATTAACATCGAAAGAATGTGAATTATTAACGGAACTCTTCTACCTTGTTCAAAATCGAGAATCTAGGTTATAAGTTGGAGAAACTAATTTATTTCCATATTTCATATTGAAAGGTTACATTGTGGATAATGTTGAAATTTCTTCCCGCCGATCAGTGAAGTTAAGCGACATTGGGTCTGAGTAGTAATTGGATTGGGGACCGTTCTCTGCTGCGTTCAGATTACGTATCGACCCGTGGTTTGGATACCATGTAAAGCTGTAGGCCCCCTGTCATATGACCTTGAATATTGCAAAGGTGATTAATCCAATCAATCAATCAGATTACATGGTGAAAGGTCTGTCATTTTATTTATTTTGATTGGGTTCAGAATCCCAGCTGAACCTTGAACGGCCAAGCTCTGAGGGGCTACTTTAACTTATAGCCTTAGTTAAGCTAGACTAAAACAAACTTAGGGACTTGGAGGTCCTATTAGGTTCTGCCTCAGGGTTGCTGACTCGATGTGGGCCTACTTTAGGCCTCGGTTACAGAAAATTAAGAAAAAATGAAAGTGGCACTATTTATGGTCTTCCTAAACCTTGCAACAACAACAAAACCTGTACCATTGCACGATGCAACAATCTTGTATCTAAACAACCAAACTGAATTGCAAGAGAGTTCTCTATAAGACCACGCCGTGTAAGTGCCGCATTCAACAAACGAGTAGCAAAGATGCGCCAGTGCCCCAAAAAATGATGCCACAAGAGTGCCACATTCTAGTTACTCCGGGATGGCACAAGGCAATGTGTAACTCTTCTAAATGATGTTTATTAATAGATGCTATAAATGCGCGAGAAAGCGTATCTGGAGCTATATTTTCTCTTCCGGGTCGATATATACTGTCATAACTGAAACTTGATAATTCAAGTCTCCATCTCATGATTTTCTCGTTCTTAACTTTTCCTTTATGTTTAGTGTCAAACATAAACGCTACTGACCTTTGATCCGTTACTAGTTTAAAGTGTTTACTAAGCAGATAATGCCGCCATTTTCGGATAGACTCAACAATGGCGTATGCTTCTTTTTCTATAGAGGAATGATTCCTTTCAAAGGGCGACAGAGTACGGGCGAAAAAGGCGACTGGACGTCCAGCTTGACAAAGTTGAGCAGCTATTGCGTAATCAGACGCATCAGTCTCTACCACAAAAGTAATATTATCATCAATGGCAACAACAACAGAATTAGCAATATCACTTTTAAGATTTTCGAAAGCATTAATTACATTAAGAGGGAGAGGGTATGTAAGTATGTTTTATTTTCAACCAAAGGTCGTACTTTCTCGGAAAATTTTCCGATCCATTTCGAATAGTGGGCAAACATACCCATTACTTGGCGCATGTCTTTAGCATTATTAGGAGGAGGCATTTCGAGCAGTGGTTTTAACCTCTCAGGTTCAGGCTTTAAAGAACCATTACTTATTCTATAACCTAGTAAATCTATAGATGACTTAGATGTACTCTTATTTTCGTTAATATGAAGATTATACTTTTTTACAACATTTAAAAATTTTGTCAAATTATCATCATGCTCCTTCTGATCGTGTCCACATATAGTGATGTCGTCCACATAAATGAAAGTATCCTTTAAACCCTCTTGAATTATGTCATCGATTACTCTGAAAACAGGCTACGCCGTTTGTTACACTAAACGGGATTCTATTGAAATGAAACAGCTGGCCACAGGCTTCGAAAGCAGTGTATGGCTTATCCTCCTCCTTGATAGGGATCAAATGATAGGCGCTCTTAAGATCTGTTGTACTAAAGATACTATACTGTGCAATTTCGCCCACCATTTCATTTATATTAGGCAGAGGATAAGCGTCCAACTGCGTGCATCTATTTACTGTTTGAGAATAATCGATAACTAGGCGTTTTTTATGAGTTTCATTGGCTACCACTAAAACTTGTGCCCGCCAAGAACTTCGATTGGGTTCGATAATGCCTTCCTTAAGAAGGCGATCTAATTCGGCCGAAATAAAACTCATATCTGCCTGACAATATCGGCGTGACTTAATAGCAATGGATTTGCATTCAGGACTTAAATTATTAAATAAAGACGGAGGTTCCACCTCGGCTGCTGCAAGGTTACACACAGTTAAGGAAGGTTCTCTTCCCCCAAAAGGTATCTCGACTGATTCATGTCTAGACAAAAAATCATGGCCAAGAATAACATTAGTACATCGATTAGGCAGAAGTGATAACTTAACATTTTTATAGGTACGATCCTTGAATGTCAAATCTACTCAACAAAATCCATCAACTTTAGTTACATGAGAAGTATTAGCCATTGACACTTGACTTTTACAAGGATATACCTTCTATTTGTTTTCTTTTACAATATTTATATCAATAAAATTTTCGGTACTACCTGTATCCACTAGCGCCTTCAAAGACAAACCATTAGCTAAAATAGTAAGAATTGCCTCTTTCAAAGAATGAGAAATAGAGCCTGATAGAGAAGCTAAAGTATTAACAGAAGCAGAAGCTTTTGAATTAGAGCGACAAACTCTGGCAAAATGGCCTTTAATACCACATTTATGACATAAACTATCTTTTGCAGGACAGTTAGCTCGCGGATGCACATTACTCCCACAAAAGAAACATCTACGAGACCTTGCTGCAGCAGTAGAAGAGTTTCATTAGCACCTTGTTTAGCCTCGTGTTTTTCTATTGTAATTGTTTCAGTTTCACAACTAACTGAATTTAGAGGAGCATTAGAACGATATAAGTATCAGACTGAATCTGAGCCAACTCAAGGCTGCGAGCTTGATCAGGAGCGATCTGTAAACTGAGAGATTTGTTTTTAAGCAATCGTTGCCTAATGAAGAATATTCAAACCGTTTATAAAAGCATCTCTTATATATTCATCTCTGTATTGATCTGCAGAGACCGATTGAAAGTTACAGTCTTTACTCAGATGCTTTAATGCATTCATGTAATGGTCCAAACTCTCTCCCATCTCCTGACGACGGGTGGCTAATAGGTGACGAGCAAACGTTTCATTTTTCGGTTTTATATAAAGTTCATTGAGCAACTTTATAGCATCTTCATAGGTAGTACAATCAACTATGTACTCATAGACTAAAGGAGATACATGGTTTACAAGCAAACTTAGCTTTTGAGTCTGAAGATCAGAAGGTAACGCGGCCAGAAAGTTCTGAAATGTCTTGAACCAGTGACTCCAGAGACGAGACAAACTTGAGGAAGAGGGCTCGGCATCAAATCTTTCCGGCTTCAGAAACTTGTCCATATCCTCTGATCTTGAAATTAAGTTGATTAAATTGAAATGAAACGCGCTCCTTTTCTTAGGCTTTAATCAACTTAAATGAACAACATTCCTGTTAATATAAATAACAATAATATAGTTATGGTACACAAAATATATATATACTCAATGACGTAAGTTATAATAATATTATAGATATAGTAAACATAGGGCATTTATATGAATTGTTTATACTACAGATTAGGATTAATTACATCAAAGAAAATATCATTACCTTCATATAATAAAGTTTCTTACATCTCATCAGTTTAATTCAGACATCATCAGATTCATCAGTTTAATCGAATTGAATATAAACACACATGATTTTACTAGGGTATAACATTCTAATAAAGTCATCATAAACCTGCAAAATATTATTACACTGTTGTCCATGACATCTTTTGAATCAATGGTCATAAGATCTGTTGTAGATTCTTCTAAGAAAGGATTCCCCATCTCTTCAAAAACACGTGTTAGGGTGTGTACATCTTTGAGGAATGTATTTTGTGCTGAGGGTGTCTTCATGGTTTTGGGTTTGTATTTTCTCTCTTTTCTTTGAGAACTTTTCATACTGGTCTGCTAACCTACACATCTCTGGACCAACTACCATCCATCTTAGCAGAACAGATTCACGCTCAGTCAAACCAATGGCCCACACCACTTCCTTTGATCAGTGCGTTATTTTGATCATGGACCTGGTCTATTGCAATGCCAGAAAACATTCGATCTGTCTTACGAATTACAAAGTTACCCTTTTTGAACTGCTCGTGGACATCTGGGAATTTCTTTTCAAGTAGCAACATGTCATTGAGATGAACAGTTAGCCATCTGGAGTAGTGTGTATCGGCATTACTGAAGAAGTATGTCAAAAGAGCTACAATTACTTCCTTGTAGGCTTCAAAATTCCCCTCTCAGAGCACGAATAAAAGCTAAATTTTTAGCTCTGTTGTAACTTACAACAGAGCTAAAAATTTAGCTTTTATTCGTGAGATTCCACAATTTCAGTACTTGGAAATGATCCTTACAACTTGTAAGGACCATTTCCAAGTACTGAAATTGTGGAATCTCACTTTTAGAATTACACCATTCCTGGAAAGTCCTGTCTGTTTCACCCAGGGGCATGTTAAGGGCGGGACACTTAGGGTACGTGCCCTGGGCCCCGCACTCTAGAGAAGATACTCTGCTTATTATATAAAGTTAGATCAGATTTTGTGTCATTAGATATAGGATTTTAGAAAGTGGAAACACATCAAGAAAAAACTGAAAATGGTTGGAAAATAACATTATTGCACTTTTATTCTTACATATAGGTAATAGCTAGGCTGACCATATTTCCTTGAGACAAAAACGGGACATTGGGATGGCAAAAAAGGGACGGGGGTTATGTAATATTCTGTATTCATGAAAAAGTAAGTACATAAACATATTGAGCTTACAATTATTCTTCAGTGACAGAACCCATAAAAAAAACGGTACGTATGGTCAGCATAGTAATAGCTGATCCTGCTGATGAATTGCTGTTTTTACACTTTACACTGATTTCCTCCATGTCTTTTTTTTATTTTCCTTACTTGATTATCCTTTCAAGTTTCAATACTATTTCTTACGTATAACGTACAGTATTATTGCCTGTTGTATATTTACATTGGCGCAGAATTTTCCTAACAAGTTAACTGCCATTTGGCAACTCCAAGTCTCGCCCGTTGTGCCAAAGAGAGGTAAGCCTAAAGATGCCGAATGCTTCCAGTGTTCAGTTTTTGATTTGTCGATGTGAGGGGAAGGTACGTCGTACATATAGTGTTTTTGTATGTGTGTGTGTTATTCTATTGAATGACAACATAAAAATCTTAATACATATGGTACATCTACATACGCTGGCTGCTTTTAAGATGGCAAGATCGCCTTTCGTCTTTGTTTTGCTGATATGTTTGTTAAAAAAAAGATTGATTTTTTTTTACATAACTGTAAGTGTTACAATTTTCAGGACATTATTGTCGTCAAACTGTCAAATGTAAAATTATTTTGCAATAAATCGCTAATTGTTTCAATTGTTTGGTACAAGAAACCTTGCATGTATTCATATTCCCAACTATTTCTTATATTCTGTCATGTTATTGTAACTAAAATATAGATACAATTAGTATAATTTTTACAAATTTTTCACATATTTTTCATATGTCGACCTTATTTTTTTGTAGGGAGGAGATATTTAAAACAGATGAGTCCACCACACTGTATGCCATGATTAACCCTGTAAATTGTAGTATGCATTTATATTTATATATGTTATGGTTTCCATGTGTGTTCACGGAACCAATGGGCCCCGCGGTAGCTAAACACGCCCCTGGTTTCACCTGCTTCAACATATTCCTCATATACAACTTTCATCTGATTGTAAAGACTGCATGCTGTCACTTGATGTGCTCTTCTCGTCTTAGTAACACTAGCCACTGACAGAAAGGATTCTGCTGTGCCTGCAGATGCCACACCTCAGGTGTAGCATCTGGCGAATCCAGGGGGGGTTCAATCGAACCCCCCTAAACCAGAACCACTCCAAACCAGAAAACCCTGCTCCCAAAGCTAACTGATTGAACATACAAGTTATTTTACAAACAACACTAAAAGCATGTAATATACCCTTTTGTTCCATTTGTTTCAGATCGTTAGTCGACCCTGTCTTACTTTAATACTCAAAAGTCTAAAAAGCAATATTCATTCAAAGTATTTATTCAATAGAATTTTCGGTTTACAATGTCAAGAAGAGTAAGCTAAATCGTATTTCATTTTCTTAATATAATTATAATAGCTCTGCACTTTGTTTTTATTGCAGGTAACCCTGCTTACCATGCATCGGTACATGATATTGACGTTGGTGCCCTACTGCGTCAGAAAATTCCTCTTAGATCTCTGCAACAAGCTGAAAAGTTCAATGTCATAACTAACCATTTTCAACCAGGAAAGGATTATCCTTCTTCCAAAGTGTTTATGAATGGTTGTAAGCTGTCGTTTCAAAGCTCTTGGCAGCAACGCTGTCCTTGGCTGGTGTACAGCAAGGAATGCGATGGTGGTTTCTGTCTCCCATGCATTCTATTTGCTACACGAGAAAACTTTGGTGCTCTCGTGAACAGTCCATTTACACGGTGGACAAAAGTAAGTACGATGTGCGGACAACACTAGAACGCCCTTTACCACGTAGATGCCATGGTCGCTTATGACAATTTCCTCGCCACAAGTCGAAATCCTGAAAAAAGTATCCAGGTGCAAATTGAAAGTCAACGTACCTACACAATGCACAAAAAAAGAGAAGTTATCAAAAGTGTGACAAAAATTGTCCATCTTTGTGGCAATATGCATTACCTTAAGCGGTCACAGAGATGACAGCACAGCCGCCCAAAACGCAAACAGGGGTAATTTTCTTTCCTTGCTGGAATTTTGTGTCGATGCTGGTGATGAAATCCTAAAAAACCATTTAACAACATGCCGCTCGAATGCAAGATATTCCAGTAAATCAATTCAAAACCAAATTATTGGTCTAATTGGGGGTCAAATTAGGGATTCGATCATCAAGGAGATAAAAGAAGCAAAGTTTTTTCAGTGAAATTTTCGTAAACAGTGTTTCTTTAAGATTATCACGAATTTTAGCTTTCCTTGTATAATTTCCTTGCAAATCACTCTATAACATAGACATTGTAAAAGCTAATAAACTTGAACAAACACCCCGCAAAATGCTTAAAAACGCGTTTCTGAGAGCCTTAATTTTCAAAATTTCCCGGGGGAAGCATGCCCCCGGACCCCCTAGAAGCTTTCGGCGCTCGCACCGACCCCCCCTCCAGCAAATCCTGGATCCGCCCCGGACCTGACTCCTTAATGGATGCAGTCCATCCACTGCCATTTAACATACGACCTACCATTCTAAGAGCTGCCATTTCAGTGTGAAATGCGCCTATCATAACAATAAAGTTGCCATATTCATTTGGCCAGTACCACTGTATTTGCTTAGCTAAAGCAAATAACGGCTGGTCAGCAGTAATAACAAGAGTTTGTGAATGGTTGAGAAATGATGTCGTTTCTTTGACTTTGTCCATTACATGCTTTATGGTTGGCATTTCATGAGCTTGATCTTTTGGAAGAGGTATGAGAGCCGACATGCTGATGTCAAAGCTGTGTTCCCTTATTTGATTGGCATTGTGTGCAGACCATGTTATTTGCACAGAGTCAGTAAACTCCTGAGTAAGATGAACCATTTCAAACCACTCATACTCCTTATCTAAACAAAATGGAGATGGCTCAGGTATTTCAGGCAGTTTATCTTTAGGTTGCTTTGTAAAGAAGGCTGGCTTCACGTTGGTGTAGTTCTCTAGCAAGTCTGGTATCTTCTTTGCATTCTTGTTCAGGACAAGATCATCTTGAGGTTCATCTGTTGATTTACTTTGGAAAAAGGAAATACTAGTTCCATAGAACGAGGTTCTAGCTGTTGATGCTGAGGGATTGTGGTCACAATTATCCACTGCACTAACCGTGAAAACACTAAATTTCAGTTGTAGTGGGCAAACTAATCCAATACCAATGTATCTCTTCACGACAGCTTCACCTAATTGACTTGATATTTCTAGCACCCTATCATAGCTAATGCTAAGGCTATGCTCAAACAATGTGTTAACAATTTCTTTTTTTCTTGTTTTGGAATGCACAGACAATCCCAGAAAGACTGGAAAGGGAGGTTCTCTGTCTTTGGAATGTCTTTGATGCATTGCATTGGCATTATATTTGGCAAAACAATTGAACTGTAGTAGTTGTGCCAATGCAACATCACCTTTGGAAGCCCCGATATCCATGTGTGATTTTATGCTACTGCCATGTGAAACACTCGATACAAAATTTAGAAGATTGGAGGGGTACATGAGTTCATGTAGTTATCATCAAAAGATCATCGGAAAGTAGCTTTGCATTCTAATACCTGTTTCCTCAGGATTTGAGCTCCTTTTGAAACAATCAAAGCATCTTCATATTCATTAATTTTGCTAACGCAGGTCCAACATCTTCCTGAAGGCTAAGAGAATATCCCTTCCTTGTTTTAAACATTATAGCTCTAACCCTGGCTTTGTGAAGACTAATAGATTTGTGTGCTTTTATGCTTTTTTAGCACAACGGCGAGTATTACACTGAGAAACGGAGTTGTGCTCTTTTTGTAGATCTAATCAAGTGATTAGTGTGATAGGTTAAACATTATAGCAAGAATATGTTTAGTAAAGTCACGAATATTTATTTTGTGTATTTTTATGTTTTTGGCACAACTGTGGATATAGCAGTAAGAAGAAATTTTTTCATATGATTCACACCTTATTTTTTGCAAGCCTTGCACCCTCTCCCCATGGAAAATCGTGCGCACGAGCCTGTATACAGTAGTGATGTGCTAGTACATTTTTCTGGGTTAACGATTATGGACAACGAAAGGTTAAAGTTTCAAACACTTTTATGTCGCGACCCTACAAAAACTTCCGTCGATGGAGGGTTAGATGGAATTTAACATTGAAAACTCAACTAGGTTTAATTGGTTTTCAGTATACTGTACTCTACACATTACGTATCATGCTTTGATGTCTTCATTCTCATGTACTGTATAGTACTGTTTCTACAGTCTTTTTTTTATTTAATTTTCTCCCAATTCCATTCACACTTTGTACCTATTCCTCGCCTGCATTCTCGTTCAAGCCACAGATTAACTAAACCAGAAGTGTCACTTCCATAAGAACTAGATGTTAAGATCTTTTCTAATGAAAGTTCAGGTTATTTTCAATGAATCTTAAGTCATTGATTGTTAGAAAATCTAGAAGAGGAAGAACCATTGTTGTCCCAAGGCGATATGATGACTAAGCTGATTGAGGCAGCATTGCTTGTATATATTAAGTTAAGGTGTATATATATCCATCTCATAATTGTAAGGTTAGTGAAAAATTCACTTAATTTAGAGCTAGCATTGTTTGAGCTCTCAGGTGGCATCATTTTGGGGCGCTGCGCGTCCTTTCTACTCGTTTGTGGAATGTCGTACGTACAGGGTGTTGTCTGATAGAGAGCTCTCTTGCAATTCAGTTTGGTTGTTTAGATACAAGATTGTTGCATCGTGCAATAGTCCAGGTTGCGTTGTTGTTGCAAGGTTGAGAAAGAAGACCATAAATAGTACCCCTTTTGTTTTTATCTTAAATTCATACAACTGAGGCCTAAGGTAGGCCCACATCGAGTCAGCAACCCTGAGGTAGGACCTAATAGGATCTCAAGTCCGTAAGTTTTAATTTTAGCTTAACTTGGGCTGTAGGTAGAACTGGCCCTTTAGAACCTGGCCGTTCACGGCTCAGCTGGGATTTTGAACCCAACAAATAAATAAAATAACATGGTCCTTCAGAACCGGATTCTAGCCCAAGACTGAGTCAGTGACTATTTTTCGGCAAAGCTCTGATTGTGCAAATTGTAGCCCAAGTTAGGCCTAGACGGGTTGAGCATTATTGAGTTAAGGTCCCAGGGTAGAAAGTTTGGTCGCCCAATTGCGAAACTTGGCCACTCGTCTGTCGTTGTTTTTGGCCTACATTTTTACCGGTTTGGTTAATTTTGGTTTATTATTGAATTAAGGTCCCAGGGTAGAAAGTTTGGTCGCCCAATTGCGAAACTTGGCCACTCGTCTGTCGTTGTTTTTGGCCTACATTTTACCTGTTTGGTTAAATTTGGTTTATTATTCATAGGCGAAGGTTGCAGACTTCGGTGCACCAGTTACTTGGGTGGAAAAATTGGTATTCCATACTGGTGGTTGGTTAGTACCCCACCTAGCAATTCAGTTTATTTGAAAAAAGCAAAATTTACGTTTGATCAGTTTGGTTAAGTATTTCTGCCAATTCAGCTCATTTGGCATTGAGCCCAATTGTTGTTTGCATTGAAGATAAGTGCATCTGAATTGAACAAGTTTAAAAAAAGGAGAAGCGCCTACAAAGGTCTAATTACAAAGGTCATTGCCACTATAGATTCTGCCATAGAGCAAGAGGATTTAAGATTAGTGACTGCGCAGCTTTCCATATTAGAAACTAAAAGGGTTGCTCTAAGTGAAGTAAATGTTAAAATTGAGGCTCTTATAGAAGAGGATGAAATAGAAAATAACATAATTTACTTTGAAGAGATTATTGATGATATAATTAAAGTAGGCCACCGAGCAAAAGAGTTTAGCAGCTCATTACAGTTAGAGACCAGGTCTAATAATGAAACACAACATTCAACAAATGATGTTTGTGAAGTTAAGGTTAACAGATCTGTAGTTCAATTACC
The DNA here is from genome assembly GCA_023014485.1 of Bathynomus jamesi. NCBI lineage: Eukaryota > Metazoa > Arthropoda > Malacostraca > Isopoda > Cirolanidae > Bathynomus > Bathynomus jamesi. The sequence continues at coordinate 1,117,312 of JAJOZX010000194.1, forward strand.
GAGGCTTGTACTCAAAACATTTTCTGGGAGTATTCAGGAATGGCAAGGATGGGCAGACAGTTTTCAATCAGCAGTTCATTCTAGTCAAGTGTTAAGTGCGGTGGAGAAGTTTAATTATTTGCAGTCCCTCTTGGAAGGGGAGGCAGCAAAGACAATAGCAGGATTAGCATTAACAGAGGCTAATTATAATGTGGCTTGGGATATATTAAAGAAACGGTTTGGTAAGCCAGAGATCTTAATTAAAAGCCACCTCCGTGAACTTTTAGCTATACCTCCTGTTAATAATCCTAATAGTGTCAAGGAGTTACGGCAGTTATATGATGAATTTGAAGTTAGAACTAGGTCCCTGGACAACTTGGTGTGTAGGAATGGAAAGGTATGGTATAATGTTGGTTACTATACTGGAGTCTAAATTGCCTAGCTCAATTTTGCTTGAATTAAGTAGGGGACACTCTACAGAACATGTGTACATCCCCCTTCAGCAGATGTTAAGTCTTTTAGGTACAGAATTAGCAAGACGAGAGGGAATTGAGTTTGCACAGTGGGATGTTAAACAAGGGGACAAAGGCAGGCACAGCACCAAGGTTTCTACAAAAAGGAATAGCCCAGGTACAGTGTCAGCTCTACATGCATCCTCTGAGAATAAATTAAAGGGAATCAAGGAATGCATATTTTGCGAAGGCAACCACAAGTCATATAAATGTGAGGTGGCTGAGGCTTTACCTGTTCAGGAGAGAAAGGACAGGGTAACTAAGTCTACAGCATGTTTTAAATGTTTTTTGAAAGGTCACTGAGGTGACGTGTATGTATATATATGTATATAGTCTAAAAGTCACTAAAGGGTAAATATCACTAAATCTAAGCTGAATGGCAAGAGCAAGTCATAAACGAACCAACGCGTCTGTTCGTATTGCTTTGGTCTGGCCTAGACATGTTTTTTCCTATCTGACCTAATCTTTGGTGCTGAGTATAATTAGATGATGGTTCTAAGGTGACAAATCGGGTAGGAAGTTGTTCGTACTTAAGTATAGTTAGGGGTAATGTCTATAGCTTCTAAATTGGTAGTGTAAGAGAGAGTTAGGTAGGCTGTTTGTGGGACACAGGAATAAAACGGTAGGCTTCAAGGAATACCTAATTCAACGCACCGGTAAGTGCTTTTGATTGTTTGCTAGAACCTAAGTAACCTAACTGGGGTGTCTACCCCACGCTATCACATTTGGCGACGAGGATGGGATTTGGCTCATTTGGTTAAATTTTGTTCATTGGGTTAAATTTGGCTCATTGGGTTAATTTGGCTTATTGGGTTCAAGTGGTTGTTTGGAAAATTGGATGTAGCCTAGTGGGTCGTCCGATTTGGTTTGTTTGTGTGGGTAAGCTACCGTACTATAGCGTAGGTCCCGCCGCCCTAACTCTAAAACTAATTCCTACTCAGCCCTAGCTCTAAAACTAATTCCTACTCAGCCCTAACTCTAAAATTAATTCCTACTCAGCCCTAACTCTAATACAATTCACTATTCAGCCCTAACTCTAATAAAATTCACTATTCAGGCTTCAGCCCTAACTGGGGAGTAACTAGATCAAATTTAAACCTAACCTAACCTACTTCACGTGATTTGCCTAATTCGGTTTTGCTCTAGCATGTCGGTGATTGGCCATATAAGCCCCTACGAAGACTCTGGGGAGGACTTCGAAGCTTATGCCACTAGGGTGAGGTTGTTTTTCGAGGCAAATTCCATTCCGGATGCTAAGAAAGTACCTACCTTTTTAACTATAATAGGCCCTAAAACGTTTGGTTTAGTTATGGACCTAGTTTCTCCTAAAGCACCGAAACCTGTACCTATAATGAATTGGTACAGGCCCTAACCGATCACTACAAACCCCGAGTAGTTCTCATCTATGAACGTTTCAAATTTTATTCAAGGCATCAAACGGGAAATGAAAGCATTGCAGAGTTTGTTGCAGGAATAAAAAGCCATAGCCGTATGTGTAAATTTGGGGACAAATTAGATGAAATGCTAAGAGATAGGTTTGTAATGGGTCTCAAAGAGGAGTCTACCCAGAGAGCCCTATTAGCCATACAGGACCTAACTTTTAGTCAGGCTGTAGAAATAGCTACGGCTAGCGAAGCAGCTGCTAAAGATGTTAGAGCTTTTGGCAATCATAGTAAAGTCCAACACGTAAATAGCTTTAAATCTTCTAGGCCTGGCAGACCTAACGAGCCTACTAGACAGGCAAATAAAAGGTATGAGGCGAATACGACTAAGCCTACTAATTCTACTAAACCTTCCAAGCCATGTACAGGGTGTGGAAAACACCATTGGAAGAAGGATTGCCCTTTTAAAGAAGCAGTTTGCCGAAACTGTAGTAAAATAGGCCATATAGCTAAAGTGTGTTTTTCAAAGAAAACGAAGGGTGAAAATTCTAATTTTAACATTTCTAGTGTAAATCCTCAAAGGGGAAATACTTCAAACATTGGAGTGGAGTACCTATTTTATGAGCAGCAAAGTGGGAAAAATACAGGCCCATATATTGTAGAGGTAGGCCTAAATGGAATTACAGTTCCTCTAGAATTGGATACGGGTGCTGCCCGGACGGTCATGTCCAAGGTAGTTTTTGATAAGATTTTCAAAAACACACCTAAACTACATGCATCTAAAACGATTTTGAAGAAGTATGGAGACATACAAATACCTATTTGTGGAGAAGCATACGTCACAGTTACACTCAACCAGAAAACTTTGTCTCATCTCTTAACCCTTTTAGTGGTGGATGAGCAAGGGCCTACTCTACTAGGCCGTGATTGGATTGATGCTTTGAAAATGCCAATTGACAAAATCTTGCCAAGGGGTCAGGCAGATGTGCATACACTCTCATATCCATCTGACATAGACTCATTGTTAAAGGAGTTTTCTTATGTTTTTCGGCCTGAAGTAGGCAACCTAAAAGGCCATCAGGTCTGCATAGAAGTAGATCCTAATGTAACTCCGAAATTTTGTAAGGCTCGTTCAATTGCGCATGCACTGCGGGAGAAGGTACATTTAGAAATTGACAGGCTGCTAAAAGATAAAATTATTGAACCAGTCACACACGCTAAGTGGGCTGCCCCAGTAGTTCCTGTACTAAAACCGGACAAGTCCGTGCGGTTATGCGGGGATTACCGTTTAACAGCAAATAGAGCCGTCCTTCTAGATTGCTATCCTATACCCAAGCCTGATGAATTATTTAGCTCTCTTGCTGGGGGTAAATATTTCACAAAACTCGATATGTCCCAAGCCTATGCTCAACTAAGTTTAGACGAAAACTCTAAAGAATTAACTATCATAAATACGCACCGAGGCCTATATAAGTACAATAGGCTATGCTATGGAATAGCATCGGCTCCAGGTATTTTTCAGAGGACAATGGACCAAGTTCTAGGTCACATTCCAGGGGTACTTTGCTTTCTAGATGATGTCCTCATTTCAGGTTCGTCTAAAAAAGAACACCTAACTAGATTAACCACGGTTCTAAAAAGACTCCGGGATGCCAGACTTAAGCTAAAGAGAGAAAAGTGTTCATGGGTCACTAATGAGGTTTCATATTTAGGGTTCCTCATAGATGCCTCAGGCATTCATCCAACGGTGGATAAACTAGAAGCAATAGAAAAGGCACCACCTCCACAAAACATCACACAGTTACAAGCTTATTTAGGTCTCCTAAACTTTTATAGGAAATTTTTGCCTAATGCATCGACTTTCCTTGAACCCCTAAATAAGCTATTACGATCTGGGGAACAGTGGAGATGGGAGAAAACTCAAAAGGAGGCATTTGAGGCTTCAAAGGACGTACTACTAAAGTCCACTCTCCTAGTGCATTATGATCCTAAACTTCCTCTCGTAGTTTCAGCAGACAGCAGTTCTTATGGAATTGGGGCAGTGTTATCTTGTAGTGCCTTGCACCACAAGATTATTTTTTATTAGTGAAAACTGCCACAAATTGGCATGAGTGAAATATTTAAATTTAAATAAATAAATAAATACAAGTTAAACATGTCCAGTGATCAAATTTAATTCTTAAGCATTCAGTGTGGTGTGACTAGACATGAATTGGCTTTTAAGGATTATTTTGGCTTGTTGGTAAAATTGTATAGTAAAAACAAGCTTATGTACAACAACACAAAGGACGCCGTATACACATTTTATTATTTGAAAACACGGCGCCAGCAAGCAAAGGTTCTTCGTGGTAAGTTCCTATTTATAATATTTATATTCTTTACTATTGCATATCTGTATGCAATACCGCATACTGCAGAGATTAACAAGCCTTATAGTGTTTGTGATTAGTACTGTAAGATTCATACTATAAATAATACTGTACAATTCATACAATAAATTACCTTAGGCTAAGTTAGGTCTATCTAGGCAAAAGCCAAATTGTAACTCTAGCCTAGCTGAGGCCTACCGTAGCCTTTGTTTTAGATTAACCTCAGCTCTATTATATTGAAGAGGCATAGGCCTGCCTATTAATTTTCTTAGTATATTTTACTTTATAATATAAGCCTATTATGTTTCATGTATTTTCTTAGCAGGTGGCCTACAAAAGCCAAATTGTAACTCTAGCCTAGCTGAGGCCTACCGTAGCCTTTGTTTTAGATTAACCTCAGCTCTATTATATTGAAGAGGCATAGGCCTGCCTATTAATTTTCTTAGCATATTTTACTTTATAATATAAGCCTATTAAGTTTCATGTATTTTCTTAGCAGGTGGCCTACATACTTCCTTAGTTTTCCCATTCAACTAACACAATCCCATAATGAGAATCAACTGTAATTTATCATCCACAGGTTACTGGGCCTATATAGCATATGTATATTAATTATTAATTTTTGCCATTTTTATTATTCTTTTTCTCTGAAATATCACTTACAGTATTCTTGTCTGTCTCTTTGCAGACAAGGTTGTCATTGTGGCTATTATTAGTGTTATTATTAGTGTTACATTATTTATATATTAATATTATTTGTATATTATTTGCACAATATTATTCGTATATTAATATTAATTCTATTAGTTGTTTAATATTACCAGTATATTAATATTAGTTCCATTAGTTGTTTATCAGTACTAGTTGCAGACTGTTATATGTTAGCTAAACGGTGCCACTATTTAATTCTGCATTTATATGTCAAAGTTGTTACGGGTAAAAACCCCCTTTGCATTTATAAATAATTGTTGCATATAGTTTATTAATTGTTGTCAATAAAATACAAAATTCATATTGATGATTTTATAATCAGTCCTTCCCTTCTTTTCTTAAAATTAATTTTGCGCCGCAGTGCTGGATGCCAATCTAGTATTTGGGCGCTGGTGACCCTGGCATTTAGTTAATTATCTACGTAAACTTGTAAAGGTCTATAATAATAAAATCAGACTCTTACAATCTCACCACATTGATGGTGTAGATAGGCCTATCTGTTTTGCTTCTAGAACACTAACTGAGACGGAAAGACGATATGCACAAGTGGAACGTGAAGCATTAGCCTTAGTATTTGCAGTAAAAAAATTTCATTTCTATCTATGGGGTCATGAATTTAAACTAATTACTGACCATAAGCCTCTTTTAGGTTTATTTTCACCTAATAAAAATATTCCAGTTATGGCATCAGGTAGGATTCAACGATGGGCACTGATTCTACAAGCCTATAAATTTGACTTAGTACATCGGTCAGGTAAACTTCTAGGTACGGCTGATGCGCTAAGTAGGTTGCCCTTAGAAAATCCAAATGATTGCGTACCTATACCTACAGAATGGGTTCACTTGGTGGAGTTTTTGGAATCCACTCCAGTATCTGCAGTATAAATAGAGCAGTGGACAAAATCAGACCCTATTCTGTCTAGGGTCATCCATTTCTGCTCAGTTGGTTGGCCTACTAAGGTTGAGAGTGAATTACAGCCTTTTTATCAACGTCAGTCTGGCCTCTCGATTCAAAATGGCTGTCTCTTATGGGGCCACAGAGTGATTATTCCAAATAAAGGCAGGTCGAATTTAGTGAAGGAACTTCACGCTGAACACATGGGCGCAACAAAAATGAAAGAGCTGGCGAGAGCTTATTTCTGGTGGCCTAGTTTAGATGGAGAACTCGAATCATTGGTTCGTTCCTGTCAAAGCTGCCTAGAGAACAGAGATCTTCCAAGGAAAAGTCCACTTCATCCTTGGGAATGGCCTACTATACCGTGGCATAGGATCCATGTTGACTATGCAGGTCCTATAAATAATATTTATTTCCTAGTCATTGTGGACGCCTACTCTAAGTGGGTGGAAATTCTTCCAACCACTTCCACGACTTCGGGTGTTACTATTCGCTTACTCCGTTCGGTTTTCGCTCGATGGGGTTTACCCGTAGTCCTGGTTTCCGACAATGGTACTTGTTTTACCAGTGAGGAATTTTGTTCCTTCGTCCACCTAAATGGCATTAGACATGTCCGGTCTAGTGTTTTCCACCTGTCTACTAACGGTCTCGCGGAAAACATGGTCCGTACTTTCAAGTCGGCCTTGCGTCATTCTCGTGGGGAGGAAATGCAAGTGGTGTTGGATAAATTTTTGTTTAAATCTCGAATAACACCTCACACCACGACGGGGGTGTCTCCCTCTAAACTTATGATTGGCCGGGGAATTCGTTCAGTTTTCGATTTGTTACGTCCAAATGAAACGTTACAACAACGAGTTTTACGCCATCAGGAAAAACAGAAGTTGTACCACGACACTAAAAGAGGGAGAGTTCTAGAAGCGCAACCTAATGATCCAGTTATGATTCGCAACTATGGGGCTGGACCAAAATGGGTTCCTGCAACTGTGCAGGAGAGAACGGGCCCTGTTTCCTTCAAGTGCCAACTAGAAGATGGTCGTTCTATTAAACGCCATCAGGACCAGATATGGGAACGTGAAGTGCAGAAGAACCAGAGTCTTCCGGAAGAGAGAACTGATCCTCCGGAAAATGGTTCAACTTGCCCGCCTATACAGGTTGCACCTAATCCTACTACATCAACCCCGCTCCACAGGTCGTCTAGGGTCCCTCATCCCCCTGACAGACTAAACTTGTAGGGGAGGAGTGAGGTGACGTGTATGTATATATATATGTATATAGTCTAAAAGTCACTAAAGGGTAAATATCACTAAATCTAAGCTGAATGGCAAGAGCAAGTCATAAACGAACCAACGCGCCTGTTCGTATTGCTTTGGTCTGGCCTAGACATGTTTTTTCCTATCTGACCTAATCTTTGGTGCTGAGTATAATTAGATGATGGTTCTAAGGTGACAAATCGGGTAGGAAGTTGTTCGTACTTAAATATAGTTAGGGGTAATGTCTATAGCTTCTAAATTGGTAATGTAAGAGAGAGTTAGGTAGGCTGTTTGTGGGACACAGGAATAAAACGGTAGGCTTCAAGGAATACCTAATTCAACGCACCGGTAAGTGCTTTTGATTGTTTGCTAGAACCTAAGTAACCTAACTGGGGTGTCTACCCCACGCTATCACAGTCACAGAGCAAGGTTTTGCAAGTTTAAAATTTTGTGCAAAAAATGTCATGGTAGGCATCAGCCATTATTGTGTGAAAACACTCCTAGTAGGCCTACCCCAGAAGTAGAGACATCAGTGGCACATGCCACTGCTATGCAAGGGAGTAAAAGTAAAGGGGGATTATTGCAAACAACTGTAGCCTTATTAATTGGGAATGATCGAGAAGCTACTGTAAGAGTGTTGTTTGATAGTGGTAGCCAGTGTAGCTTTATTAAGACCAGAATTTCCAGAAAATTGAAGTTTAAAGAACTTAAGAGGGAAAATTTAAGAATTTCTGGGTTTGGGGGTTCCGTTCAAAACCGAACCAAATTTAAGAAGGTAGAAGTTCTGGTTAAGGGGTTGTTACCGCAAAGTCCCACTATCAAGGTCCAAGTTGTAGAGATTGAGGAACTTTGTGCTCCAGTCACTATTTGTTTAGATATGGCATGTGCGAAAAATGCTCTGTATGAATTGGTCCACAATTAACCCACCCCTTATTTCTCCAGTCTAACTATAGAGTAGATCAAGTCTAGCCTAGAGGGGTCAGCCTAGAGATTCCGGAAATGGTCCAGAGGGGCAGATAAATTGAGGTCCACAGTAGGATTCCTCACAAGATTAGGTTAGGGCAATCTACCTTCACCTTTGTTAAGCTATGAGTTGATGCTGGTCTTAGGTCACAATGTAGGCCTAACTTGTTGACCCAGCTTAATTAATGTTCTTAACTGTTTGGTGTAAAAAACTCAATTAGTCACTTACTTTTAGTTATTGCAGTCTCTCCCTTCTCCGGTTGTCTCATTCGAGAGCGTACTTTGCTGGTACGTCCTCTCGCCCCGTTCTTCGTTTTCGTTCTCCTTTGTTCTCCTCTTCGCGGGGCTTCTCGTACCAGCGTTGTCTTGGTTTATTCCCGGTTGGTTGAGCGGTAATGTATCTCCATTACCGAGCACGCTCCTCCCACACAGTATATAAATACTAGTGTGGAGAATAAACTCTGGTGAGCAACCAATTGGTTTCATCCACCCAGTTATTGACATAAAAGGAATTTATTAATTGTAGATTAACTACCTACCTACTCAGTGAACCATTTTCGTTACCCCAACTACCCACTCATAAGTTTTCCATATACTGGGGGCCCCGGGAAATAAAAATTTTGGTGTCATTGTCACCAATTTTTGTCTGAGTGTAGACTACCTAACTATTTAACTGTAAATGCCTGTTAATCTGATTAACAGTGCCTATCCTCACCTTCTCATGGAGAAGGTGTAGCATTTAATTAGAAGAGAAAATATACATCCATAGGATGAAACTGTCTATGGTCTTTACCATAAGAAAAGAAAAAATGAAAGTTAGAAGATAAAATTACAATCCCCAGCATCTATTTTTGTGTAAAAATAGTCGCGCCTTTAATGCTGTTTGTCGCTGAGGTCTTGTGTCTGTCAATGTTGTAGTAGGATGCGTTACCATCCTACTGTCAAAGGAATAGTTACTGGAAGTTCAGTGTCTCCAGTTGTTACTGTCAGTGGAGAAGGTTCTCCAAAGTCCATTGTTTTGGGTCCAGACTCTAAAGGGTACAAAAGAGAAATGTCTCTTGTTGTGTCACCCGTTGAAGTCCTTAATTTGACCACTCTTGTTTCCCCGTCTGCCCTGGTCTGAGTTCTGAAACTCTAGCCAGAGGCCAGTTTTGTCTTGGAGTACTGTCATGTATGAGAACAAGGTCCCCTACCTTAATTGTGTCAGACCAATCCTTCTTAGTCATTTGTTATGTCTCTCCCTTAGACCCATCAAGTACTCAGTTTTCACTGTTTAATGAAATGAGCTTTAACTCTAGTTAAATGTTGTAACTTAGTCTGGAGCTCATCATGTCGTTGAGTCCAGTTTGGGTCTTCTGAAGAGTCTATATTGTAGTCCGGCAGGAGACTAACTTGTTCTCCCCGAATCAAATGATTTGGAGTTAATGGTTCTGGGTCATTAATGTTGTCACTCACATAAGTGAGTGGTCTATTGTTAATGATGTTCTCAATCTCAGCCAGGAGAGTGAGTAACCCAAATAAGTGTATCTGTTTTTTGCCAATTGCTTTCTTCAAGCAATCTTTACTGTTTGTATATTCCTCTCCCAGATAGAACCATACCAAGGAGAGGCAACCGGAATATACTTCCACTTTATATTTGAATTTTTTATATATAATTGTGTGATTTCATGCTTAACAAGTCGTGGATGACTTGTTCACCAGTTTGAAATATGTAGCATTGTCAGTCCAAACTGTCTTTGGTACTGAATGTCGTGCACAGAATCTCTTAAAGACAGCAACAAAAGATTCTGCTGTAAGGTCCTCCACAACATCCAAATAAACAGCTCGTGAGGCAGCACATGTAAACAGTACAATGTACATTTTTGTTCAGTGTCACCCACCCTACAGTCAATGCTCCTGTATAGTCAATGCCTACAGTCTCAAAGGGTCTGTTGAGAGTAACTCTCTCCTCTGGCAAAGCAGGAGGATTTGGTTTCCTATAGGGCCTAGCATGAATACGCCTACATGTGACACACTCACTCAGGACTGTTTTAACAGTGATCCTTCCCTTGGGTATCAATAAGTTTTTCTTAATGTAGTTAGTGTCTGTGGTACCCCCATATGATATACATCATTGTGTGTTTTTCTGATTATTAATGTGTCAAATAGCTAAATCTAGGTAAAAGGATTGGATTTGCTTTTGTATGACAGTTTTGATTTGTCTAATCTCCCTTTACACCTTAGAAGGCCTTCCTCATCTCTGAACAAGTTTAGCCACAACTACTGATGGTACAGGTTCTTTTTTGTTTCCCATTAGTTAAGAATTCTAACTCTTTATTGTACTCTTTTGTTGGGCTTGGCCTATCCAGTATTGGGTTGCAACTTCTGTAAATTATGATTGTTTTATTAGCTGTTGTTAATTGTAGCTAAACAGTTGTGAGCAAACCTCAAACAGTAGGCTGTCACCCTGACAAGTTGTTGAAATCAGAATACTTTTCATAATAGTGATTGGTTCAACCTTTCATTTGAAAAGATTAAATTTAATGTCAAGTTAACTTGTTCCACAGGCCATTGGTCTGTATTACAGAGCCACTTAGGTCCCATAAACCAAGTTTGTTGACTTCAACAACTTGTAGGATAAACCTCTGGTCAGAAAGTCTGCTGGATTCTGTTTAGTTGGAACATAGTGAAAGTTTACTTGTAGGCTTTCATTAGCGTCAGCTATTTCTTTTAGCCTATTTCTTACAAAGATATTCTTACTATTAATGCTATCATTCCGTATCCAGGCAAGACAAATCTGACTGTCAAGCCAGACGTGGATATAGTTATGAACACATCATAGTAAGCATCCTTAAGCAATGAAATGGTTTTAAGGCTAATGTAGCAGCCAATAGTTCCAATTGAGGTATGGTTCGGGTAGGTTTGAGAGGTGCAACTTTCCCTTTTGCATAAATTAGATGACTTTCTGTAGGGCTTACAAGATACGCACAGCACCCATAAGCTTGTGTGCTTGCATCAGCAAACACATGAAGCCTCTGGGGCTTATCCCAAACCCACAGCACCTTTGAATTTTAATGTTCTGCACTTTGTTAAATCAGTAGCTAACTTCTTCCAAGATTTTGATTTTCATTTGTTATGTGATCATCCCACCCAACATTTGTCCTCCAAATTTCTTGGAGGAGAATCTTTGATTTTATTGTTGAAGGCAGGAATAGACCCATAGATCAAAAATTTTGGAAGCCTCTGATAATATTTGTCTTTAGTATTTGTCCTCATCAAGTTTAAAACCTTTAGTACAGATTGAATCATGACTGTTAGAAGTTGCATCCAAATACCAGTTCATACCTAAAGTTTTAACTCTGTCTGATGGCTCAGTAAGACCATTATTATCTTTTAAAATCTTTTTGTTAAATCCTCATTATTTGAAATCCACTCTCTAAGTTCAAAGTTACCTTGTTGCATAATGTTTTGAGAGTGTTCATAGACTTCAGATAATTCAGATTTTGTTGTCGTTGAGCCTATTAGATTGTCTACGTAAAAATGTTCCTTAAGGAAGTTCAATGTTAGAGAGTTATTAAACTGGTTTAAATGATGTCTAATTGTCAATGCTAATAGGCTAGGTGAGCAATTGGCTCCAAACAACACAACATTAAATCTATAGGTTATGAACCCTTTATTCAAATCAAATGGATCCTTGAACCATAAGAACCTAAGTTGGTTCTTCTTATCATTTCATTTTTAAGATTTATTCTCAAAAAATGCCTTTGAAATGTCACTTTGTACAGCATATTTGTCTAACCTGAACCTCAGTAAGATCTTCACAAGGTCAGAAATGAGATTAGGACCCTCAATCAGCAATCATTCAAACTGTGTTTATCACTGTCTTTGAGGCTACAATTATATACTACTGAGTTTTGTTGTTGGGGCATCTTGTCGATAAACCCCCCTGTGGGTTAAATAATGACAACCATCTTTTTTAAAAGGGTTATCTGTTACTTCTTCAATGAAGCCTTTCTGTAGCTGTTCTTTGAAGACATCATTATATGATAATATTGTTATCTTGTTTTGAGTTTTTTTCATTACTTTATATAAATGTCCTTTAGCTACTTGAGATGTCTCTTAAAGTTGGACAATTTATTTTCCAAGGTAACTCAATAAAATAACTTGTCTTTGCACTGAATGGTGTCTTCAAATCTTTCTACCATTAACTGATCTTCTGAAGTTTGATGTGTGTCATGTATACCCACAGATTCTAGCAACCATAAAGTTTGAATTGCCTCATCCAAAGTTTCATTTGATAATGATGAATTAATGTTCTCAGTTGAGATAATATTTATTCAAAGTGGTGCTATTCTTACAGGTGTTATGTAGGACTGAGTTGAGGCACATAGTATTTGTTGGTCATGCACTGTTTTGGTTTAGGTCTAGGTTGTATTCTGATAGGTCACCCAAGGGGCTATCCCTGATGGAGTCTGAATAGCTATACCATTACCTATCTCTACTATGCCCTTATGAATAAGATTAATATAATCTCGCCCTATTAGCATTTCAATGTTAGCTACTGGCGTTAGTTGATATGTCTATCAGCTATTTTGGTAGTGTTTTCCCAAATGATTTATGGTTTGTTCTAGTTTGGTATAACCAGTTTGTTTTGTCCTACTTTAGAATAATAACTGCTTCAATTTCTTGAATTTACTTTCTAAATGTAGTTCCAGGTCAATTGTCTTATAGCTATTTTTTGTCCGAGTTATCCTTAACAAAGGACGCAATATTGAGGTTTTGTTCATTCTGGTGTGTCAAACCCAATTTATTAGCTACATTTTTGAAACAAATGTTGTTGAGAACAACAGTCTATAAGACATCTCACTGGAGTGTACTACCCTCACTATTCACTAAGTCCAAAGTAATAGTTGGTAAAAGAATCTCAGTGTTTTCTTGTTACATTGTTGAACAAGCAGAATGTCCCATGAAAGTGGCATTTCTTGATTACCTGTTTGGGGAGGTATCTTTTGAGTTTGAGTATTATTGTTTGGACACTTTGGTGAATCACACATGATGAGACATGTCGTAAAACTTTTACAAAACTTACACTTGAATCTTAACCTAGATTTACAGTCTTTCTTATAATGTCCCTGGCAGTACACTTTTTACACAGGTTCAACTGTTCACATCTTTTAGCCCTTTGGTTAAAGTCTGAATATTTGTCACACCCAGTACTACTGTGTTCATTACTTGCACAAAATTTGCAATGTGGTGTGTAAGTTGAGGCAGCAGTACATTAAAGTTCTGTAATGTAGGTGTTCGTGTATTATAGTTGGTCACATTTGATTCTCCAGTATCAAGTTTTGTCTGTTTGGCTGTAGCTAGTTTGGTCTCTGGGAACAGTCTTTGGTTTATCCATAGTCTGGGTCTTATGTGTTGGAAAATCTCTCAAGTTGTAATTAATTAGGATATGGGGAAGTTTTCTCTTATTTGTTCTAAATTAGGATAATTTCTCCCGTCTTTAGAATTAAATATCTTTAACCCTCGAAGAAGGCACCTAAGTACTATGCTTTGTATAAGCCAAGATGAAGTTTAATATCTATTCTCATTGCTAACCAGTTGTCCTATAATAGCTTCTAATTTTGTATAAAAAATTTCCATATCACTATAGGTTATCTTTTATGATGGGCAAATTCAAAAATTTGTTGAGATAATTCATATACAATCATATCTTTATTAATGTAATTACGTTTTAAAAGATCAATAGCTACTTCATATGATCCCCTACGGCTGGTAAATAGGCTATTAGGTTATAGGCGGCCTTTAAGGGAACTAGTTAAGTAACTAAACTTTCAACATTGAAATATAAGGTTTATTACCTATTAAATTCTCAAATTTGTCAATGAAAGATGGAATTGTACCGTGTCCCCTTCAAATGTTGGTACTAGCAAAATGGGTAACTGAGCCCTCAATTCTTGTGACTCAGGATTTTGCATGCCACTTAAATTTTGTTGAAGGTTAGCCCTACTTTGATTAAATCAGAATTAGGTTTTTTTTTTGGTGTTAAGTCAGTCAACCGAGACCGTAGTTCCCTTATTTGCCGTTCAATTGAGCTTACCTGATCATCATCATCAGCGTAAAGGTCTATCAATTGTTCTTCAGCCATTTCGGATTCAACTAACTCTGAAATACTCTCATTAATGGCTATTATTTCCTTCTTTTTAATTTCTAATTTAATAATTACACACTCTATATTTTTCTTACCTGGTTGTGTAATATTGTTAAAAGTGTTCACAGCCTTTGTAACAGCTCCCAACTTTGCCCCCTTTTCTTTTTTAACTTTTTCAATTCCTCACTGTCCATGTCTAAGTCAAAATTGTTTACTGGGATCGTAATGAAATAGAGGACAAGAAGAAATTACCAGAGAAGAGAGAGAACAGACAAAACAGTCAAGTTTAAATTTGGTTTAATCCCCCCCCAGTACTTGTGTGTCACTCAGGTCTAAGCTTATAAGAGAATGAGACTCCTTAAATGTAAATGTTTCCTAGTTAGGCCCTAGGTTGTAGACCTAATTAGGCTTGCTCAGGTTAGGCTTAGGCTTAGGCTAGACCATTTAGCCTAATTCTGCAATTTTTGTTAAGTAAGGTTAAGGTTTGTAAATTCCCCACACACGGACCACCAATGCGAAAAATGCTCTGTATGAATTGGTCCACAATTAACCCACCCCTTATTTCTCCAGTCTAACTATAGAGTAGATCAAGTCTAGCCTAGAGGGGTCAGCCTAGAGATTCCGGAAATGGTCCAGAGCGGGCAGATAAATTGAGGTCCACAGTAGGATTCCTCACAAGATTAGGTTAGGGCAATCTACCTTCACCTTTGTTAAGCTATGAGTTGATGCTGGGTCTTAGGTCACAATGTAGGCCTAACTTGTTTGACCCAGCTTAATTTAATGTTCTTAACTGTTTGGTGTAAAAACTCAATTAGTCACTTACTTTTAGTTATTGCAGTCTCTCCCTTCTCCGGTTGTCTCATTCGAGAGCGTACTTTGCTGGTACGTCCTCTCGCCCGTTCTTCGTTTTCGTTCTCCCTTTGTTCTCCTCTTCGCGGGGCTTCTCGTACCAGCGTTGTCTTGGTTTATTCCGGTTGGTTGAGCGGTAATGTATCTCCATTACCGAGCACGCTCCTCCCACACAGTATATAAATACTAGTGTGGAGAATAACTCTGGTGAGCAACCAATTGGTTTCATCCACCCAGTTATTGACATAAAAGGAATTTATTAATTGTTAGATTAACTACCTACCTACTCAGTGAACCATTTTCGTTACCTCCCAACTACCCACTCATAAGTTTTCCATAGCATGTATCCAAGAATTGCAAGTTAAAGGAATTAATTTGGGCGATAATAAGTTTGAAGGAACAGAAGATATTAGTCTTTTGATTGGAGCTGACTATTATTGGGACTTCATCACTGGTAATATTGTCCGCACATCTCAAGGCCCAGTAGCTATTGAAAGTAAGCTAGGCTGGATGCTACATGGTAGCTATTGCAATGAAATGGAAATTAAGGCTCTTTTTGTTAAGATTGAGGAGAACAGCCATGGTTTGGAAAGGCATTTGAAAGCGTTTTGGGAACTTGAATCCATTGGCATAAAGGACAAACAGCAAGTGCAGTGAACAATGAGGTTTTAGAGCAATTTGAAAAAGGATTGGGTTTAGAGATGGTTGCTATGAAGTTGGCCTCCCTTGGAAGGATTCTTGCAAACCTGGTTCAAACCTTCAGCTAGCTAATCGGAGGTTGGAGACTTCATTGTACAGGCTAAGAAAGAATGAGGAGTTGTTAATTGAATACAATGAGGCCATCCTAAGCTATGTAAGGGAGGGCTATGCTGAAAGGGTGCAAGGTGAGCTGGGGAACCAGGAGGCACATTATCTGCCACACCATGCAGTGGTACGGCGAGACAAAACTACCACTAAACTGAGGGTAGTTTTTGATGGCTCAGCCAAGGACAAATGGTGTGTCCTTGAATGACTGTTTGGATGCTGGGCCAAATTTAAATGCCGATTTATTTTCCTTGTTACTGAGATTCAGGTTTGGTAGAGTAGCATTGACTGCAGATGTGAAGCAAGCCTTTTTGCAGATAAAGTTAAAACCAGAGGACAGAGATGCAGTAAGGTATCTGTGGGTGGATACGAAAGACTTGTTGGAAAATGAACCTAAGGTTCAAGCATATAGAATGAAGTCAGTGTTGTTTGGCTTCAGCTCTAGTCCATTTCTGTTGGCAGCTACTATGCAGTACCATTTTAAAAAATATTCTGAAGTCTATCCTAATACTATTGAACACAAGGAAAAATTTTTATGTTGATGATTTGCTGTGTTCCGTGGATAATACAGAAATGGCTAAACAGATATTCATGGAGGCTAGAGGTATAATGAGGGAGGCTGGCATGGAACTTAGAAAATGGCAGACCAATCATTCTCAATTACAAGAGTTTATGAGTCAGTCCTGTGTAGTACCTGATGCAGCAGAAAGTATTGAGGATTCTGGTATTAAGGAGTTGTGGGCAATAGATGCAAAGGTGCTAGGCATTGTTTGGCAGCAAGGAGATGATTTTTACCTTCAATGGGAAATCTTTAGTAGAGCTGGCTGAGAATGAGACAAGGTGGACAAAACGTACAGCTCTTAGTTTGGCTTCAAAGGTCTTTGATCCTCTTGGATTCCTGGCTCCATTTGTGATAAAGTAAAAATTTGGTTTCAGAGCCTCTGGGAAATTGGACTTGGTTGGGACCAAGAGTTACCTGATCATATGGTGGTAAGGTGGAAATATTGGTTCAAAGAATTGGCACATCTTGGAGACATTGAAATCCCAAGATGCTACTTTGGGGAGTTGAACAATAGTCCAGGTAATTTGGAGCTGCACATCTTTTGTGATGCAAATGAGGAAGCCTATGCAACTTGTATTTATATAAGAGGCGCATTGCAAGAGGAAGTAAGTTGCAAGTTGGTTGCTGCAAAGAGCAGAGTAGCACCTTTGAAAAGGCTTTCTGTTCCAAGGTTGGAATTGATG
Source organism: Bathynomus jamesi (assembly GCA_023014485.1). Taxonomy (NCBI): domain Eukaryota; kingdom Metazoa; phylum Arthropoda; class Malacostraca; order Isopoda; family Cirolanidae; genus Bathynomus; species Bathynomus jamesi. The sequence goes on from JAJOZX010000194.1 coordinate 1,134,401, forward strand.
GGTGCAGTTATTGCTAGTCGGCTTGCAGTTACAGTGCGAAAGTCTTTGGCCCTCTATGAAATTCCAAGCTATTATTGGACAGACTCCACTATAGTTTGACACTGGTTAAGAAGTCAGGCAAGGAAATGGAAACCATTTGTTGCCAATAGGGTGGAGGAAATTCAAGCGCACACAGATCCCAAGCAATGGAAGCATTGTCCAGGCACCCAAAACCCCGCTGATTTACCAACACGAGGAATTTCAGTGAAAGATCTTGCACAGTCAAGTTTGTGGTGGAATGGGCCAGAGTGGCTGAAACTTGGAAGTGAAAACTGGCCTTCTAATCAGCCTATTGTAGGAGAATGCCAGGCTGAAGAAGCATGGGTGAGTGAGGTGAGAAAATGCGCTGTGAACAGTTGTCAAGTTATGCAGCAGGACCCCATATTGAGGCTTGAGGACATTAGCAGTCTGAAAAGATTGTTAAGAGTGACAGCATGGGTATATAGATTTACCAACAATATTAAGGGAGACACAAGAAGGGAATGAATTCTGAACAGTAATGAGATTCAGCAAGCCAGGAAATACTGGGTGGTATATGTGCAGAAGGAAAAATTTGGTGAAGAGAGGGAATTGCTCACCAGCCATCCATTACAGGTTCTACCAACACATTCTGCTCTCAAGGGTTTGGATGTGTTTTTGGATCAGGATTTATTGAGAGTAGGAGGTAGGCTACAGTTTTCTGGGCTTCCAGAGGAGAAAAGACATCCAATTTTGCTACCTTCTGGGGGGCACTTTGTGGACCTTTTGATCCTGGATACTCATCATAAGCTGTTACATGCTGGAGTTAGAGAAGTGATAATAGAGATCAGACAACAGTTTTGGATTCCCAAAATTAGACAAGTAGTAAAAAAGGTCGTGCATAAATGTGTGGTTTGCAAGCGTTGGAGTGCAAAGCCTTATTATGAAAAGGTGGCTCCACTTCCAAGAGAACGGTGTCTCTATACTGCCCCATTTGATGTAGTGGGAGTAGACTTTGCAGGTGCAGTCTATGTGTATGAGAGAGGGGAGTCTAACAAAGGTTATATATGTCTTTTCACATGTGCTACCACCAGAGCAATCCATTTGGAGTTGGTAAGCAACTTAAGTAGTGATGTATTTCTTTTGGCCTTTAAAAGGTTTGTGAACAGAAGGGGTTTCCCAAATAAAATCATATCGGATAATGCAAAAACCTTCAAAAAGGCTGCAAAGGAACTCCAAGAAATTTGGTCCTTGCTAAAAGAGGAAGGATTCCAATCCTACTTTTCACACCAAGGGGTACAGTGGGAGTTCATTGTTGAGAGAGCACCATGGTGGGGAGGATTTTGGGAAAGGCTAGTGAGAAGTGTAAAGTGTCCATTAAAGAAACTTTTAGCTAATGCTCATTTGAGCAAAGAAGAATTCTGCACTGTTTTATGTGAAGTAGAAGCAATGGTGAACAGTAGGCCTATCACTTTTGTTTATAACAGTATGCAGGATGCGGAGCCATTGACAGCAAATCATTTTCTTTGTGGTAAACGATTAACATCAAGCCCAAGTGTGCCAGAAGACTTGCAGCCTATCCAGAGCACTCAAGGAGAGTTAACCAGACGGTTCAGGTACCTTGAAGAGCTACAAGATCAGTTATGGAAGAGGTGGCAGATGGAATACTTGCCAGAACTCAATTATTACCCATCAGGCAAGGTAAAGGGGTCCAATGCAAATTGTATCAAGGTGGGAGAAGTGGTAATGATTGGGGATGAAAGACCAAGGCAATGCTGGAAGCTTGGCATAATTGAAGAGTTGTTTGTTGGCAAAGACAATTTAGTTAGGTCTGCACTGGTAAAGACTTCAGGAGGAAAGTTAAAGAGACCTATACAAAAACTCTATGCTTTAGAAATCAGCAAAAACACAGATAGTCAAGATGAAACATTTGAGTTACAGCCTCAGGGAGAAGGCTTGGCTAAACTTGCAGAAGGTAATGACAACAATGCCTCTTCGGTGGGGAGTGTTAGAAAATCTAGAAGAGGAAGAACCATTGTTGTCCCAAGGCGATATGATGACTAAGCTGATTGAGGCAGCATTGCTTGTATATATTAGGTTAAGGTGTGTATATATCCATCTCTAATTCTAAGGTTAGTGAAAAATTCACTTAATTTAGAGCTAGCATTGTTTGAGTTCTCAGGTGGCATCATTTTGGGGCGCTGCGCGTCCTTTCTACTCGTTTGTGGAATGTCGTACGTACAGGGTGTTGTCTGATAGAGAGCTCTCTTGCAATTCAGTTTGGTTGTTTAGATACAAGATTGTTGCATCGTGCAATAGTCCAGGTTGCGTTGTTGTTGCAAGGTTGAGAAAGAAGACCATAAATAGTACCCCTTTTGTTTTTATCTTAAATTCATACAACTGAGGCCTAAGGTAGGCCCACATCGAGTCAGCAACCCTGAGGTAGGACCTAATAGGATCTCAAGTCCGTAAGTTTTAATTTTAGCTTAACTTGGGCTGTAGGTAGAACTGGCCCTTTAGAACCTGGCCGTTCACGGCTCAGCTGGGATTTTGAACCCAACAAATAAATAAAATAACATTGATACAAACACTGCACATTCATCACAAATTTAATTTCTGAATGAACTAGAGATTAATTGTTCCTTAGATACGTGTATAGCAACGTCTGGCTCCTCGTCAAATCCTAACCCAATTGACTTCCATATCTGATTATTGTTTTGTAATCTGTTCAAACTCGGCTTTTGAACTCGTCCCTTTCTCATACAACATAGTAAGCAATAATATTTTACAGTACTACAGAACGACTACTAGGTCACATTCCACATCGTAGACGATATCGTTCCATTTAGTAGCGAGACTATTTTGGATGAAATAACTGTTTACGAGGCTGAGATTGCGCATTATATCGACAGGCTAAAAGTTAGCAAGGCTCCAGGCCCTGACGCTTTTTATCCCAGACATTTGAAAGATTTGAAAGACGTTATCGTAGGCCCCTTAACGAAGATTTTTAATCAGTCACTCGAAACGGGGATTATTCCTGAAGACTTCAAATTAGCTAACGTCACGCCTATTTTTAAAAAAGGCGACCGCGCAGTAGCTAGCAATTATAGGCCCATTAGCTTAACGTCAGTTGTCGGTAAACTTTTGGAATCCGTAGTTAGGGATCGTATCATCGATCACTTAGAAAGTAGAGATTTGATTTTATAACGAAATAGTGCGCGAATACGATAGGCATAGAGCGGCTGACGTTATTTATTTAGATTTTAAAAAGGCGTTCGATACAGTTCCGCATAGGAGACTAATTGCGAAGGTCAAAGCGCACGGTATACGCGGTCAGGTAGCTTACTAGTTAGAAGAATGGCTTCGTGCTAGGAGGCAGAGGGTCGTAGTTAATGGTAGTGAATCGGGGTGGTTAGATGTAGGTAGCGGTGTCCCACAGGGTTGTGTTAGGCCCATTGCTATTCGTAATTTACATTAACGACATAGATGTAGGATTGACTAGTAACATGTCAAAATTCGCGGACGATACTAAAATAGGCGGTAAGGTTGTTAACGAGGACGATAGAAATAGGTTCCAAGACGATGTAAATAGGATTATGGAGTGGACAGATAAGTGGCAGATGCAATTTAACGTAGACAAATGTAAAGTTTTGCATATAGGTTCTCGTAACGATAATTACACGTACACGATGGATGATAGGGAGTTGGCGAGCGTTGACGAAGAAGTAGATTTAGGCGTACGCGTATCTACGGATTTAAAGGTTAGGAACCAGTGCCTGGAGTCTTACGCAAAAGCTAATAGGATGTTAGGCTTCGTAGCGCGTAATTTCGAATTTAAATCGAAGGATATTATAGTGCCCCTTTACAAGTCCCTAGTCAGGCCTCATTTAGAATATGCCGTTCAGTTTTGGTGCCCGTACTTGCGTGAGGATATTGATAGGTTAGAAAGGGTTCAGCGTCGTGCCACGAAACTAATTCCGTCATTGCGCAACAAGCCTTATGAAGATAGAATTAAAGAGTTAGACTTGTATTCACTCGAAACTAGGAGATTAAGGGGGAACTTATTGAAGTTTTCAAACTCGTTAATAACATCGATAACGTAAATTTTGACAAATTGTTCACTTTCGATAATGATAAATAATACTCGTAATAACGGATTTAAGTGTGTGTTTCATTACTAATATCGCTAAAAACTTCTTTACGTTTAAAGTAATTGATAAATGGAATAATCTTCCCGCGCCCGTCATGAACTCTACCAGCGTTAATGTGTTTACGAACCGTCTTGACAGACATTTTAAAAATATTAACGTTGTTTAAAATTAAAAAAAAAACAATTAGCAACAGGAGCTCTGGGGGTGGTGGTTGAGAATGAGTCTGTTGACGATTAATGCCAGCTTGTGACATGCCAGCGTGCGATGCCAGCAATAAAATTATTAAAAAAAAAAAAAAATTAGACTAACACGAACGTAGATGTAGCTCGTAGCGTAAACTAACCCACTTTTTGTTTAACTTTACCTACTTTTTTTTTTTTCTTATCCTCTCCTTACTTTGCGTGTCTGTAACTCTCTCTTCTTGCATGTTTGTAGTTTGCATGGTATGACAGTGAGTTAAGACTGTGTTTGCATGATTTGTAAGCGTTCTTATTTTACTTCTTTTCATCTTTCACCCCTCTCCTATTCTCTCCGACTATTTTTCTGACTTGTCGGCAATGGCCGGCGGATGATGATGGTGAGTCTTTTTCCTCTTTTTCTGAATGAATGTTAACCCACGAGTGATAGGTGTTCCTCCTTACTTTTCCCCTTACTCTCTTCTCTTCTCTTAACCCCTAATCTTTCCTTTCTCTCAGGCTAACCTTAGAGTGGATTTTAGGGTCTTTGTTAGCCTTAGCCTCTGTAGATCTGTAGATCCCTTTTTTTGTCACGTTACTTTCAAGTGTATTTTACAATTCAGATACACATTTACTACACACCGTACCAATCTCACGAGCTAATTGCACCAGTGTCAGAATTAAAAACTTCAGTGAGACATCTAGTACAAAGTTTGTAACACTGGATGGTTGATTAGTTTAACAGTAGTGAGATATGTAATATCTAGTGGAACAAAAGTAATGCATTAAGTTTGAAGCTGAATCGTTGCAAACGCTCTTTTAACTAAGAACGAACATGGCCTGATTTTATTTGTATTTTTCTTAATTTCTAAGAAAAGCAAAGAAAGTTAAGGAAATTTATCTCTAAAACTTCAATATTTTCACTGTTTATTTTTAAAATTAAATAATAACACGAGCGAAGGGCCATTTTTAATTAGTTAATTGAGCAAATATGCCGACACCCATATAGAAATAGTGTGACGTCATTATCACCACTGTTTCTTTGGAACGTTAATTTGAGGGAAACTAAACTATAGTTTAAATAAGTCCATTAATGTCACAACGCCAAGAAAAATTAAAAAAAAATGCTTCTCTTCATTTCTTAGAATTAACCTGGCTTTTGGAGTTTTAAATACTTATAAATTCCTCCCATTTATCTTGCATTTCCGAAAGAAATCCTTCTAGTTACAGTTATTATTCATATATTCTATTCAAAAAGTAAAAATGTTCATCATGAAATCGTTGCATTTACCTTTCGCACTTCATACCCTTCGCAATTCTAAAATAATTTTTTTTCTTAGTATGAACACCAACAGAAAATTCTAAATTGTTTATTACTAAAGAGCGCTACATATTAATAAAGAATTTATCTTTAAATCCGTCTTTAATTTGGGTATTTACAGGTTAAAATGTTAAATACTGTACTCGTATTGTATAGTGAATTGTTTGTTTTTGTAAAGTAACGTCACGAGAGGCAGTGGAGACATTAGCTAATTTTTATAAATGTACTATACTTTACTTATATGCATTTTTTTCTTACATGACGTTAAAATATATATATATATATATATATATATATATATATATATATACATATACACGTCCGCGTGACGAAAAAAATAAATACACAAAAAATGCTACTCATTGGTCTCTAAGTTTCAACAGAAACAACTTTTTTCTCAAAAATCAATGGAAAGACTGATTTGTAAGACTCTTGAGAAAGACAATCGTATTTATATCGAAACGTTACGACTTGCAATAAAAGTAGAATCTATTTTAAAGCGAGTCTACTCCAATATAATACTCCAATGTAATTTCAAATGTAACGTACGATAACTTCGCCATGACTGTAGCTAATAGCTATGTTTCCAGTTAACTAGCATTGAAACTGTGGCTTTCGTGCGGAGTACATCTAAGTTACTCACAGATTAGGATTTGAGTGGCTTACAAGTTTTATTGATTAGTCGTGTGTTGCTACGAACATTAGAAATTCTTGATAAATTTCGTGCACAGACATATTTTTAAGCAAATAATTTAGCACAATTAGTTAAAACTCTGGATGTGTTTAAACTGAAATGGTAATCTTGTAGTTAAGCGTCGCAAGTTAGGTTGGTGTACTTTTAAGTTGTGTTTATACATTCTAAATTAATTGTGGTTTTATTTTTATTGTGGAGGTCATTTTAAACATGGCAGGTTAGGTTAGGTGTATAGGGTTGTGTGTAGAAATTTCTTAGGAGGGCCAAACATGATTCGCAGTCTCTCTCTCTCATATTATATATACACGCAACATCCACTTTTGGCTGTAAAAGTACACTTATAACCTAACCCAGACTGTGGTCTAAAGAAAACCAATTTTATTGTTTTTTTTAATTTCGGTCATTTGCGATGTTAAATTTCTTGGACGACCTCGAGACATTAAATTACAAGATTACCAACTATAAATTATTGAAAGAATCCCTACAAAAAAACAGAATTATCAACTAATTATTCATAATTTTTAAGGGTAAATTCAAATGAAAATGATTATACGCCTATACTGTACAGGGTAGCGCAAAAGTCGCGCACCATAGGAATTTTCAGTGTTGACGCTAATATATTATTTTTGTTCTTTTAGGTAGGAAAAATCAAAGAAAAGAAGAAAATAATAATATATTATAATCAACACTGTAAATTCCTTGGGTGCGCGATTTTTGCGCCATCCTTTATATAAAACTCTCTCATGCTTGGAAATTACTTAACAGAATATATTGGCAATTTTGCGAGTATATTAAAAAATTAATGAAGGTTAATTTTTATTTTTTTATATTATTTAAAATAAGTTTTATAGATTAACCTACATTTCTCGGATAAGTTGAGATAACTGTCTTATATATGATGAATGCAACATTCTAACTGAAATGGGTGAAGGTCGGCAATTTTTTTATCGCGTACAGATTTGAATGAATGGAAATGATTTAAAAGAAACTAGTTACGGTTAGACTGTGTATAGTAAACTCCAGCTGGGACTGCTTATGAATAAGCCTACATACTTAATAATAATCATTCAACTGATATTAGATCAGTTAAATAATCTTGTATTTTAGTGTATCCCTTTCAGATTTCCTGAAACTGTTGGCTTCGTCCCGATATACTGTATCATACCTGACTTAGTTCTAATTACGCGTTATTCAGTAGGCTCTACAATGAAGAATGGAAGTGGTTTGTGAGAAGTGGGTAAACCAGGGAATAGAAGGGGTAAACAAAGACCGTGATCTCACGCAACGTAGTACGAGGTTGGGGACTTGCGGTGGTACCTCATTTCCGACGGTGATCCTCTGTGTGTGATGTGTGTGTGTAGGAACTATAACCATTTTGTCGACAAGCCAAACAATCGAAACACTAACTCAGTCTAATCTAACCTAACTTAACTTACTCTAACCTAATAATAACTTGTCGATAGAATGTCGAGTCAATCAGATGCCGCAAGGCCGCGTGTGTAATTTGTTCGCGACTTTGCGTGTCTTTGGGCCGTCGAAGGTCATGTGTTATTCTACCCATTGTATCAAGAATAAAAAAAATGAGTTTTAAATAATATATAGATGAGGGAAAAATGTTTGCCGAAAATTGAAATTAAAAAATCACTAATTTGTAATTTTGTGGTTTCCTTTTTGATATTTTAGTATTTTCAGCGAAAATAATCATTTGTTTAACTTTTTCGGCAAACATTTGTGAAGCTGAATACGTACGAACAGAGAACGTTTACAGTCATAGTTAATTATAATAATAACAATGTCTGGGTTGTTTAACTTTCTTCGTAACGGCCAAGGTCATGTGATAAAGGGGACCCACAGCTTTACATAGGGCCGAACAATCTAAGGGTCAGTACATCATCTAAACGCAGAGGTCGTTCAGCTATCCAAATACTGAGCAGACCCAACGTCGCTTTCATTCATGATCTACTATAAATGATTTCCTATAATGCGCCTCGGTGGTGTAGTGGTTAGCATCGCTGACTACGAATCCATCGGTCCCGGGTTCGATTCCTGGTGACGGCAGGCGGCGCGCAGCAAACCCAGCTGTTCATCCTTCCATACAATAAAAAAAAATGGTTGGTAGATAAATGTGTAGCCTAGTGGTTAAATCGCTGGACTGCTGCTGCTGATCGGGAGGTCGAGTCCGGGCAAGGACTTTGTAGTTTCTGACCGCCCGTGGTGGATCGTGGTTCAGATTCCACGTTAAGTTGTGGGTCTAAGGTGGAGCAACATTCTTGACCTTCGTCAGAATGAACAATTCGGGCGGAAGTAAAATCAAGGTCAATAAAAATAATTATTGACAAATTATTTAAACGTGACTTTTATTAAGAAGTAAAAAAATATTCTTACGTAATATTCTTGGAATGAGTTTCAAAGAGGAAATATTTTTAGTGCGTTAGTGCGTATCTCAAAAAACAGGATGTTTTGTTTTTTATGAACGAGACAATATCCTTTATTTTCAATGGTGTGTATATATACTGTACGTACTATATATAATATATATATATATATATATTTTTTTTCTATAGAATTTGTAATGGACTTATTTTTTGTAATTGCTTCGGACCGGGAATGTTTTCATTTGTCATTAGAGAGAACAACATTCACGGTTGATAAGAAAATAATATAGGAACCAGGGGTAATCCAAAAAGTTGTTCCTGTCACGCGTTCACATTTAATATAAAATTTAATAATAATTATTTAAAATGGAATTACGGGTAACGCGTGATTTTTAATAAGAAATTTAATAATCATTATTAAATTACGTATTAAAAATCAATACATGGCACCCAAAAATAATGCGAAATAAATTATAGTGGGAACGCCTTTTTGAATAACCCTATATTAGGGTAGTCAGACATCCGGTATTAAATCGTACAGTTCTATTTTTTTTTTTGTCTTCATGACTGTCCTCTAACAAAGAAAAAAATAGATTTCGATCAAATTAAACGTAAGTTAAATTTTTGTTTCGTTTTTATCATTCGCTACAAAATTGCGAACGTAATGCAGAAAATTGGTTTTGAAAAAAAAAAGCATTTACGCCGAATTAACAATTTTCATAAAATGTATCTTCGTTTTTAATGTTTACATAAAGTCCACCCTACTATATATATATATATATGTGTTGAAATTTAAAAAACTATGAATATTTCTGAAGGATCTGAAACACTTCAATTTCTTATCGTAAAAGGAAACCAATGCTTAAAATTCGTTGTTAGCACTTGGTCACTTGATAACAGTATCCAAAGCGCGCGCGCGCACACATATATATATATTAGAACTGGACAATAAAATAATAGAAGTAGGAATAAAAAATCGTGAGAAGTCAACAACATTGTTTTGATTCGTACGATTAGTTTAAAATTAAGTAACTTGTTTTTGGAGGAGTTGACATCCCGACATCTCCATGAAAATTAAAGAAAACATTTGACCACTGGATACTATAAAGATGTGGGTTTCATTCAAATGATGTTGGGGTGGGTTGGGGGGAGCATCAGTTATCTAAAGCAAAAACTGTAATCAGTGTTTCCAGTCGAATAATCAAAAAATAAATGTTTGAGTAATGACAATATTACGCGTAGTTTCGTGATTGTCAGACGCGTAATGTTAATTCATAGTGCCAATTGCAGATCTTGCGTTAACGTCAGTGTATTAAACACGTTGAAATTATAGTTGAAACCAAAGAAATATTTTTATCTAAAATTAAACTTTATCTCACCCATAATTCATATTTATTTTTAAGTCAATACGTGGGCACGTATGTATGAATATATTTTTTAAACGATCATTTCTTTGAATACAGACGCAATTTTACCCAATTTTGACTCGTTGTTCCAATTACGTGAGTTTTACACGTTCGTGTAATGAATGTTGGTAAATATTTTTAGTAAAAAATAATAAAATTAATGAGTGAATCTTGTAAAAACAAAAAATAAAATGTGCATTCGTAAAATATACCTGAAAGCCCATTCAAAGGGCAGTTAAATTAATCCATATATGTAATCCATTTACTCGTACAGTATGTACTCTCGGATAAGTGCGCGTGTTAAAACCAGAGGTATCAGGCGTATGTCTTTTATTTGATACCCAGGCGTCTTTAAATCTTCATTTCTTCCTTTATTTTGTTGGAGATGTATTAATGTTGTAAATTGACATATCATTGTTGCGTCTTACGTAAACAGAAATTCCTGGACTGGAAGGAGTCCACTTAACTTTTAATTGTTGCATCTTGTGACACGTGGCAACTAATTGACGCATGTGTTCCAAGTAAAATAATGGAGGTGTAGTATAAAACCTCCAGAAGGCTAACTCAAACATGTATCTTATAAGAATCGCGAGCTCTCTCTCCATCAAATTCTATGATCATCTTTAGGCGCCTGAAAAAGAACATAGCACAATTTGACAGTTCTCGAGTTTCAGGAGTTTCACTATGCTTTGTTTTATTCAGTTTTAATAATTACTGAATTCACCCAATTTTCATAATTAAGGGCATATTCACTTAACAGAACACCAATGAAAGTAATAATAATAATAGGCCCTAGTCAGAGATGGGCAGTATTGATGATGGTATGTCAATATCTTGAACAAAATTTATCTTGAACAAATTTATCTGTATCCTGTATCTTAAAATGGTATATTTGATACAAGGTGCATGTCAGGAATCTCAATCCTGTCGGCGTAACTTTTAAAATAAAATTTTTGCATCTTCTAACTAATGGGAGTGCCAAATGTATGATAACTAAGCTCGAGGTGTCAACTATTGCGCAAGTACAGTTATTATTGTATTGAGCCCCAGTGGCATAGGCCAGTGTTGCCAAGTACAGGGAAATTTCCCTGTTTTAGGGAAATTAATCACCAAATAACGCCAATATTCTCTGAAAAGGGAAATTTTGAGAAGTGGATATAAATATTTATACATCCAGAAACACAAATTTTCACTGTATTAATTGAAAACCATGTAACAATTTTACTAAATAATACAAATAAATACAAATGCACATACATTTATATTCATACATACTACTTTAAATGCAGGTGTATAGGGAAATTATAGACTAAAAAGGGAAATTTTAAGAGCGAACCTAGGTAAATTATTTAGTTCAGACCTGGCAACACTGTCATAGGTAAGATTACAAGAATTGCTCCCTCTACCCTGGTAGAAATTGACGGTATCAAACTAAAAATGAAATAATTGTGGAAATAAGATACTTTTCATACTAGATGTAATAATAAATTATAATAATAGAACTATAAGTTCGTTATATTTACCTTATGTACAATATTAAGACTACAAGGTCAGTGTTGCTCACCCACGTGAACGATAATTTTCTTGCCCCTCCAAATTTAGAAATCTAGCTACGTGCCTAAAATAAAAAACAGAGTCAGCGTCTGATTTGACGCAGCGCTCGGTTTCAAATATATTTTCCCCTTATTATGAGTTCTGGGCCATATTTACTTATTTGAATATGTCATTAGATTTAGGGTAGTCACAAAGAAATTCAAGAAATGAAGAAACTTTGGTACTTTTCCGTTATACCTCGCAATTTTAATAAGCCCCCAATGTTAATCGCCCTTGACGATTGGTTAGGTTTAGTCGTGATATTTTCGTTTTGTATATGTGTATATATATATATATATATATATATATGATGATAAAACCACGAAGGAAAGGAAACACAAAATGGTGCTCAAGCGCTTTCGTCTAATGACATCCTCAGGAACACTGAAGTACATAAAAGGGTAACAGCCTATATATAGGTAACAGAAAGAAAAAAAAGAGAAATAAATAACATACATACACACACACACATATACATACATATCTATATATACATATACATACATATATATATATATATACATATATATATATATGCAATAAACAGAGAAGTAAAAATAAAAATTAAAAATTAAAGGATTATCCGTGAGGCGTACAGATTTGTAAGGAATAATATCGATTTTTAGCACAAGATCAAATGGATTATAAAAATACAAATTTATATTGGAATACTGCCCGGGTTTTAACACTCTGCCTATGGTCAGGTTTCGATATATATAAAAATAAAATGCAAATTAAAAGTTAATAAAGTAGCAGACAAGTTTACCAAAGATTTAATGTTCTACCTTTCTTATCTAAATCTGTTTGGAAGGAATTCAAAATAACAGGATCGAGTTGAAAAAGACCTTTGTTTATGTTGAAGTTATTGAAAGTTGGATAATGGCAGACTCAAGAATATTTCTATTAACAATGTTGCTAGAATGGAATAAAACTGAAGCATTATTCCAATCAATACAGTGGGCTAACTCTGACAAATGGACAAAAAGGGCACTGGATAACTGTCCTGTTCTAACGGAATATTGATGCTGTTTTATACGTGTGTGCAAATCCTTTCCCGTCTGACCTATGTAAAAGGAATCACATTGTTTACAACCAATTTTATAGATAATGCCTGAATTATTGGTAGGGCTATTTTTTACTATGATATTTTTCACAATATTGTTATAGGAAAATACTACATTAATATCCAAAAGTTTAAGTACATTAGCAATGCCTAAAAAGCCCGGGAAAAATGGAAGTACTAAAATATTTTTTGACAAAGTACGAGTGTTATTATTGACACGATAGAAAGTTCGTTTTGCCTTGTTGAGACAAGATTCCATAAACGCAGATGGATAACACAAATCACTTCCAATACCGTTCATTTTTTCCAATTCGGCATCGATGTATTCCGGACTGGCGATCCTAAGGCCGCGGAGAAACATTGATGAAAAAATGGCCTTCTTAGTGGGGGTGTCATGTCCCGAGTAGAAGTGTACGCCTCACGGATAATCCTTTAATTTTTAATTTTTATTTTTACTTCTCTGTTTATTGCATATATATATATGTTGAATAAACCACGAAGGAAAAAGAAACACAAAGGGGTGCTCAAGCGCTTTCGTCTAATGACATCCTCAGGAACACTGGAGTGAAAGGACAGATCAAGGCAATATATAGGTTACAAAAATAAACATACATACATACACATTCACATATATATACATATATATATATATACATATATATATATATATTAAATATATACATATATATAGTAAGCATAGAAAAAAATTGTGGGAGGAGCCAACATTTATATGGTCACAGAAGAATAAAGAAATAAAAATAAATATAAATATAAATTGAGAAAAAATTAATTACAAAATAGTGCCTTAGTGATATATATGTCACAGCCTAAATAATCATAAAGAAATAAACAGGCAAATATATATATATGTGAATGTGTATGTATGTATGTTTATTTTTGTAACCTATATATTGCCTTGATCTGTCCTTTCACTCCAGTGTTCCTGAGGATGTCATTAGACGAAAGCGCTTGAGCACCCCTTTGTGTTTCTTTTTCCTTCGTGGTTTTATTCATCATAAATACTTTTCACGTGTCACTTTCGTGAAATAATTTTTCATATATATATGTATATATATGTATGTATGTATGTATATGTATATATAGATATGTATGTGTGTGTGTGTATGTATGTATGTATGTTATTTATTTTTCTCTTTTTTTTCTTTCTGTTACCTATATATAGGCTGTTACCCTTTTATGTACTTCAGTGTTCCTGAGGATGTCATTAGACGAAAGCGCTTGAGCACCATTTTGTGTTTCCTTTTCTTCGTGGTTTTATTCATCATAAATATTTTTCACGTGTTACTTTCGTGAAATAATTTTCATATATATATATATATATATATATATATATATATATTGACGATTACTTAGGTTAAGTCGTAATAGTTCGTTAGTTTTAGAATATCACGACTAAACGTAACCAATCGTCAAGGGCAATTGACATTGACTATATATATATAGTCCTCATTTCACGAAGGTCAAGCTTGTCGCCCCTCCTCTCGAGTTGGCCTGGTGAGGTAGAGAGTTGGTTTCTTGTACTCTCCAGTCTCCACCTCACATAGCCAGGTACGCCCGGCTCATCGGGGACTGTTCTGAGCCATGCGTGTGTGTGTGTGTATATATATATATATATATATACCACACACACACACATCCATCCATCGTGTTCTGCCTATCAGGCAGGTTCAACTCGTGTGTCCCGCCAAAGTGTTCTATTCTGAGCCATCCTTTTCATCTCATGGTAGCTCCTGCCTGCCTTCAAATCATCCAACATTGCTTTCCTTTTCCTTCCCCTCGGCCTTCTACCTTCATATCTACCCTCTATCATCACCTTCAACAATCCTTCTCCTCTGAACATATGTCTGATCCATTTCTTGTCTTCCTCTTATCACCTTAATGAGTCTTCTTTCCTCCCTCACCTGTTGCAGTACTTCCTCATTACTTTGGTGTTCCCTCCAGCTTATCTTTAGCATTCTTCTCCAAATCCACATTTCAAAACTTTCCAGGAGTTTCTTTTCAGTTGTTTTCAGTGTCCATGTTTCTGCTCCATACAGTACCACACTCCATATCAAGCTTATATATATATATATATATACCACCACAAGGTACAGTGCTGGCCCCACTCCTGTTCATTATCATGCTAACAGACATAGACAGTGGAGTAACATCATTTGCGGACGATACAAAGATCAGCAGAAAAATCAGCGATGCAAACGAAGTAGAGGCCTTGCAGAGAGAGAGAAACAAAATATACAAATGGTCAGAAGACAACAATATGACATTTAACACCGAGAAATTTCAGCTCTTGAGATATGGAGAAATGAGGAACTTAAAAAGACTGCACATTATGCTCCAGATAGAAAAGAAATTCAGAGAAACACAAAAGCGGTCGACTTGGGGGTAATAATGACCGAAGATACCAAATTCGAGACACAAAATCAGATGGCAATAAACAAAGCAAAGAGAGTCGCGGGACAGGTACTAAGAACGTTCAAAAGTAGGGACAAGACAGTAATGATTACCCTGCTGAGAACACTGACCATACCAAAACTTGAATACTGCTCAGTTTTGACGTCCCTATAAAAAAAGGAAGAAATTAATAAACTAGAAAAAACGCGCACACATTTCACAGCCAAGATTGATATGCTGCAAAGAACTCAACTACTGGGAAAGACTACACAAACTAACTCTGTACTCCCTGGAAAGAAGAAGAGCGAGGTTTACCATAATCTACATTTGGAAAATTATCAAAAAACTGGTACCAAACCTCAACAAAACCCAATTACCATCCAGACAACGGTGGAAAATAGGAAAGGCAGAATGTGTCGTGTTCCCAAATTAAAGGCCCGACAAGGGCTGAAACGCTCCTCCGTACTTTACTTTGTCATTGACTGATTAATTGATTATAAAGAACTTAAGAACATAGACCAAACAGACACGTACAAAAAATAGTCCCATAAACGCATGAATGTACGTACTTCGAGTTACACTGTTCATTTTTTTTCATTTAAAATTGGTAATAAGAGTACGTAACTGATAACTACAAAACAGGCAGTGTTGTCATACCAACAGATTAATCTGTAGATCTATAGATAATTTTGATCTCTTCAGATTCTTAGGTCTTTTATTCAGATTTTTTCTTCACGAAAGTGTTGGTGAGAGGCGCTTTAGCGGGCATTCGCCCTTGGCCCCTCCTTCCTGCGTTAAATAGTCGAAAGAACTTTTTCAATGACTAATAATTGATGGTTAACTGTTGAACAAAAGCACGTTAAATTTAAATTTAATAATTAATTTGTAAAAGCTGCTAACAGATCCTAGAATGCATAAACATTCGGAAATTTCACAATTCTGACCTATTCCGACCGGAGTCCGGAGACAAGGCTGAATTTCCGGAGAGGTGGCAATTCAAGATATCATAAACGTAAAACTTTCGAAAGTACCCAGTGTTTTCAAAATGAAATCGGTTAGAATTAAGTTATCAAAACCTTTGTTTACATACCAAAACTAATTTTAGGCATGCCATCTAAAATATAATGATTTAAAATACTTAAAAAGTTATTTTTTATTATTATTACTAGTACATTACCCGTCGCTTCGCTGACGGTTAGCTAAAGACCCGCCCTACGTGCGGGTAGTAAAACATATCCAAGTAGAGGGCCGGAATATTTTTTGTAGTTCGAAGGCTGTTATTAGCTAGGTTAATTGAATGGTTAGGTAGGTTAGGTTAGGTAGGTTGGTTAGGTTAGGTTAGGTTAGGTTGAGTCGTGATATTTTCGTTAAAGCTTAACCTAACCTAACTTAACCTAACCAATCGTCAAGGGCGTACAGTTGACCTAACCGGGCATTTCAACACCCAGGTGCACAACCTCGGGACCTAATCAATACGTGTGTGAAGTTTTATGTTTGTAACTGCTTTCATTTTGGAGCTATGGCTGGAACAGACACACACACGATCACACGCACGCACGCACACACGCTGAAACAAACAAACACACGCACGCACACACGCTGAAAGTGTGACGGACGGACGGACAGCTCTCTTTTATATTATAGTAGAGATTATTATTATTATTATTATTATTTCCAGTCTCCAAATTTGAACTGATTGGAGAAGTATCTTATATCGAGGAAAGGATCTAAGACGAGTATCTTGTGTCTCTGCTCGTTTCTTAAGAAGTACCTTATATCCTTTCATTTGATACGCAATGAGTTAGTAACTTATATTTTGTATCTAAGATACATTTCTTAACGTATCTTGCCCAGCTCTGGCCCGAGTGAAACAAAACAATGAGTACAAAACATTAAATTATAAAAGAATGAAAAGGACGTTGCTTTACATAAATATGTATGAAGCCTACTATGAGCGTAGGCATATGTTATAGTTGACATTTTGAGTTAATTTTTTTTTAAATCCATTCTCCCAAAATGGTTTCTTTTTCTTCTCATACCTCAAAGTTTACCCGCTTTATTATTTTTCTGACCTCTTCCTACTTTTTGAATCTTTGAATTCTTCGTTTGACCTTTAACCAGAACGGATGCATATTCGAAGCTCTCGCCAAGCGATTTGAAAGTCGATCTTTTTTCTGTCTAATTTACAAAAGTGTTTGAGTTTTCAAATTTATTTTATTAATATTTTGCTCATTAGTGATTAAAATTATTTTATATTAATATTTTAATTATTGCTCTGTTTAATGTGGAATTTATAATTTATCGTTGCATGTGGGTATACAAGTTATCGTTTATTACTACAGTATTATTATTACAGTATATATATATATAAATATATAAAAATATAAATATAAATAAATAAATAAATAAATAATAGTAATTATTACACAGGAAATTTAGAATGTTTTGTTATCGTTTACTATTAGACCTAGGCCTTCCAATTGCCTGCTGATAAAAAGGTTGTGTGTGTAAATTCCTTCTTTTGGTGTTTCCGAACTCTAGTTTATTATCTTAGGTCACTAATCCATAATTGTGTGCAGACACTTCTGCCAATCTGTTAGATTTTTGGGAAATTAATTTTTCGACAGAAAATTTTTCTAGCCATGGCCCCCGAGTCTTCGCAATTGTTCTGAGTGCAGGGGAAAGTTTCCTCAGTACTTTTTTAACGTTGTCTCTTCTAACCATTTAGTTTGTAGATTTTGCGTAAACCTAAGATGAACTACGAAACGAGGTGATTTCGGCGAGAGATGAACTTCGAAGAAGTAGTGTGGGAGAGGAGACTGTGTTGAGAAAGGAGTTTGGTGTTGTGGCAGCTACGTTTAACTCGTTACAGGATTTTGTTTGAATTTGGCCGCGAGTTCTCACACAGGGCGGAGATTGCTCGAAGACGACGACGAATTCCCAATCAGTCATCATTTTACCTTCGGGAAATCGGCTACTTGAGCCAGTTCGAAATGAGGCCCGGCTATGAGAGCATAAACCTTGCTTAAAAGTAGTTACAACTAATAGATTTTCCGTTTTAGAGCCAGAGCAGAATGACGCAATAGATTACGCTAGATGGCTAATCATTTTTCGAGGGCATAGGTTCCCAACCAGTGGGCCATGGTGGATTTTCTAGTGGGCCACACCCAGTGTTTGTAATGCTTCAAAATAAGTCAGATATATTACAAAAAATATCCATATATATATATATATATATATACAGGGGCGTAACCAGACTTTTAAATTCTATACCCAGGCGCGGATCTACGTATTACCCGCATTTGTGATGTGATAATACTGTATTGTGTGGTAATTTATTCTAATGTTACCTTAATTAGAGTTAATATATTATTTATTTAATTTTTATGCAAATTTATATATTATATGCTAAGCTTTTAATTGATTATCTACTATCATTTTAAAACTTTTTCCACTGCCAAATAACCAACTATCAAGATTTGTCATTTTATGGTATGATTTTCCTTACATCAATACACTCGTTAAATATGAATAACTATATTTTACTGCGGGATATTTTGTATCAATGACTTTTAAAAAATTCTTCCTAAAGGGTGTTTTTCAAAGAAATCTTGTTCAATTACAAAAAACTCAAATTTCCGGAATTACGATGTGCGCAAAAAAAAACTATACGCACGTGAGTATAATGCGTATGCCTAGTTACGCCCCTGTGTGTGTGTGTGTGCGTGTGCGTGCGCGCGCGCGCGCGCCACCAACATTTATGACCATCAAAACTGGGTCACTATAGTAAAAAGGTTAGAAATCACTGTTCGAAGGCAATTACAAGAGTTGTGCTGCGGGAACACAACTCGGAGGAAATACCGCTATTATGGAACTCGTGTTGACGACATCACCGACTCCATAGACAAGTTTGGTAAGTATGCTAATGAAAATACAATATTTATGTCGCATGTTGGGACTAATGGTGTTAAGATTTCCAGATCAGAGGAGCTAATAGAGAAATACAAACAGCTGATGCGGACTCTAAAGGGTTAGGACTAATAAGTTAATTTTTTTAGGAATTCTTCCAAGAATAGCAGGATCTGACGACTTTTTTCAGCAGAGCTACCTACATGAATAATAGTCTTAAGTTTCTTTGTCAACAAGAAAATGTTGAATTCGTCGATTTGTGGAGTAATGTTTTAGAATAAAAAAGATTTAATTTTGCGTGATGGTCTTCACCCGAATGGCGTGGGAGCAGCTTGTCTTGGTATACTGTTTCATAGCTCTGCAATGGCTTTCTACGCCGTAACTACTACTCCTTGAGGTTGTAGCAATTATATACTAAATCCTGGTTAAATGCAGAGAGTAGAGATTTTCTTGGAGAATATCATATTCCTGGTTATGATATATTGAACAACGATATAAAAGAAAGAAGGGATGATGCTATTGTACTACAGTAGGTATATCCAGCTATCAGTGCTGTGCTCGTTACTTTATAAATGTAATGCCGTTACCGTTACCACAGTCTAAATGTAACTGTTATCGTTAGTTACCATTTTTAAAAAGTAACGAGTAACGGCATCGTTACCGTTACTTTTAATGAAATGTAAATATATTATATATATGCATAGGTATATTATAATTTATATATACATAAAATATTATATTATATAAACATTCGCTTGTGCGAGTGTGTGTTGGTTTGTATCCACTGGTTAATGCATAGGCTATGAAGTCTGTGCATGCCTTCATTGCGTTATGACTTAGGTCTTAGAAGGCATAATACTTAAAAAAAAAAGTGAAACAAAATTACTGCAAGATTTATTAATAGGAATTGCAACATAACGGAGGATGTAGCATACTATTGATACTAATTTACTAATGCTAGAATATACCAGGAAAGTTTAGTTTTGCAAAGCAATAATAGGAAATACTAAAGAAATGAATCAAATGAGTTATTGTGCATGGCAATGATAATTGAAATTTATTAGCTAACTATACAAACTTAAGAACTATTATTCAAAAGATCTTTATTGGCCTTTAAGAAAACGAGCTTCTCAAAAGTTGCATCTAAGAGCGAGCCTCGTTTCGGACGCAGTATATCCTTCCGTGCTGAAAAAAACCCCTCAACAGCGGCACTAGATGGTATAGGAATGTTAAGTTTAATAAACATTTTTTTAAAGTTAGTGGATGGGAAGGATGCAGAGCTAACGTGCCGTGAAGGCACAGATGAGAGGAATGACGAAACCTCTGTTGAACTTAGGTCCCTCCCTGGGCCAGAGTTCTTCGCCTTTTTACTTTGATAGTGCTGTCAGTGTAGGGGAGAGGGTGGATGGGGGTAGGCTGCCAACGGCCAACATGCACAGTGCACACCTCGTTCATAGTGAACGGACAAATTTTTAACGGTTAATGAATAATGAGTGAGGATCGAAAGAAACTAATTGCGAGCTACGATAAAAAAGTAATGAGTAACGACTAACGAATGTATTTCCCTAAAAAAGTAACGTCGTTACTGAAAGAGTTACTTGATTTGAAATGTAACGCCGTTACCGTTACTAAAAAGTATCGCGTTACGTAACAGCCGCGTATAGTAAGGTATAATTTCCCAAAGACACGACGTTAATTAGGCGGGTTTCCACAAAAAAATTTAAAACTATAATAAACCCATAAAATCAATAGATAAACCTATCCTGTCAACTGTTTATGCAATCAAATAACATAACGACAATATAAATTAATTATAAACCTGAAAGAGAACAATAATTAATCATACATTAATAATAAAAAAATATGTATGTATGTACCAGGTCGCTCGCTTTATGCGACTTCTGTTAATGCGATTTCGCTATTATATTTTATTCAACGACCTTACTTCTACCACTCTCTCGCTTTGTGCGAGAAAAATTCTTAATTATGTTACTGGTCGGGTTGAATGTGCGAAGCTCGTGCGACCAATGTAGGTGCGGGCTGGTGCGACTGGACCTGTGAGTCAGTAGCTACGCGAGGCAGCTCGCATGCTCCCTCAAGTGTCTCAATCTACCTCACTCACTACTCAGTGTCGCATAATCAAGTAAATACCTGTTATTATTTCTCTCAAGACTTAACCTAACCAATCGTCAAGGTCGTATAGTTGACCTAATCGGCCAGTCAATTAACCTAATTAACATAAACAAGTAATTTGAAAGGGCGTGCCATTTTCGGTTGGTTGAATAATTTGGGACGCCAAAGTAGGATATTGGCGATTGTTTTATTTTATTAGGTGAATTTTCATTGGATTTGTCATTTTTAATGTTGACAGTAGGCTCGCAATAATAATAATAATAATTAGGTTTGGAGTTATAATGGGTCACCAATTTGTTCTTTTGACCAAATAAATAATGTAATTAATAAAGGAGATAAAAAGGGTTTGTTTTTTGTTTAATTATCAAAAATAAAACCTGTCTCACAGCCCATACGAAAGCCTATACTTTTCACGAAAACTCTGTTAATAAATTCAAAGAAACTCTCAGCCAAACCGCATAGGCTATCATTACATTTAATCTGGAAAACATGAAGCCACCGGGGCCTATCGAGGTTATCCAAGTCATGAGCTATAAAAAAAATCTACAAACTATTTTTCATTCTGAAAGTGTCCAAATTTTTCTTAAAATTAACTAATGAACGAATGTTTACCACATCATATGGCAAGTCATTCCAAAAATCTCCTACTCTGACTGAAAAAGTATTTTTCTAGATGAAGGCTACAAGTGTGTTTTCTAATTTTCTTATGCCCATGAGTTATCCCATCAGCCTCTAGTGAGAAAAAGTTACGTACATCTAAATTGTCCAAACCTGAAAACATTTTGAACATCTGTATCATGTCTCCCCTCATACAAGTGATACAACGTTTCTCAAAAATCCCTGTATTCCAATCTTCTTAGGTTAGGGATAAGCTTGGTTGCCCTACGTTGCACACGTTCAAGCATATCAATATTATGTCCAAAGTGAGGGAACCAAGCTTGAATACAGTATTCTCAATGAGGCCTAACATAAGAATTATATAATTTACAGATGACTTCCTTACGCTTGTGACTAACATTCCTCTTAAGAATTCCTAACATTTCACGAGTATTTGCGTTATTTCTAGCCTCTTAGCACTGTTTAGAAAATTTTAGATCACTACTAACTATAACGCTAAGATCTTTTTCTTGTCTAACATCCTCTAACCAGTTCCCTTGCATCTCATAACAAAAGTTTTCATTATTTCCACCAAAATGGATGACTGCATTTTTTGGACATTGAATTCCATCTGCCATTTACTAGCCCAAGCAACTAATCTATCAAGATCTTTTTGCAGTTTATAAGAATTTTCTATATTTGTAAGTGGGGGCAACTACTTTTGTATCCTCTGCAAATTTAGAAATTTTACTACCTACTCCTTTTTCTAAGTCATTTAGATATAAAATAAAGAGTAATCCCTGTGGTACCCCACTTTTCACTTTCTGTCTGTCACCCAGATTCATGACCATTTAGAGTTAATCTCTGTTCTCTGTCTTCTAACCATTTTTCTACCCAATTTATAACTGACCCCAATATCCCATGAGCTTTTAATTTATATAGAAGTCTCCTATGTGGAACCTTGTCAAATGCTTTACTAAAATCCAAATAAATAACATCTACATAATTTCCAATAATCTACCTTATCAGTTACAAACTCTAAAAAGCCTAAGTGATTAGACAAACAAGACCTTCCTGATCTAAATCCATGTGTGAACTTGAAATAAGATTAAAAGGTTCCAAATGATCTTGTATATTATTCTTTATAATTCTTTCTAGTATCTTTCCTACCAATGATGCTAAACTAACAGGCCTATAATTTCCTACCTCCTTTTTACTACCTTATTCATAAATGGGTACTACATTTGCTTTTTTCCATTCATCTGGTACCTCTGCATAATTAATAGACCTAGCAAACAAAATGGTTAGTGCCTCAGATAAGCTTTCCTCCCCTTCTCCAAGAACCCTAGCAAAGATATGATCAGGTCCAGCAGCCTTATTTGACTTCAATGTATGAATCACTTTCCTAACATCATCCTTATATGAATATGATCAAGAATGCCTGGATTTACAGAATCTAAAGAATTAAAATCAGTTATTTAATTTTTTTTCAGTAAAATCAGAGCTAAAATAATAATTAAAAATACTAACAATATCCTGATCTTTTTCAAACCATCCTATCATCATGTTGTCTTGGGCCAATCCTATCATGCTTTTTATTATTATATTTATGAAAACTAAAGAATTTCTTTGGATCTTTATTTCTATTTCTAGCTAGATTTATTTCATTATGCCTTTTGTTCTTCCTAATCAAACTATTTAGCTCATTTCTTAACTGCCTATAATTACCCAAGTCCAAAATACTATCACTGCCTTTAAATTCCCTGAATGCCCTTTTTTTTTTTTAATCATTATAGCTATTTCCCAATTCCACAAAGGTTTCCTAATCTTGTTATTCCGAACAGTTCTGAAAGGAATACACCTACATTGTACAGTACATCCTTCAAAATTTCTTTGTATCTAGACCACATCTCAATAGCATTTTTATTGGCAAATTCATTATCCCACTTTACTGTAAGAGCCTAATAATTCCCTAAATTTACTATAATCGCCTTTTGAGAAGTAAGGGTCTAGATGGTCATTGTTGACCAGATCCCTATTTAATTATATCTTAAAACGTATGATCAAATGGTCACTATTCCCTAATGACTTTCCTACTGCAAGTTCCAATATGAAAGAGCCCAGTAAAGCCTAAAACTTAAGGGCCAAATTAAATAAAATAAATAGTCTAGCCTCACAATTATTTATGTCACTGTGAATTGTAAGACCACTGTATTTATAAAGGTTATTCAATTGAATTCGATTAAAAAAAAGCGTTAGAAAGGTGTTTTTGGGGGGGGGGGGGGTCAGTAGAGGTCCTGGAACGCATCCCCATTAAATACATGTAATAAATGGCTATCTTTATACGAAATTGCTTTGTGCGAACTTTTTTTTGGAATGCAATCCCCGCATAAAGCGAGGGCGACCCACATAAACTAAAGGGGAAGGTGGCGAAGGTGCTACGGCCGAATGAAGGAAAACTTGAAGGTGGAATTTAGGCTTGGAGGGTTATCTGGACTCATCACGTGGGTGGAATTAGCGTCTTCGAATGCTCGCGAATGTTCGCGCGGCTGGACTAGAGAATTCTCGAACCACGTAACCTCGAGAGTGTTTCCTGTTTCCGCTCACTGAGGGGGAAGTTCCTTAATTAATTAATCAACCGCGTAATCTCGAATTTGCGCAAAGCGGGCCCGCGTATTGTGGGGTATATTACCTGTATACGTTCAGTTACACTTAACATCCGTAATTAAAAAACTTTCAGAAATTGACCGTATAATTGCGCCGTTCGTTAAAATTAAAGCCAACTCGCAAAAGAAATTAATTATAGGTTTAGTATATATAGTTCTCTCTCTGAGACTGCCGATTGCGATAACACTGGTCAACACTCATTTTATTGCCAATCATATTAGTGATTTTGGGGTAACTTTGTGGTGCTGATTCCGAATATGACATCGGTTTTGCTAGATTGGCTCTAATTTATGAGATAATTGGTACCCCATTGAAACACGTAAAAATGCAAAAAAATTAATGTTCAGGCGGAGCCTACTTACAAATCGCATTGAAATTGTCTCAAATCATACAAAAGTAAACACATGAAATACATAATGGCATTTTATTCGGTCTCACCATCTAGAATGTTCCGGTAGTTTCCCATATGCACGCGTTATGGTTACGTTTCCTATTAATTGAGGGTATTCATTATCTCAAGAACTAGAGCCAAATCGGAAAAACTACTTTCATTTTGAATTCAGCAACCCCAAAAAATACCCTAAATTCGTACGAATTTCCTTGGCAACGAAAAAAAATTTTTGTTTGTTGACCTGTGTAATAGACGTCAAGAACTCATTTTTTATGGGAGTAGTGAACATTATGCGATAATTATGGGAGATCTTAATTTACCTTTCGGGGATCGGGGTGGTTCTTTACAGTCGAATTCCGGTCATCGACTGTACGGGGGTTTGCTCGAAAGTTCACTTTTTCAAATGGTCAAGGAACCCACTAGAGAACACAATATACTAGATTCAGTTTTGAGTACAGACCTTGACTTAATTGATAATATATATCTGTAGGAGACTACTACTACTACTCCACCAGTGATCATTGGCAAATAACGTTTGAACTAAAACTTAATGTTCATAATTGAAGGAGCCTAGAATACGTTTTGGATTTAAAAAAAAAAAGTTAAATTTCGTGACATGAAACAAACTTTCAACCCATAACTGGGATGAGACTGGCACAAGATGATATTAATGGTACAATGGAATTCTTTTTATAATTATTTTAAACATTTAGAATCGAGGTAAAATTAAAATTCTAATAAAACTCCAGGCCCAGGTACTTAAAGAAATGAACTGCACAATATTCTCTACCCTGACATATAGTTAATAATAATAATAATGATGATGATGATAAATCTTTTCAGTCTGAATAAGTTCCGTTCGACAAGAAACTTGCCTTAGCTTAAATTTACCTTAAAGCGCTTCTGCCTCAAGGGTGCACTGCTCCCACGAGGTCCGCTCAGCGCCTCCTGAGGCGGGGCCACGACGGGGTCGCCACCCTTCTTTTCTCTTGCTCCTGCCATACGATTTGGTCCCCTATTGAATTTGTGGGGGCTGGTCTGGCAGAGGAATACCCTGACACTGTGGGTTGGTCGGGTATGTTGGCTAAAAACATGTCCAAGTGTTTTTTAAAAGTATCTACTGGGACTGCACTTATATCTCTAAGGTACTGAGGCAAGGAGTTAAACAGGCGAGAACCCTGCCTAGAGATACTATTATATTGAAGGGTTTGAATCCTTCTCAGACTGTTTGGTGGGAGGTGATATTTTTTACACATTCTGCCAGTTCTTGTTAAGGTGGGCACAATTGGTTCAGTATTGGGGGCAACTAAAAGCCCTTCTAGAATTTTCCAGGTGTAGATTAGGATGTATCTCTCAAACCTTCTCTCTATGGAATAAAGGTTGAGGCCTCTAAGCCTATCCCAGTAGTTTAATTTGTTTTTACTCAACTGTTGCCCA
The DNA here is from genome assembly GCA_023014485.1 of Bathynomus jamesi. Taxonomy (NCBI): domain Eukaryota; kingdom Metazoa; phylum Arthropoda; class Malacostraca; order Isopoda; family Cirolanidae; genus Bathynomus; species Bathynomus jamesi. The sequence goes on from JAJOZX010000194.1 coordinate 1,160,723, forward strand.
TCAGGTTGTTTAATATACGAGGTAAAGGTTCTTTGTAGGCCCTCAATTTTTTGCAATTCATTCTGTTTGTGGGGTAAGCATGGTCATACTGTCCCTAGTTCTGAATGTCCTCAGTATATATCCTATTAGTTGTTTGCATGATGAGGTTACTTTGTCAATGTGCCTGTTGAATGTTGCATCTTCAGATAATATAATCCCTAGATCCCTGACATGATCAGTTTGTGCAATATCTTTTCCTGTCGGTCCAGTGTAGTTGAATTGTTCTTTCAGGTATTTATTTGGTCCGTACTTAATTAGTTCAAATTTGTCTTCATTGAAGGCCATATTGTTTGCATCTGCCCATGCATATATAGTTTGTAGATCTTTTTGTAGTTCTACACAGTCTTCTTTTTCTGTAATTGGTCTTAGTATTCTGGTATCATCTGCGAATGACAGGAGAGAGCTTCCTAGGTTACAGTTTATATTGTTCAGCATTATAATGAATAGAATTGGTCCTAGTACTGTGCCTTGCGGCACTCCACTAATCACTTCTTTTTCTATAGATCTTGCTCCATTTACAGTTGTTTGTTTTCTGTCAGAGAAAGGCATGGATCCATTTTCCTACTTTTCCACAAATACCAAGTTCTCTTAGTTTATGGAATAATATACCATGGTCAACCTTGTCAAAAGCTTTTGCAAAGTCTAGATAGATGACATCAACATTGTGGTTTTCTCCCAAGTATTGTAGGATTGTATTGCAATGGTCTATAAGTTCAGTAAGGCAGGATCTCTTGTGTCTGAAGCCATGTTGAAAGTCTTCTAAGAGATGTTCATTTTCTATAAAACTGACAATGTGCCTTTTCAGGACTTTCTCAAATATTTTAATAATATGGGAAGTCAAAGATATGGGTCTATAGTTCTTGGCTTCCTTTCTTTTGCCTCCTTTGTAGATTGGGGTAATATTTGCTTGTTTCATGATTGGTGGTATTCTACTGGTGTCTAGTGAGGATCTCCACAGGATTTTCAAAGGCAGAGATAAAGTATGTTTGCATTCCTTAAGAATCTTGGCTCCAATTCCATCTGGACCAGGGGAGACAAATCGCTTCCCGGAAATTATAGTCCCACTAGTCTGACTTCAGTAGCTGGTGAGGTTATGGAGAAGATTGTTCGTGACAAAATAGTTTTAATCATTTAGATTAAATGAATAATTTAATTTAATATTTTCAGCACTGCTTTCGACGTGATCGTTCTTGTCTAACCAATATGCTCGACTTTTTTAATGATACTGTAAATATATATATGACGAGAGTAAAACCTTGGTTTACCTTGGTTTTGCTTCCTTCCGAATTGTTCATTCTGACGAAGGTCAAGCTTGTCACTCCACCTTAGACCTAGCGTCTTACCCACAAGGCTACTCAGGGTACCCATTTATCTACCAACCAATTTCTTTATTGTGTGGAAGAATGAACGGCTGGGTTTTGCCGCGCGCCGCCTGCCATCACCGGGTTTCGATCCCGGGGCCGATGGATTCGTAGTCAGCGACGCCAACCGAGGCGCAATGTTGTATATTTCGATTTTCAAAAGTGTTTGATAAAATGCCCCATAGAAGATTATTAGCTAAATTTCATTTTCACGAAATTGATGGTAATGTTCTCAAATGGACCGAAAATTGGCTTAGCGGACGTAAACAAAGAGTGGTCATTTATGGCGAAGGGTCTAACTGGAAAAGTGTAACTAGCGGCGTGCCTGAGGGATCAGTTCTGGGACCAGTTCTTATTATTTATATCAATGACATCGACATAGGAATTAACAATATAATTTTAAAATTTGTGGATGATACCAAACTAGGGGTACGAATAAAATCGGCGGCAGAACGTTTGCAGATTCAAGAAGACATTAATAATTACTCGAATGGGAAGAAATTTGGCAAATGAACTTTAACATAGATAATGTAAAACGTTACATATCGGTAGAAACGATGTTAAAGGAAAGTAATCCATACGCGACAGGACACTAACGAGTGTTACGGAAGAGAAAGATTTAGGTATTATTGTTGCCGACACTCTTAAACCGAGTAAACAATGTATCGAAGCTTTTAGAAAAGCAAATAGAATCTTAGGGTTTATTGGTTGATCATGTGAATCTAAGTCCGAAAAAACAATGCTAACATTATATAATTCTTTAATACTCCCCCATCTGGAATACTGCTTTCAGTTCTGGTCCCCATATTTACAGCAGGACATAGATAGAATGGGGAGTGCAGCTACGGGCTACAAAGATGATTCCCAGACTTGGAAACAAATTTTACGGTACCCGTTTAGAAATGTTAAATGTATTCTCGTTTGTAAAAAAGCGTACTTGAGGAGATTTAATCCACGTGTTTAAAATGATTAAAGGTTTACATAGAACTCGCGGTAATGGTCTGAAATTATTGGGTAAGCAGTTTAATTCTATGAAGTTAAAGCATTTTTTTTTCAGTCGTATAATGTGTAGAATGGACTGCTAAACAGCGTAGTTCAAAATAATTTGGTCAATCCTCCAAAAATAGACTAGATGCTTATCTTGCCTTAAACCATTAGTTAGAAGCATTTATTAGCGCATAAAAGTATTGTAGGATTTTCACTCGGATTCCTTCCTCTTTGCTTTAAAATTTTCACTTTATCTTTTAATTTCCCTCCTTTCTTTCAACCTCTGTTTTTTGCTTTGCTTTAAAATTTTCTACCATCTCTTAACCTTTCTCCTTGAAAGGTCTCGTATGAACCAGCCGGTCTGTTGGCGTTTGGTCTTCTTTGTATTAACCATATTATGAATACCCATTCAATAGTCTGAATTCAGTAAATCATTTCTGAATTCAGTAAATCATTTCTGAATGAAGATACCCCAGAGATTGGGTGCGAAGTATTGCAACTTTTGTATTTAATTTTCACGCATAGATTTAATGGCTATTATGCAGCTAAGTGTCGTCGCGGCTTTATAAACATACACTACCCTTTTCGACTTTAGAAATATGTGTCCATCACACTACAACTAATTATATACTGGGGCAATATCATTTTATGGTGAAGTTTAAGGAAATTATGTTAGGAAAAAATTCGAATTTGCCGCTATCGCCGCCATGATCAACATGGCAGACGTCAACCAATCACCAAGCGACAAACGCTCTCGTGACGTCATCCAGCCAATCAAATTTAAATCTGGCTCTATCCCAGGTTTAAAATCGTGCCATTTCTCAGTCTAGATTCCAACATCGTGTGCGAAACGTGCAATCTTAATTATATCGAAGTTCATCGTTATTTTTTTTTTAATTATTGTCGTAGTGTGCTGTGGTCTATCTACTTGTGAGTTGCCCCCGGTCAATTGGATGCCCGGTTAGGTCAATTGAATGCCAGGTTAGGTCAGTTGAATGCCCGGTTAAGTCAATTGAATGCCCGGTTTTACGTCAACTGTACGCCCTTGACGATTGGTTAGGTTAACGAAAATATCACGACTTAACCTAATCAATCGTCAATGGCGTACAGTTGACCTAACCGGCCATTCAATTAGCCTTAGTTATTTAATTGGTGATAATCATTGTTTTTTTCTGCTACTTTTTCGTGATTTGTGCAGTGGTACTTGTCTATCCAAAATACTTTAAAACTGGTGTTTTTTTTTATAATTTCACAACTGTTGACAATTCGTACTATACAAAGCATGAAAAAACACAGAAAAAACAAAAATTATCACCCAACTCTGCAACGCCCCTTAGCTGCATAATTACCAATTTAATATATATATATATATATATTGATTTTAATATTAGTTGTACGATAATATTAAGTTTCATGGAAACCAGATAACACGGTTTTAGATTGGTTAGTTACTTTTCGCGTAACCAATTTTCTTTGTAACAAAATTAGACTGTTAAAAATACTGGTCTCCGCGAAACTTAATACTCGTACTTACCTCATCATATGTTATTGAGTCATATTGAGTAGTACTGTATGGTTTGAATCTCTTTTGCAGATGATGTTTGGCAATAACACATATCATTTTCAAATTCAGACAGTGTTTCAGGTGTGGGACTCCAATTACTGTTATAACACTGGTAGCTCTCTGTCAGTCAAGGTGTATGCGGGTGTTCAACGTTTTAGGTAACGCGCTGTGCTGCGGCCAGTATTAGTTTTTAAGTCTCATCAGGCGGTTACGTGTACGATGCACGAGTCCCCTTTGAAAAGAATAACAACGTATTTAGTGTTAATGATAATGTTTAATTATCAAAAGAAGAAGAAGATTGTGCTAAAATGGAGTTTGTTTTGTTTATACACCATTTTGATGGGATATTTATATCTACGTTACAAGAAATTAGTGCCAAGTAAGTGATTCATTTTTTGTTTAAGAAATAAGCTCCCATAATAATTATATGAAGCAAATAATATTAGCAACGTATACATTAAACTATTCCCCGATTCGGTGTAAGCTTAGCCTAATTAATTAATGCAAATACGCATGCGTATAACGTACAAGTCGTGAGTAGGACTAAAAATAGTATTTTTATAAAATTAATTGAATGAAATATTGAAACGATCCAGTCCAAGTATAGTCTATTTATAAATCTCTCGAGATATATGTATATATACGCCTTCAAGTAGAGTTATAACTACTTTGGGGTGTGTATATATATATATAATATAAATTTTAAGTAAGAACATTCATTTTAATTGATATTTTCATTTGACATGCACCAAAAAGTAATATATAATACAAGATGTAAGTGAAGTTATTTAGCCATATTAGTTTAAATTGAGGCGAGAGCACCTACGCACTTGTCACAAACTATTTCACGCTATGCATCAGACCAGTATTTTTACATATATATATATATATATATATATATATATATATATATATATGGTAAATATTAAGTTTCGTGGAAACCAGTGTTTTTGACAAGTAGAAATTTGTTATAAAGATCGTAATTGGCGGGAAATAACGAACCAATCTAAAATGACCACATGTTTATTATAGTGATGTAATATATTACTCCAGGCATAAAAATGTCTGAAGCGCAACCGTCACCTGTTAACAAGGTAGTTTATTCATATGGTCGATATAGTCCAAATATCGAGGTTTCCTAAACTTTTTCATAGGCTTTTCTTTTATGGATTAATAGGTTAGGTAAACTAGACATGGTTGATGGGGTTATTTAACTTCCTTTACAACATCTATGGTCGTATGACGAGGTGGGGGGACTACAGCTTTACGTGGGATCCAAACCACGAGTCGCTACATCTGGACGCAGAGGTCGGTCTCCCATCCAACTACTACCTAAATCCAGTGTTGCTTAACTTGCTGGTCGACGGGCAGTGGTGCTCCAACTTTAGGCTCGTTATAGCCCGTAGGTAAGATATAATTGTAGGGTGGGGTAAACTGAACGTGCCTAATCTTTATCAAAACCTACCTTGGCTTTAACAGACTAGGTATACCTTTCATATTATTTCATACACCGAAGCAAGTTAAACGGATAAGCTAGTGGCTAGTGAAAGAAAATGGAAAAATTGTGAATTTTAATGACTAACTCGGATATCCAGAATGTATAATATATAGGGTGGAGAAGTCGGGCACCATAGGGTAAATTACAGTAAAACGCTGAAGTCGTGCACTACAGGGTAAATATCAGCTGGTATTCGAAATAATGACCGTTGTGGCCAATGTCGTAACACCGCTTCCCGGAGATCAGCGAAGTTAAGCGAAATTGGGTCTGGGTAGTAATTGGATGGGAGACCGTCCTCCGCTCCCAGATTATGTAGCGACCCGTGGTTCGGATCCCACGCAAAGCTGTAGGTCCCCTCCGTCATATGACCTTAAATGTTGCGAAGGAGGTTAAACAACCCCAATAAATTAATTAATTCAGAGTAATGCTGATTTTGGTAAAATTCCAGATGCCAGACGCAGTTCAGACAGATTTCATAGACCAAAGCTTCCCAACCTTTATGTGCTACCCCGAAAAATCATGTTCACACAATTCACGACCCCAAACACTGGTCGAACTTCGACAAACTCCCCAGAAGTTATTATATATACAGTATATGGGATGAATTTCACACTTAAACACGTGAAATGAATGAATGATGCAAATCCTTGTGGATTTGCATCCATTTTATATACAGGGTGGGCCGAAAGTCTGGATCCATAGGAAAATATTAATTTTAATGCATAAATTACAACAAATGGTAAATACTTAAAATGAATATCAACTTTAACTCGTAAATGCGTATCCGTGATACTGTACAATGGTTCGTACTCCAGTATAAACAACAAATTATAACAAATGCTCAAATTGGCGGCCTCTGACATCGAGACACTTTGGGATGGAATTTATGATTTTTAATAATTCTTCGAATTGACGTCTCGAGATGCGTGTTTCATTTGATAATCTTCTTGTTGACTTTACTGGACTATTCGTTAAAGTTTCACATACCATTGCAGAGGTATTTCATCAGTTGCAGTTTTTGGACGACCAGAACGCCGTCGCATGTACACTGTACCTTCCTGTTTCTTTGAAACGTTTAAACAACTTGCCAACAGTCGCGTGTGTTACTGGATGCTTATCAGGATGATTTCTATTGAATTCGGTAGCAACTTCTCTGTGTGTAGCGCCCTGTCTTGCGTACATGAGCGCAAGTTCTACCCGGTCTTCTGTTAGATTCGAAGCCATTTCTGGGCTGAAATACAAAAAGTATTTGAGTATTTATACTGGAGTCCGAACTACTGTACAGTATCACGGATACGCATTTACGAGTTAAAGTTGATATTCATTTTAAGTATTTACCATTTGTTGTAATTTATGTATTAAAATAAATATTTTCCTATGGATCCAGACTTTCGGCCCACCCTGTATATATATTACTCATAAGCACAGCGTTTATTATGCGCGGGAAGGGCCCGGATTTCAGCTGTTATTCGCAACTACATTCATGATTGATAAATGTCTTGTCGGATGGCCGTAGGAAGAGAATTGAAAATAAAATTATCAGATTCGGTTCGCGACCCCAAATATGATCTTTGCGATCCAGAGTTGGGAAGCCCTGTCATCAGTGTCGGATTAAGGCATGAGCTAACTGAGCTACAGTTTAGGGCCACACAATGTGAGGGGCCTCTTGGATTTATTTATTGAATCTAAATTTATTAAATAAATTTATTTGTCATCGTATGGGGCCCCTTAAACTTGACATAGCTTAGGGTCTCAGAATGTCATAATCCGGCCCTCCCTGCCATAGACCCTAATTACTAACCAAACCTAACCTAACATAATTTAACATATTACCAAGCTGTTATGAACCGTCTCCGAACTAGTGATGCACCGGAGCTCCGGCTCCGGCCGAGCAGGAGTTCGGCCATTTTAGAAAACCCTGCTCCGGCCGGAGGTCTCACTAAACTCCGGCCTCTGGCCGGAGGTGCCAAGTACATCAAACTCAATTCTGACAACTTTGTTTTAATTCTATAAAACTAAAAAAAACCTCATTTCTGCACCTATCCGAATATTTCAGTTTTCAGATGACTGTAATAATAATAATAATAATAATTTATTTTACGAGTGATCAGTGATTGTATTAATATTTCAGTTCTCAGTGACTAATAATAATAATTTATTTTGAGTGATCAGTGATTGTATTAATCAGGGTTGTGGAGTCGGAGTCGTGGAGTCGCACGTTTCAGGGCGGAGTCGGAGTCGAATTTTTACAATGTGTGGAGTCGAGTCGGAAATTTTGGACCGACTCCACAACCCTGGTTATAGCCACTAGGTTAAGAAGGGTTATTCAATTTTAAGTAGGACTACTACTGGTTAGACCTTAATTATGTTTAAGAGAATCTTTTTCATATATATATATATATATATTATTGGAAAAAATAAAAATCCCTTAATATGATAATATCTACAAGTCAATATCCTTCTTAATATTTGAATGTTCCCTTATCCTAGAAAGTAACCTGACGATTCATGTGGTGGTGATGAAATGTCTTATTATTATGATAATTATAGAGTGAAACACTAGAGGAGTCGGAGTCGTATATTTAAAATGTGAGGAGTCGGAGTCGGATTTTTAGATTTTTTACAATGTGTGGAGTCGGAGTCGGAAAATTTTGGACCGACTCCACAACCCTGGTATTAATAATTGATTTGGTATAGGCTACTTTACTCAGCATTCAGCAAGACATCATAAGTTTCATAGCCTGAGGATATTCTGTTCAACGGGAATTTTTAGAGAAATTAGCACACAAAGCATAGAAAGTCGACTTTTATGAAGTTTGTTATTAAAGACGACTTAATTTAAAATAGCAGGACTATAATATATAAACCCTAAATAGATGAGACGATGGACCCCCCCCCCCCCCCACACACATATATACAGTACATATAAATACTGAAATAAATCAATTGGCCGGAACCTCCGGCCGGAGGAAAAAACACTAAGCCGGAGGTTCCGGCCCAAAATCTGCCTCCGGTACATCACTACTCCGAACTGCGTATGGCATAGAGTTTCACCTTTTTGTATACCAAATTTATGAAGTCATTCACATAAAAGGTAAATTTTTTATAAACTGCAATCATGGAAAGAACTTGGATACTGATTTAATTAAGAGTATCCGTCGTAGGTGCACGAAGTGATCAAGTAGTAAACCTAAAAGTTATTTGCTATACGGGTAACCACTTTATATATTTACTGAGTGTGCAAAGAAAGATTCTGAAGTTCCATTCTGGGTTCCTAATAGGGTGAAGTTGCGAATAGAGGTGGTTTGGAGTAGTGATGTACCGATTACAAAAATTTAGCGGATTCTTTGCCGATATTTAAAAAAATAAATTCTCTTCATAAATTTTACTAATCTAATTGCGAAACTTTAAATTTTCACATTTTTAAATTTCAAATTTGTTCAAATGCTTTTCTTTAGGTCACTCCACAATATACAGTTTCACAATTTGTTACTCGTATATCGCACCTAAAGTGATGGTAAAGAGTTTATTCCGGGGTAAAATGATGAAATAATTATTTTACTTTCGTAAATTGGATACCAATATTTAATTAAAGTAATTGCTATTAATTATGTTGACAGTATTTTCTTTCTCACGACTTACTTTCTCACGACTTAAAGTTCATTGGAACGCTCAGTAACGCAGTGGTGGTTCAGCTAAATGACCCCACTGAGCAGGAACACTGCGTTCCTGTTCAAATTTCAAGCAGGAAAAAAAATAAAGCTTAAAAAGCTCTAATTCTTGTCAGTTGTATAACTGAATTCTTACAAAGACGATTTAGGTTTATGAAGATGGGAAACTACGTTCCCGCTCTGTAAGAACGTATTCCATGTGCTCGGAGTTGTCTTCCTATGACTGAGTTATGCGCAATGTATTAATGTATTATAGCAGACATGAGGTCATTATGATTGTAATGGTAATTAATTATAATTAATTAATTACAAATCTCTTGTAATGATGATGAAAGAAATTTCGAGGCAATAATGGTAATGAAAGATCTGTAATGAATCATTACACATTACATTTCCATTACAGTGTAATTTCTAATATATATATATATATATATATATCCCCCTCCCCGCGGGCGGTCTTTCTGGGGTGGATCGCCCGCGGGCTCCTGCCTCCATGTGGCGAGGGGGGTCAGCCGCGGCTGGGGGCCCTGCCGGGTCCCCGCCCGGTTGCGAAGTGGACTTTTAGCATACCCTGCTATCCTACAGCCCCCTCTTTCCTGTCTTCCCCTCTTTACCCTCTTTCTTGCCCCCTCTGTTTTTTCTGCTTTCTCTGTTCACTTCGCGCGCCCCGTAGGCTGCCGGGGCTGGTCGCTGGGGGTCTCGCCCCCATGGCCGGGGCCGGACTAAGTTGGCTGGTAGGGTGCCCAGGCCTGGGACCCTGGGGGGCCTTGGTCTTTGCTGCCGGCGGGGGAGAACTTTCGACGCTGCAAGGGCCCCTTTTGAAACGGGGGTACCTACATGGGACGAGGCACCCATCCCCCGCCGGCGTGCGCTTGGTCCCCTTGGGCCCCGGGTAATCGGTTCCCCGCGGCCCCGGGCGCGAAACAACAATAAAAATTTTCTATGGAAACACTTACAAATCTAATGGACCTCGTTGACGACCCGGCTTGTGCATCTGACCTCCCTCTGACTACCTCTTTGGACCGTGGGTCTGGTTAGGGCAGTCGGCAGCCCTCGCCCACCCCGTCTGCTCTTCTTGCCGACACTCCTCTCCCTCTCTTCCCCAGGCTCGTGGCGCCGCTGCCCGACCCCCGCCAGTAGCGGATGGACCTGCAGTGGACCCCCCGACCCCTGGATCCCCCCATATTCCACGTCCCGATAGGGACCCCACCTGCTTTTTCGCCCTCAGGTGGGAGGCCCGCGGCCCCGGTCGCCTCCCACTCCGGTCGGGCTCATCGCCCTCGGCCCCTGGGGGACGTGGGACCCGACGTCGCCGTCCGCCTTTCTCGTCTTCTCGCCCCCTCGAAGTTCCGGTGGTGTTTGGCCAGACGGCTTCACTCGGCCTTAGGACGATGGACAAGTTCCTCGTCCTCCGCCCCTCCTCCTCCAAGCCCCTCCCCACTAACCACGAACGCCTCTTTCGAGCGATCCATGGGAAGACGGGGACGGCGCGTTTTGACCTTCGGCCTCAGAGGGATGGCTCCATTTTGATAAGGTCGCGTTCCTCTGCCGAAAACCTCCTCTCTGCTCGCTATCCCCGATGTCCTGGGCTGCGGGATCACGGTGACTCCCCACCCCCGCCTCAATCAGTGCCAGGGCACGATCTACGCTGCTCGTCTTCTACCCATCCCGGTGGAGGACCTCCAGACTGACCTCGCCTCCCAGGGTGTGGTGAGAATATACCGTTTTCCCGACAGATCGCGGTCCCCAGCCGTCCCTTCTCCTCGCCTTCTCCTTACTTTTGACTCACTGGTGCCCCCCCGTTTCGGTATTGGGGCTTTGGCGAGAGAAGAGCATGCGAATTCTCGGTTCGGCCATACGTGCCAGATCCTACGCGCTGTTTTCAGTGCAATAGGTTTGGTCACGTGAGCAGTTCCTGCCGTCAGCCGGCCCCGTTGTGTGTCCGCTGCGGCGGCCCTCCCCACCCCTTGCCCTGTACTGCTCCGCCTTCCTGCACCAACTGTCATGGACCGCACCCTGCTTCATCCCGCTCTTGCCCGTCCTTCCTCTTTGAGAGGGAGGTTCGGGCCCTCTGTTCATCAGAATTTCTCAGCGCTCGGGAGGCGCGGGACCGGTTGCGTGGTCCGCGAGGCCGGCGGTACCTCGTACGCCGAGGCTCTCCGTCCCCGGCCGCCGCCGGCCCAGACCCCGTCCTCACCGGCGGTTCCCGACGCGCCTCCACTCACCGTGTCCGCTACTCCCTGTCTATCCTCTGCCGCCCAGCGGACTCCCGCCGCGGCTCCCTGTACTACCAGCGCGTCCCCACGTGCTCCCTCCGCGAACGCCGATGCTTCGTCGGCAACCCCCCCTGCCCCTTCTACGCCCTCTCCACCGGCGCTTTCGGCCACCCCCATTCCGGACCGTGACCCGCCGTCGCCCATGCGGGCCGCACGACGGAGGGGAACGGGCCGCAAGCGCCGCGCCAATAGTGACCCCGAAAGGTTCGAGGCCATAGGCCTCGCATCACCTTCCTCTCCCAGACACAAACGCCCCCTTCGCCCTACCATCCCGGTGTCCTCACCGTCCCCGCTGCGCAACCGTTATGGACGCTCCCCCCTGGGGTCCCCGACGACCCTCGTGGTGGGGGCGGAGATACAACCCTCACCGGTTCGGTCGATGGACCCACTGGAGGGGGAACTCGCCCGCCTGGTCGGTGTGGGTGGGATGAGCACGCCCCCCGCGCGTGATCTACCCCACCTCTCTCCTTGACCTGCCTATGCATCTGGGTGAGGTATCCTTTTCCACTACCCCTTGTAGTCCAGCCTCCCCTGCACCTCCGGTGAAGGGAGGGGCCTTCTGGATACCCCTCACATCCCCTTCTCTGCATCGCTCTCCCCCGGGCGTCCGGGTGACTCCTCTTCAGGAGGATTTGCCGGCGTCAGTTTCCACATGGCCCCCCCGTCGGGGTGACCCTCGCCTTCGCCCACGTTCGGCGTCCCCCGTTGGGCCCCGGGGCTTTCCAATCCCCTTGTTAATCTCGGGCCGCCCGATCGGCCCACCCACCCCATAACCATCCGTTTCGCAGACTTTCCTACCCCTCCATATACTTCGCTCCTGCAGTGGAACATCCGCGGGCTCCTGGTAGGCCTCGAGAGTCTCTCTTCTCTCCTGGCCTCCAGGTGTCCGGCGTGTTTCTGCCTTCAGGAGACGATACTGGGCTCCCGTTCCCTCCCTCGAGTGTCCGGCTACTGCGGGCTCCCTTCCCCGCCTCTCGATGGGGCGGGTAGGGGGGGCTCCGCGGTCTTCGTGCACCGCTCCGTCCCTTTCCGCCCCCTCCCGCTCCGTACTGTCTTGCAAGCTGTGGCCGTGCGCCTTTCTTTGTGGCGTCAGCTCACGGTCTGCTCTCTTTACCTCCCCCCTAACGTACGCCCTCCACCCGATTCTCTCCGTGACCTAATTCTGCAGCTTCCCCGCCCTTTCCTGCTTCTCGGGGACTTCAACAGTCGGGACCCGGCCTGGGGGGACGTTTGCTCCACCTTTCTCTCCGGGACCCTTCTCTCCATTATGGACGAGCTAGAGTTCACCTTTCTGAACGATGGCTCCCCAACCTGCCTCCACTCGGCCCATGACAGTTTCACCTGTATTGATCTTTCCCTGGTTTCCCTCGATATCGTGACGGAGTTCACCTGGGAGGTCCTGCCGGATTCTTCCGGCAGTGACCATTTCCCTGTGTGTCTTACCCCAACCCGTCTCCTCCCCCCCACCTCTGTCCGCCCGCGCTGGCTGTTCGCCCGAGCGAAATGGGCCTCATACACGAGGTGCATGGCGATCTCGCCGTCCATTCCTGCCTTTCCCTCCGTTAGTGAGGCCCTCGCCTTTCTCGAAAGCAAGATCCTCTCGGCTGCCACCAGTTGCATCCCCCGTACCTCAGGCTCCCCCAGGCCGCGCAGCGTCCCATGGTGGACCCCAGAGTGCTCCCGTGCCGTTCAGGAGCGGCGCCGTGCTGGCCGTCGCTTCTACCGGACCCGCCAGCCGGAGCATAAGATGGCGTTCCAGCGCCTGAAGGCAGTGGCCCGTCGGGTCTTGAAACTAGCCCGGCGTACCTCCTGGCGGAGTTACGTGTCCGGGATCTCCTCCTCGACCGCCCCCTCGACTGTTTGGCGCAAGGTGCGTAGCTTTGAGGGGACCCGTGTCCCCCCTCGACCCCCGGTGCTTCGGGTCGGGGACGACGAGTTCGTGTCCGATCCGGAGGCCGTCGCGAACGCACTCGCGGCGCACTTCGCAGCCATCTCCAGTTCCGATTCCCCCCACTCCCCCGCGACCCACCGGAATTTCCACCTCATAGGGATGACCCCTATAATCACCTCTTCCACATGACAGAGCTTCGGGAGGCCCTCCGCCCCCGGCCCCGATAATATCCCCTATGACTTGTTACGGCACCTCCACCCCTCTGCTCTCAGCTTTCTACTGGACCTCTATAACCGGATTTGGTTGGAGGGTTCATTTCCGGACCGATGGCGTGAGTCCATCGTCGTCCCCATCCCGAAGCCCGATAAAGACCCCTCACTCCCGTCGAACTATCGCCCCATTTCCCTGACATGCTGCGCCTGCAAGGTTATGGAGGCGATGGTCGCCTCGCGGCTGTCTCTTACTCTGGAGGCGAGTGACCAATACCCTGCTACCCAGGCTGGTTTCCGGCGTTTCCGGTCTACCACCGACCCCCTCCTCCTCCTTAGCCACGACGTGCAGGAGGCTTTCACCCGGCGTCACTTTGTACTCGCCGTCTTTTTCGACCTCCAGAAGGCCTACGATACTACTCGGCGGAGCGCGTCTTTGACTGCTTACGCTCCCTGGGTTTCGTAGGCTTTCTCCCCTCCTTTATTTATAACTTCTTGTCCGCCCGTTCTTTCCGCGTCCGCATCGGTTCTACCCTCTCTGACCGCTTTCCGTTGGAGGAGGGTGTCCCTCAGGGTAGTGTCCTTAGCGTCCTGTGTTTCTCACTAGTGATGAACACAGTCGCTACGGTCCTGCCTACTTCCGTTCGTAGCTCCCTCTATGCCGATGACCTGGCTATCTATTGCTCTGGCCGCCTCCCGTCTTTGGCTGAACGTCGACTCCAGCTAGCCATCAACGCGGTGGTTCGCTGGGCGTCCTCGGTTGGCTATGCTTTCTCACCCTCTAAGTCTTCCAGTATGCTTTTCCGTCCTCGGCGCCTCCGTCTGTCGCATACCTTCGCCCTTACCCTTGCCGGCACTCCTCTTCCCCTCGTCCCATCCGTTCGATTCCTGGGTATGACCCTCGACGAATTTTTCGGTTGGGTTCCACACCTTAGGCGGTTGCGGCAATCATCTCGCCGCACCCTCTCCCTTTTGAGTCACCTGTCCCACATGACCTGGGGGGCGGACAGGCGTACTCTGCTGCGCCTGTACACCTCCCTGGTGCAATCCCGCATCGACTACGGCTGTGTGGTCTACAGCTCCGCCTCCTCTCCGGCACTCCGTATGCTGGATCCTCTTCTCCACCGTGGCCTTCGCCTGGCGTCGGGTGCCTTCCGCTCGTCCCCTGTCGCTAGTCTTCAGGTGGACTGCGGACACCCCCCCCTGCCCTTCGCCGGGGCCTTCGCATGGCGAAGTGTTACCTTCGCATCTGCCGCCTCCCGAGGTCCCTACTCTTCTCCGCGATCTCCCAGGCGCTACCCCGGCCTGACACGTGGCATTTCGCTGCCTCCCTGGCCGACGTCTTTTCGTCCCTAAGGATCCCCCCACCCTCTATTCTGCCGTTCTCCTTCGACCTGTCGCCCCCCTGGCTGACCACCCCTATCTGCCGCTGCCAGGCGCTCCGTGGCCTGCGTAAGGAGTCTCCTCCTACCGTCCTCCGGTCTTCTTTTCTGGCCCATCTTCCGTACACTCGGACGATGTTCCCGTTTACACCGACGGCTCGCGCTCCCTGCAGGTGTCGCGGCCGCCGTCTTCTCTCCGTCGCTGTCACCTACCTCCCGGGGTATCCCCCTGCCGGTTCAGGCCTCCATCTTTTCCGCGGAGCTCTTTGCCCTTCTGGAAGCCCTCCGTCTGGTATCGGGTTTTTCGCGGTCTTCCTGTACCATCTTTTCGGACTCGCTGAGCGTCAAGCGCTCGAGCGCTATAATTCCCCGGACCCCCTCGTACGCATTATTCAACAGGAGTACCATGTCCTGCACACCGTTCACCGGATCCGGGTCACCTTCTGCTGGGTTCCTGCCCATGTCGGTGTTTCCGGTAATGAGGCGGCTGACCGCACAGCCCGGTCCGCCGCCTCGATGCCTCCCCTCCCCCGCCCGCTCCCCTTCTCTGACTATGTGCAGGTCTTTCGGTCCTTCTACGACCGCATATGGCAGCAGTCCTGGGACGATGCCACCGGAAATAAACTCTGGTCCATCCGCCCCCGCCTGTCATATTGGGCGTCCTCTTTCCACCGCTCCCGACACAAAGAGGTCGTCCTTGCGCGGCTTCGCATCGGCCATACGCGCCTCACGCACGGCTATCTTATGTCCCGGCAGGAGGCTCCTTGTTGCGCCTCCTGCCAGTCGCCCCTCACCGTCTTTCACATCCTTGTGGAATGCCCCACCCTGTCGTCAGTACGTCGTCGCGCCTTCCCGTTCCTCTCTGATTTCCCCCTCCCCGATCGTTTACGTCTTATGCTCGCTGAGAGCCCTCTCTTCTCGCTTGACCGTCTTTTCCTTTTCCTCTCCCAATCTCGCCTCCTCTCTGAGCTTTAGGTGACTTCTCACCCGTCGTCCGCGGTCCTCCCACTTCTAGTGCCTTTCCCCCGTCTCCGTTTCTCTTTCCCATATTCTGCTTCGCCATGATATCCGCTAGCGTGTAGCGGGAAATGGCGGTAAACGCCCCAATACAAAAAAAAAATAAATATATATATATATATATATATATATATATACACACACACACACAGGGTGTCCCAGAATTAACTATCTATTTCAATGAAATCGGACAAATTTTTTAAAAACACACTTTTATTTGTTTATCATGTTTAATATGTGTTAAAAATGTATAAATTTCTAAATTTTTTTCATAATTTTATTTTCATAATTTTTTCATTATCTGTCCAATGAAAGACCGTCTGAAGTCATAGAATGGCAAAGAGACTCTCCAAAAGTTAACGTGTGGCTTGGAATGACCAAATCCAAAATTTATGGCCCATTCTTCTTTGCGGAAGCAACTGTAACAGGTACCGTCTACCTTGATATGCTTCAGCAGTTTCTCGAACCACAGCTTCTTGATGATGGCATTCTTGATAATGTTGTGTTTCAACAAGATGGAGCACCATGTCATTATGCTCTAATTGTTCGAGAATACATCAACAGACGCCTTCCGAATCGGTGGATTGGACGTGGAGGACCTCGACCTTGGCCTCCGCGTTCTCCGGATTTGACACCCCTGGATTTCTTTGCATGGGGTTTCATAAAAACAAAGGTTTATCGCCAAAAGATCAATGCTTCTTGTTGAAACACAACGTTATCAAGAATGCCATCATCAAGAAGCTGTGGTTCGAGAAACTGCTGAAGCATATCAAGGTAGACGGTACCTGTTACAGTTGCTTCCGCAAAGAAGAATGGGCCATAAATTTTGGATTTGGTCATTCCAAGCCACACGTTAACTTTTGGAGAGTCTCTCTGCCATTCTATGACTTCAGACGGTCTTTCATTGGACCAGATAATGAAAAAATTATGAAAAAAATTTAGAAATTTATACATTTTTAACACATATTAAACATGATAAACATAAATAAAAGTGGTTTTTAAAAAATTTGTCCGATTTCATTGAAATAGATAGTTAATTCTGGGACACCCTGTATATATACAGGGCGTCCCAAAAAATGTATACACACTTTAAATACTTATAAAGGCAGTGTTTATTAAAATACATTTCATTTTCAAAATGTAATAGAATCTACAGACATTATTTAATTGTTTTGTCAACGCCTGTTTTCAAACTGACGTCCGTTCTGGTCCAGGCACTGCTGATAACGCGAAGCAATGGAATCGCAAACATCACGAAACATTTCGTTTGGTATTTGTGTGCATTCTCGTTCAATGGCTGCTCTCAATTCAGCGACTGTTGCAGGTTTTATAGCGTAGACTTTGTCTTTTAGTATCCCCATAAAAAAAAGTCTAGTGGTGTGAGGTCTGGTGAACGCGGAGGGTATTCTACGAAACCCCTTCGTCCAATCCACATCACATCCACATCGTGCCAAGTACCACTCGCAATACTCCACTCTTCGGTCCGGATCATCATCTTCATTAATAGCATGGACTAATCTTGGAATGTAACTTTTCCATTGACAGCGCTTCAAAATGCGTTGGACAGACGATTCTGAAATTCCTACCTCACGACTCGCTTGCCGCACAGATTTTCTTGGACTTTGGTGATACATTTCCAGTACTCTTTCTTGCTTTGTGGGGCTTGTCGATGTCCGTGGTCTTCCGGAACGCTTCTTGTGGACATTCTGAACAGTTCCATCGGCTTCAAACTTATTTCTAATTCGAGTGATGGTAAGTCGCGTTGGTGGATCTGTTTGAAACTCCCTCCTAAACTGTCTTTGCACTTCAACTGCGTTTTCACATTTCCAGTAGCATTTTAGAATGAATTTCCTTTGTTCAAAGCTTAGTCTGACTGCCATTATTAATTCTAATGGGTTTAACTTGGAAAGAAAGAAACATCAATTGAGCTATCAGCTGTTAAAGTGTGTATACATTTTTTTGGGACGCCCTGTATATATGCGGCTTCTGATTCCTCCCAGTCCCAGCCAGCACCAAAGCGGTGTTAAGTTCAATTTTATGGCTGCTCCAGCTCCCTCTACATCTTCTCAGAACCCTATTGTCAGCCAGGTGGACAGCTACCTTGACCAGCCCTGTATTGATGAGGACGACTGCAATCCCCCGACATGGTGGAGGGACAATGCGCATCTGTATCCTGACGTGTCTGTTCTTGCTGCCAAGCATCACTGCTTCCAGTGTACTGGTGGAGCGCTTATTCAGTAGGATAATGAAACAAAAATGCTATAATGGTGAAAAACTTGATAATGATAAACCTTGTAATGACCCCATGTCTGAATTATAGTGTGTAAAGAGTGGCTGAAAAACGTGCATTTTCAGTTTAATTGGTGAAAGAAATGAATGAAAAATAAATGGTAAAATTGCAATTTTCTATCCACATTTCATTATTTAGTATAGGGTCTGGCCTAGAGTTCGTATAAATTTCTGGGTGCAGAGGTTTTGACGACTGATTAGACTAATTTTGGGGCGTAGAATCCGAATTTTTCTATGCCATCGCACCAAATTGGTGTGAAAGTGGTCAAAATTGGCAAAAATGGCAAAATTTTATCAGTTTTTCGTATTTTTGTCATATTCTTGAGTTGAAAATTTTTTTAAGGGCAATTGTTTGATAATCTGTGTTGTAACATACTGCTGCCTGAACCAAGAAAACTGACAAAAATGTCAAAAAATAACAGCAAAAATAGCAAAAAATTAAGTAAATATTGTCAAAAAATCGCAAAAATGAAATTTTTGCCTATTTTGGTGCATAAACTAGCTCTGACCAATCTTATCGAACTAAATAGTCAAGAAATTAGATATTAATAGCTCTACTAAAATTTCCTAACAAAAACATGTACAAATGTCTAAATTTTGGGTTACAATGATTAAAAATGGTTGTAGAATATTTGAAAAAATAAACAAAATATAAAAAATAGTGCTAATTTTATAAAACTCTTAGGTTTGCATGTTGTAAAAGACTGTGAGATAAGATCATGTATTATTTCTGATGATGAAGTTGACTGAAAATCTTGCAAAAGTTGAAAGGATTGAGACAGAGTATATATCGAAGCCTTAAAGTCGTCCCATTGCTCTTGTTCTGCAACCATAATTGAAATTTTAGTTGCAGCATCTTGATATAAGTTACGGTGTTCATCGACACTCAAAAACCCATCGAACATAATGCTTGTTATTGCTTCGTGCACGAAAGATAATCCTTGCTTGGCTCTCACATAATAATTGCCATTCATAACGGATTTTACTGTGTCTGGACCAATGTTCCCTCTAATTTTTTAGTCCGTGTGCGCAAGAAATTTCGTGTGCATACATTTAGATTCATGGTAAAAAATTGTGCAAACTTTTCTGAGCGCTATTATCTTCAAAATGAAATATATATAAATATTAAATACTTAATAAATATTATTTCCATAAGGTGATAGCTTGAACATTACGGTACTATTAAATGGATATTAAAAAACTGTTTACAATATTATATATTCTTAAAAAAGAAGACATTTTATCCATTCTAAAAATGAATAAAATAAAAAATAGTAAAATAAAATTCAACAATATAAAGAATTAAATAAAAATAACATTAATTGAAAATGACTATTTTAGTTATCATTTCTCAAAACAATTTTTAGCAATTTAAACTAAACTATCAAGATTAATACATGATTTTATCCATTCACCAAATAGGAATAAAATAAAAAATAATAAAATTCAATAAAATAAAATATAAACAAAATAACATTAAACGAAAGTGCCTTTCATTTAAGTATGATTATGATTTCTCCCTACGGTCTTTAGCATTTACCCATTCCAAATAAACTATGAAGATTAATTAATACATCCGTCATCATTCAGGTAACTTTTAATTCGCATGAGCATATCCAATGATTTTCTTTCAAGCGGTTTCTTAATTTGTTCTTTATAGAATTCATTAAACTGAAATATTTGAAATTACTTCATTTATTGTCTTGGCTCATGATACGCTTGAGCCTGTGCGCATTTTATTTTGCTGTGTGCGCGGGTTTCACAACGCGTGTGCGCGCGCACACCTTAGAGGGAACATTGGTCTGGACCGAAATATTCGCTTTCAACCAAAACAGATTCACTTCCCGATATATGAAGATAAGATCCAATACAAGCAAGTACAATCTTCTCAAAATGGAATCCACCCAATCCGATAAACAAATTATTGAACAGATCTTTCTTCAGGAGCTGAATTTCCTTCGCAATAGCATAAACGCCTTCATTACACCACAGTGCACCGTATGGCTTATTCTGCTGCTTAAGCACGTCCTGAAAGTTAATCATTGTTGTAAAAATGGTATCAAATTCAGTTGCTTTGTATGGCAGTATGGGAGTGAACGCAATAGTTGTAGGCTTCAAGCTATCTCCTACAAAAGGGCTTTTGACAGCAACAAAGCTTGGAACAAAGTCATCATTATCAGTACTTGAGTTAGTTGAAGAGCCCTGTATTATTGTGGTTCTATGTTTGTATCGCATCACAAACCACAGGAAATGGTCGAGATTAACAGTCTCTAGTAAATGATCGTTTGCCTTGTATTCAGACTTGGAAATCTTGACTTATTGTACCTCGTTCATGTCTTGGTCCAATCGAGATAATTTCTTGGCAAGGAAGAACGCTTTGTAACTTGCCAAACCGGAGGGTTGACTCTGGAGCTTCACTGATCATTAGTATGCTGTTGTGTTGGTGCAGAGCTTAATGGAGCATTTTGGAATAAAACTAGCACCGCATCGTGTGTCGAACCAATTCCAGACAAGGTATTTTCCAAGGTGTCAAAATTATCCATTGCTGCTTGAATTAGATGGTTTTGATCAAATACTGGAGGAACTGGAACTCTATGTGAACCACACAAAGATATTGTACGTTTTGCTAGTGCAAAATTTATTTTGCAAATTTCTTGATATCCTACGGACCTACACAAATGCTCCGTTTGTTTGCAATTTCAATAAGATCTTTAGACTGTGACAGGTTATGTATAGTTTGAGCAAATCCGACATGCAATGGGGTGGGCTCCAAACCATTATGAAGGATGTAAAACAACATCTGGAAGATAGTGTCACACCAGCATAAACTGATTGTTGCTATCTGATACATTCCGGGTGGAAAACAAATGCTTAAGAAATTCCATCCATATTGGAGGACGTTCATTTTGGAAGCGCTTTAAGGCTAGATCAAGATCGTTTGGATCACAATATGTAGCTAGAGCGTAAACCAAAACTGTAAGTTTTTAACTCTTTCCTTATGTCCTTAGCCACGTTTTCGACAGATGATTTCCGCAAAGTTTCAACAATTCTTGCACACTCAATCTGGACAGAATAAACCATCTGGGATTTCCGTTTGTTGCTAGGATATGTAAAATGGTGTCCTTAAATTTGTCTATAAGCAGGCTCTTAACCAAATAGTTACTGATAGATTCATCCTGGTTCAGCTTTTTATTGATCTCTTGTCTCAAGTAGATGACACTGTATCCACAGCTTGTGAATTCTATTTTTGAGTACATCATTAAACGCTTCTTGAACTATGTCAGTAGAACCCATAACTTCATTTTCTTGCTGTCTGTTTTCCAAAATCGTCTCTATTCTGCGATCATAGGCTGCAAAATGCTTCTTTATACAATTATTATGATAGAATCAAAGGTGGGCAGGACCGAGTTCCAAAAGAACCGAACTCCATGAACTCGGTCCTTTTTAAGGACCGTGAGCGGGAAAGTCGGTCCTTTTCTCAGTGAGGACCGAAATGAGGAGCGACGGTCCATTTTTAAGCAATTCCGGAAGGTCTTTTTTAGTGTGTTTAGTGATTACTTGAAGTTCTAAAGAAGATGGATCGTTTCCTCCAGAAGACTCCGAAAGAGACTGAGACTGAACTGAAACTTGTTTCAACACCTGAAGGACTTGTTCATCAAGTTTAACACGCCTATCCCATCCAGTGCCGCCGTGGAGAGGCTCTTCTCTTTGGGGAAGGACTTCCTCAAGCCGAAAAGGTCAGGGCTCAGTGACAGCCATTTTGAAATGCTAGTCTTCTTGAAGGGAAACTCAAGCATTTAGCTTAATAACTTTTTTTCATCATTTATGTATTGTATTAATTATAATTTACGTTAATAAAATTAAAGATTTCCGGTGTCTTTAATTTCATTTTTCATTTTAATCAAATTTGTCACTTATTATATATAAGGACCGAGGACCGAGTCGTTCCTAGGTCCTATCTTCAGAAAGGACCGGGACCGTCGGTCCTTTATGAGGCCCGGGTGCCCACCTTTGGATAGAATACATCTGCAGCGAATACATCTTTGTATTCGTTCAACATCGCTACTCTGGTAAAAACATCGTCTTGGAACAAGTGAGCATAACTCAATAACTTTTGGGCACGACCTGGAGTACATATCCGAAACAAATCATGGTCAATGTTTCCACCTTTCAATTTGACTCGAGCTGAACCACAAAATAAGGGGTTCCAAAAAACCTTAGCCCCCCCCCCCCCATTTGCAGCTTACATGTTTACTTATATCGAAATAGTTTTTAGTGATTATAAAAATATATAAAATTCTTTATTTATTGCAGGTATTAAAATTACTCTAGCTGATAGTGATAATATAATGGCTTCTCAATTAATTGGTGATTCGGAGAGGCAACGTGTGATGCTCGAGCCACCTTTATAACACGTTCATGGGTTGCCAAAAAGTTGCGAAGAAGTGAGGACTTCGTCAAAAGAAATTGGAATAAAACTTTGGATGAATGTGAAATGGATACAACCAAATCTGGGCGCCCAAATTTGCCACTCTCTCTGGAAACAAAGGACATCATTGAAAGCGGTACGCATAAGCGGAAAAACAGCTGTGCTAAATTTTCTAGAGAGATCGAAGTGTTGAGAGGAAAGATCGTTAGTGGTGAGATCATTCGACTGTACCGTCATAGGCAAGGTTTAAAGCCTTGGCATGAACTTCCAAAGCCAAGAAAAACTCAACTTAACATCGATGACAGAATGTGGTTTGTCCATTATCTTGAAGATTGGGATGTGGATGATTTCATGCATTTAGCTGTCTCCGATTAATTTTTTGTTTGCGTAACACGTCGGCCTAACTACCAAAATGATCGAGTGTAGGCCACAACACCAGATGAAATCGATGACAATGAACATCATCGCGAATTATTAAAAAGTCCAGTCTGTGTTGGTGTGTTTTTGTTCACTGCAAAGGAGCTCATGTGGGTGCTGAAGCCAAATGGTCAGAGTTGGGATGGACAGTATTTTCGTGATACTATTCTATCCCAGCATGTCATTCCTTTTCTAAGAAAATCAAACAATGGTATGGATGTCGCTCAGGTCACACTTCTGCAAGATAAGCCCCCCTGCTTTAAGGCATTAGCCACTCAACAGTTGTTGCGGAACCATGAGATCGATTTCTTTGGAAATGAAGAATGGCCAGGAAATTCTCCTGACCTGAACGTCTGTGAACACATTGGATCAGTTATAAAGGACAAGGTTGAATGTCTCTTGTTTCAAGAACCTGCAGCAAATCGATTTTCGAAGGATACAATGACGCAACACATTGAAACTGTTTTAGCAAATTTGCGTAACGATCAAGATCTATTCACGTCACTTTTGGCAAGCTACCCAAAGCGAATTCAGGCTGTCTTGGAAGCCAATGGCGGGAACACCAAGTTTTAATTGTTTCTCATTAAATGCAGGATTAAATTCTCTTTTGTAAGGTATGTTTAGTTTTACTGTACCTCTAATGGTTTAGGCCATGGGCGGGGGTCTAAGGTTTATTGGAGCCCCGTACACACTTTCATATCCTTGATATGCTGTGTTTTAATCCTTTTGCTTGAACTATTTTCTGGAGGAGTTAATGCTTCCCCTAAGGAGGAATCGGAGGGTTCAGATTCAGCATTTTTAGACTTCTGGCTACGTTCAACGAACTTTTTATATGTTGCATAGCACGAAGTGCTGTGATACTGGATATAAGGAGTCTGACTCTCAGTAAGAGCTTTCAAACGCTTGCTTCTGTCATCATTTGGGTACGCAGAAGCCAACTGAAGCAAATTTTTTATTCCATGTTCTTCGTTGCTCAAATATTTCTCTCCACTTGGGCTTTTGTTCTTCTGGCACAAGATACATTTACCAAGGTTTGAGCTATGCTTCTTTTCTGGCACAAGTTGACATACATCCTGAAAAAATAAAATATACTAAGACTTCTTGCAATTGCAATTATAATAAACTGGTTCTATTCTACAGTATACATATAAAAATTCATTTGTAACACATTGGTCTTTATATTTGTTTTAAGTATTCAATTCGATTATTACTTTCCATGATCTATCATCTGTTGAATCACATAATGAATACAGGGATCCTCAATTTGTAGCTACTCCCAATACTAAACCTGAAACACAATAAATATGACTTAGTTACTCTAAAAAAATCAAATAGATCGATTCTATAAGAAGTTCAAGCATTTTACAACAAGCAAGCCTAAGAATAACATAAAATTACTACTATTTTTTTTATATTTTCGCTATTTTTCCAAGTATTTTACAACCATTTTTATCGATTTATACCCGAAATTTAGACATTTGTGCATACTTTGTTTTAATAAATTCTTGCAGAGCTATTAATATCTAATTTCTTGACTATTTAGTTTGATATGATTGGTTAGAGCTAGTTTATGCACCAAAATAGCCAAAAATTTCATTTTTGCAAATTTTTGACAATATTTACTTAATTTTTTACTATTTTTGCTGTTATTTTTTGACATTTTTGTCAGTTTTCTTGGTTCAGGCAGCAGTTTGTTACAAAAACAGATTCTCAAACAAAAAATTGCCCTTAAAAATTTTTTTCAACTCAAGAATGACAAAAATACAAAAAACTGATAAAATTTTGACATTTTTGCCAATTTTTTGCCATTTTGACCACTTTCGCACCAATTTGGTGCGATGGCATAGAAAACTCCGCCCCCAAGATTAGTCTAGATCAGTCGTCAAAACCTCTGCACCCAGAAATTTATACAAACTCTGGGCCAGATCTTAGACTAATTAGGACAGTTCTGCTTTTGAGATTTTTCCTTGTTTGATCGCACGTGTCACCGGACCATGGTGGGTCAGATTTTTGCATACTTTAAGCCCTGTTCTTTCGTTAACAATATAAACAACAAAACAAATTTCATTAACATTTTCAAGTCCCTGATGGCCTGTTCGAGTAGAAAAAAAATGGGTACTTGTGGGTTATCTGTCGCCACTTTTTAATTTAATTTTCCAACTTTTTCACAAATACAGATGTGTGTTATCATGTTGCCATTTTTACAAAAATATTGTTTTTACGCCTCGTGAACAGGCTCTCATCGATCTCAACCACTATTCCTCCTAACCTAACCTAACCTTAGGTTAGGTTAGTGTGTGGTTAGGTTAGTGTGTGGTTAGGTTAGTGTGTGGTTAGGTTAGAAGGAATAGTGGTTGAGATCGATGAGAGCCTGTTCACGAGGCGTAAAAACAATATTTTTGTAAAAATGGCACCATGATAACACACATCTGTATTTGTGAAAAAGTTGGAAAATTAAATTAAAAAGTGGCGACAGATAACCCACAAGTACCAAAAAATGGATATACAATTTGGGTTTATAAAATTAAAATAATAATAATTAATCTTTATTGAAAAAGAACACATTACAAAAGATATACATCCATACTGGTTTACGCAATGTTGGGATTAACGATTAACTTTTGTAGTTTAATTACAGTATTCTTATCTGAATATGACGTTGGGAAGCATTACAGCTTTTCAGGCGAAAGTCTTCGAGATTCATTTCTATTTTTACATAAGGAAAATATGAAATGTAAATAGAATTTGTTGGAAATAAAATAATGTTCCATTTAGTGAACTCTCTCATTACGAGTGAAAATTGAAATAATCTTTAAAGTAATAGAAAATGATAATAGAAATAATAATGGAAATAATAGAAAAGAAAATGGTGAACGATACAAATCATGATATACAATCTTAGTTACAGTGATGCATATTATAACTGGCGTAATATATTGGAAACTTTTAACACATATAATTTATTTCGTTTATGATTGCACCCATTTAAAATTGTGAATTTTGCATATATAATAGGTGATTTTCATTGTCTAGTAATATTTACAAATTGCAACACACACACACACACACACACACACACACACACACGTTAGTAGAAGTTTATAAAGTCAACATAATATTAACATTAAAATAAAATCAACATAATAAGATGGTTTAATATGAAAATTATAAAGTACAACTTAATATAGAATTATTATTATGATATAGAGTAGGACAGTGGCGGCGGAACATCAACGCGCAAGAAGGAGGCCAACTAGGATTGATTAGCATACCACTACTAGACTAGCAGGTTCACACAATCTAGTGAATGTAAAGTGCTACAGTTATGAACTTAAAATTTACGAAATATGTTATATAGCCAAAACAAAGTGAATGTTTACTTACTTTTTTACTTTGAAAAACTTTTTTCAAAGTTTAAAATATCAAAATATCTTCGCTGGCAAGGGGGCCTGGCCCCCCCTCCCGTTCCGCCGCCTATGGAGTAGATGACAATAGTTTAGAATATTTAGAGATTAGCAAGTTAGAGGAAAATGTAAATTTGTGGATAACTTAAGTTTTGTATTTTTCATGGAATGTAAAATAATTTTATAGTTACACTTTGAAATGAGTATAAAGGATCATAAACAGTGTTTTTTGTACGTTCAATTTTCTATAAATATAAATTGTTTTGTAATGAACATTTTAAAATTTCAAAGAACCGGTAAGATAATCTGCTAAATTTGGCCGATGCCGATGCCCCCAAAATGGCTGATTCTGCCAATGATGATTAATTGATACACAACTAGTTTAGAGAGAACTTGAACAGTTTTTTCACTGAAAACCAATTCGTGAGGGCCTTATTTCTTTCTGAATGAAATCTTTCAATAAAGATGAAAAGATTATTTATTTGAATTCTTGAAATTTTGTTTCGTTTGTTGCAGCTTTTGACCCGTCTATGCTGAATGGAACGTCCTATCTCGTTAATACGGAGGGATATAAATTGCCAGATTTCAACCCATTTGATTCATCTGTCATCAGGTGAGTAATATAATCAACTATACTCGAGACAGATCACTAATCGTTAGGATCATTATTGATGACAATAACGGCTAACTGTAAGATGATTAACAGTTTAGTGTAGGAGCTGGGAACACTTTAGTGTGGCGTCGTGCTTCGGAAAACACGTTAAGACATAGCAAATTTCTACGGGATAACATTACTCGGTACAAAACTATAATAGATACTGATACCCTAAACATAAACATTATTCTTCGATCTTAAAGGTTATAATTAACTAACTTGGATTTTGCAGCATCACCAAGTCTTTGTCGTATAACACTATAGTCCAGGCAATTTGTAGTTAGACCTGGGCAAAATTGCTTCAGAAGCTTTCTAAACTGTTTCCAGCTCAGGAACCATTGCCGAATAACATATCCAAAATCCGACAAAATTGGACCCCGGGAACACCCCCAAAAATGAAATTCAAAATGGCGGACTGGATGTTTCCTACGAAAAAAAAAATATATAATTTACGCTTTTATTTATAGAGATACATTTGATGCTTTTTCTTTCAGTTGTAGTTTTAAATAATTCAACAATATACAACACAACCAGTTATTACGCAAATATAATGTTATATAGCTTTTTACAGATTTTTATAATCAATAAACAACAATTATTTTTTTCCCAGTTTCAAGTTATGTTCATTACAGAAGAAGTGATACCTGGTCACAAACATACAGAAATTAATCCTCTTCATCACTATCATCGGATAGATTACCGGTACTTGGGTTGTTATCGCAACCACTGATTTGGCACTCGCCACAAGCGGCTGAACAGGGCATTCCATTACGCTTGCATCCACATCTTGAAGTAGCACATTTCGTCTTGCAGGAGCAGCGGATCATGTTGAGTAGATAATTTGGAGCTGGTGGCTTGTCGCAGGCTGTAGGGTAGTAGGAATTATTCTTTACATACCAACCCCACTGTTCTGCATCGATCTTCTCTTCTGTAGACGTCCAGATTAGTATTTGAAAGTATGTGCGAAAGCTGTGGTACTTTGTGGACGCATCGGTAGGTGGCAAACGTTCGGGTGTAACAAAAGATTTAGCTGTAGCTACCTTTTCAACTAACATTCGATGACGTAGTGCGTTAGTGGATTCAAGTGTTTTGCAGCCATACAACAGAAGCATTGCCTTTCTTCCAGCGGCTTCAATGTCTGAGTGTTGGCAACAATCAGAACAGAATGTATTTGCAACTGAACGGAGTTCAGCCACCTTCATCAGTGTGTCGAATGCTTTGGCTTTACCGATCGAAAAAATTCTGGATGTGCTATCACAGCCCGTGAAAGCATGCACAAACAGGAGATACTTGCAGATGTCATTGCCTAACAATGATTGAATGCTGAGAATATCATACACAGGATTAGGAGATGGTCCCCGTCTTATATCGCTGCGATAGTACAACTTGAAACCACTGTCCTTGGCATGGTACAGAAGGAGAATCAGCAAGTCGGTGTCTTCCCCTATTACTGTTGTAGTTGCATTTTCTGATGAGGAAACTGCTGCACGAACGATGTCCACATCAGCATCCCCATCTGCGTTGTGAACAGTACACCCGTGCTTCTTCAACATCTCACCTACGAGGGAAATAAATGCTTGCTTGTTGTTTTCATTAGCCAAGAAGTGTTCCTTCTGGCCAACAAACTTCATGCTTGGACTGAGATTCACATTTCTGCTTGTCTTGGTGCTGCGTCTTCTGTGGGTCATGTCCTTGATCGTAGGAGAGCTGCTGTAACCATCAAAAACAATGATTGCTTTTCCATATGTTTTCAGAGTGAAATCGGCATACGAGTTGGCGATGCTGTCATATGTTTCATCTTGACGCCAGGAAACACGATGTAGTAGAGATCCACCATCCAATACGTACTGGTCTGTGCACTGAATTTCTTGAACTTCTTCCATGCGTAAAGTGTCAGTGTATTTGATTATTGCATGAGCTAGCTGAGACTTATCGGGTTTCCTCAAGATACTTCGTGATTCGAACAATGCAGGAGGATATGCACACAGTTCGTAACACATGACATCTTCAAGATTCATGTCTCCGCCAGTGGCAACAGTCATCATTCTCTGAAACAGTAGTGCAGGATCTACTTCTATATCTGAAGCATCAGTGATCACAACGGCAGAAGCAGATCCTAGTGTTTTCACTTTGTCAGATCTTTTGGCAGAATATGTAAAGGCTTGTTTCCCAATCATTTTTACGACAATGTTCGTACCGATTGAATGCAATTGATGAACGTTAACTCCAGGATCAGCAGTTAGCCCTGTTACAATGTTGCAGAGACCCGAGGTAGAATGGAATGTGGATAAGGATTCCAGACGTTCAAGTACTTTCTTCATGTCATTACTGTCCCTGATTTGTCTACTTCCCCTCATTTCCTTGTGCTGTTCACTACTTTCCAACAAAACTCTGGTGTATTCCTGCATTGCTAAGTTATAAGTGGAACACAGAGGCATAGAAAAGAGCCACGTTGTCCTTTGGATGTCTGTAAATCCACTTCCGCGTGTCAGTCCGCCTCTGCTTTTCAGGGAACGCATTAGTACTTGTTCTATCACTTCTGATTATTTTTGCAGCAGCTTCTACTAGGTAAATCTTCTGTAGCTCTATATCTATATCACATTCTTTCGACTTTTTGTGATAATCTATAAGAATTTCATTAGCTGTCTCTCGTAGTGTTACTACATCTGCCTTCCCACTTTCACCTGATATTATGATCTTGTCTCCGTAACGTTCTTAAAGCTTTCTCTTCATGTGCCTGCGTTCGTAGACAGAGCTCTGACTTCCTTGAAGATATTCCTCCATTTTGGAAATTAGGTCTCCAATCAACAGTTGTTCATCATCATTCTCTTCCAGGTAAGCACAGGTATGAAGGAATGCTTGGTGTTGCTCTTCATTAGTTGGTCTCCCTTTCTTCGAATCATGATCGTCGGAGGAGTATGCGCGAGGAATGTTTTTTCCACTTCGAAAATTTACGCTGCAGGTGTGATGGT
Source organism: Bathynomus jamesi (assembly GCA_023014485.1). Classification (NCBI taxonomy): domain Eukaryota; kingdom Metazoa; phylum Arthropoda; class Malacostraca; order Isopoda; family Cirolanidae; genus Bathynomus; species Bathynomus jamesi. The sequence goes on from JAJOZX010000194.1 coordinate 1,190,784, forward strand.
AGACACAATCTGCAGCAGGAAGATCACGAAGATAATACTCCAGACGGCCTTTTACATTAAACGACCATTCATCGCAGCGGCTTTCACAGCACCTTTTTATGGTTTCGGAGAACTCTGTAGTTCTTATTTTGACATGCTCTGATTTTGGTTTGTGTTTGGAAAAAAAGTCCACAAAGGTATCACAAAACAAAGTGAGTAGCACTGGAAAATGCGTATTCATGAAAACGAGCACTTTTCCTTGGTATTGCCTCGGCTGCGGTCTGTCGCTTCTTTATTTCAATGATCTTTTTATCCGTAAACCTTTTCCTACATACAACGTGAACACTTATTCCAGCTGTTGCAACAACATCGCTTCCACGGCTGCGGCTGGATGCATTTATACCATCTGCTCCTTTTGCGAGATGTGAACCACTTCCTGTCCGCTGTCCAATTTCTCCTTACAAATCACGCACAATTCTTCAGGGGTCTGCATTCTTGAAGGCGGACGCACACCGAGTCAGCCGTACACCGAGTCAGTCTGAAACAGAAAACACAAATTAATAAACTGTGTTGCAGTATTTAAAAGGAGTACATAATAACAGTTTTAAAGAAAATGACAAGCACAAATACGCAGATTTGATAGTGGGTAGTAGGAATTAGAGTTGTATATAATATAAGTTTATAAAGATGTAGCAATGTCCATTCTCACATACACTCCATACAGTATATTTTATTTACATTACGTGACGTCATAGTTTAATACTAGCCGCCTAATACAATTTTTAGTGTCATATAGGTTAATTTAGAAACGAAAATGTGTTTTAAAACATTTTACTGATCAAGAAAAACGTCATAACTCTCTCTACAAAGCGAAATTAAAATTTATTGTATTTCGTAGGAAACTGCCAGTCCGCCATTTTGAATTTCATTTTTGGGGGTGTTCCCGGGGTCCAATTTTGTCGGATTTTGGATATATTATTCTGCAATGGTTCCTGAGCTGGAAACAGTTTAGAAAGCTTCTGAAGCAATTTTGCCCAGGTTGAAGCTATTTTTGCTCTAGATTGCCTGGACTACTAATGATTTAGCTAGCTTAAACATGTACGATATTTAACGTTCTCCGCGTTTCTCTGGGAACGATAAAGTGGTAGTTCAGGTTTTTCTTTTTATAAACCAACCGAAGGTTGCTGCGAACTATGCTTCGTTTTAGGTCATCGTGAACTTTTTTAAGAAGTTTTAATCGCAAAATTAGGCTACGTCGTGGCCAATGTCATAACACCGCTTCCCGTCGATCAGCGAATTAAGCGACATTGAGTCTGGAGAGTAGTTGGATAGGAGGTCGTCCTCCGCCCCAGATTATGTAGCGACCTGTGGTTGGACCCCACGTAAAGCTGTAGGTCCTTTCCGTCAGGTATGTTTAGACGTTGCGAAGATGATTAAACAACCCCATTATTACATTGATTACTGAATATTTCGGTTACCAATCTGATTTTTTTATTTTCTGAAGGAATATGCAATTCTTAGCTACGCCTACTGTGCAAATTGTTTAAAGATCTTTTTTCTCCATAACTCCTGGTGGTGACCCACTGCTGTTGCTATTTGAAATATATTTACTTATATACAGTAGGCCCTATATCCCAACCCAGTGGTGTAGTGCTAAATAAAGAAGTGAGGGAACGCATTTTGAAAGTGTTACTCAGATGCGGGGGGGGGGGGACAATGGCGAGCGCGGCGAGCCCATACAGCTGGGGGTCCGGGGGCACTGTAAGCTCCCCGGGAAATCTTTTGAAATCTGACCAATTTCAGGAATATTTTGAGGTCATATGCACTGGATATTAGGATATATTCCAAGGTTGAAGATGCAGTATTTCCAGTGTCATTAGATATACGACATCCAGTACGATCAATAAAAATAGCTAACAACTGGAATGATTAACTAAAAAAAAGTTAACTGGTACCCCGTGGTGACTGTTTCACCAGATCTTTATAGGCTAGCATTGCCTCAGTCGAAGCTAAAAGAAATGAAGCAGTTAATGATTCTTTCTCATATTTCTTCTAGGGGTGGGAATTAAAATTTCATGACGTTAGAGATTTGTAAGTTCGGATTTATTTGAAATAGTGAGGGAACGCCGTTCCATCTACCAAAAAAAGTAAGGGAACGCCGTTCCCACGCGTTCCCAGCACTACACCACTGTCCCAACCCCTAAACAAATCTATTTACGAAATAATGTATACACACTTCAGTTGCAGATAGTCTAGTACAAATGTAGTTGGTAACGCCATTACTTGTATAATGACAGTGCTGAATTTTGTGGTGGTACTTTGATATGATCTGATAATAAGCCGCAACCATCTCCCATCGGTTAATTCGGTAAACAAAATGTAAGGACGTTTTTGGGTGGCAGATTGCCTGGACACTGGATAGGGCGCCGTAAACCCATTGAATTCGCTAACAAGATCTCCACCACTTACACCCCCTCGATTTTTATCTTTTGGGTGAACTGAGGAAAATTTTGCCCCAGTAAATCGGCTTCCTTGCAGTAACTTCGTCGGCGGTCGTTTAAAAATTATGGAACGCTATTTTTGCTAAAATTTGACACCCCCTACTCACCTGAAACGTCCCGTAACTCTAGACCAGACACCCCCTGAAATGTTGTAACACTCCCACCCCCTACGTATTTTTTAACGTATTCATGCATTGTTGACGCCTGATAAATGCGCAAGCGTGTCGTTCTGTTTCTTCTCGATATCAGACGGGTTTAGATGAAAATGGCCAACATTTTGAACAGTTACGAAAGTTGAAGTTTTCTTATAATAGTAAAAACTAATAAAATCCATATTGTATTTGTTACTATCTGCAACTCAAGCGTGTACATATTTTTTACACGCATATATATAATATATATATATTATATATATATATAATATAATATAATATATAATATAAATACGCGCACACACATTAGTGCAGAGCTTTCCAAAACTGTGTGTCGCCAATACCTCCCAGGTGTGTCGCCAAATTTAGTTATTTTCAATTTTTTTGTATTTTGAAAATTGTTATTTTTGTATCAACAAAATCGGCTACAAGATAAACCACCTACTGAAAAATTATTTGATATTTGATAACAAAAATTAATTACTGTGTCGCCAACGTGAAAAGTTTGGAAAGCTCTGCATTAGGGGCACTCAGTATATTTTGCCCCACCCTTTTTTCATAGTTAAATAATAGGCCATGCTGAAATGTCTTTTGGGCCGTAAGTTTGAACTTTCTGCGCTTCACATAACCGGATTTTCCAGTTTGAATCTCCCCTCCTTGTATAAAACCGATAGTTAACGCAGTTTCGAAAATGGCGTCCGACAGTAATGTGCGTCGTAAACAGAGAGCTGTTATCGAGTTCTCAACCGCAGAGAAGGAAACAGTTGGAAATATTCACAAACGTCAACAAAACATTTACAGAGATGGTGCTTTTGATCGAAGCATAGTTGGACGCTGGTCTAAACGTGCGAGATCATCGGAGTGAGGGGAGAGCCAGCCTCGATGATGAGCCACGCAGCGGTCGCCCGGCATCGGCTGTGACATCTCGCAACGTGCTAACAGCATCACTCGATCAAATCGGCGCGTCACATACATGGAGCTATCACTGGAGCTAGGAGTTAGTGAAGGAAGTGTGAATACGATAATTCAACAACTGGGATACTCAAAAGTGTGTTCACGGTTTGTTCCTTGCGAAATGACTGAAGATCACAAAGCCCAAAGAAAAGAAATTGCTTCAGAGTCGTTGGTTCGATACGAAACGGAAGTGGATGACTTCCTTTCACGAATTGTGACTGGGGATGAGACTTGGGTACACCACTTTGAACCTGAAACAAAACGCCAATCCATGGAGTGGCATCACGCATACTCCCGACGCAAGAAAAAGTTCAAAATGGCTCCCTTTGCAGGAAAGGTTATGGCCACCATCTTCTGGGACACGAAAGGGGAGATTCTGGTAGACATTATGAAGAAAGGACAATCAATCAATTCAGAGGCATATATTGCTACCCTACAGAGACGTATAAAGCGAGTTCGACCGGAGAGAAAACTGGAAGACGTCCTTCTTTTGCACGATAACGCAACACCACACAGCAGTTTGCAAACAAGAGAGGTCATCACAAAAATGCGCTTGACTGTATTACCCCACCTTCCATACAGCCCGGATGTGTCGCCTTCAGACTTCCATTTGTTTGGGCCAAAGAAGGATGCTATTCGTGGAAGAAAGTTTCAGTGACGATGAGGTTGCTGAGGAGGTTGAGGTGGCTCGAGCGGAACCCAGCGGACTTTCACCAGCAATGAATAAAGGTCCTTGTTTCGAGGTGGAGGGAAAGCCCTAGAAAAGGATAGAGGCTCTTGGAAAAATAAAAACCTTGTGAAAAAGGTATGTAACTACTTGTGTATAAAATTTCTGGAACTTAAAGGAACCTTAAAAAGAAAAAGGTGGGGCTAAATATATTGAGTGGCCCTCGTATATACAGGGTGTACACAAATTATCTTTACAACTTTTCTCTCAAATAAAAATATTAAGAAACGAGGTACACGCACAGTTTTTTGCGCCATCTGTGAGAGAAAGTAATAAAGTTTCACATAACCGAGCAAACAAATTTAACATGGGCACCATTTGTCACGTAAGACGCCCAAACGGTATTTCTTATTTCCTCGCTGAGGCGACAGTAACAACCCCCAATTATCTGGATATGCTTGAGAACGTCTATCCATAGTAATGGTAAAGGTCAAATACTATAGCGGTTTTTTCCCATGATGGAAGTCCAACGTGGGCATATACTATCTATCTATCTATCTTTCTATGAAACAAGACGACAGTCCATATACAAACATTTAATTTGCAGAGCTTTCGACATTTCAAATGTCATCTTCAGTGCTAAAAATTATATATATAATGGAGGTGCCCCCTTGGGGCATTGGTTTCTGCGAGTATGTAGAAGAATTACGGCATTTGGAAGAGTGAGGTCCATGGTGTAATGGTATCGCGTCTGACCGGCAATCGGAAGATCCCGGGTTCGATTCCCAGGTGGTTACCTCATTTTTTCATTTGTTTCGTTCTCTCTCTCTCGTCTTGCGCGGAATATCTCCTATACAAGCGTCGTTCTTTACGTTATTTATACTGCGTGTTCTTTGCAGTTGAATGTGTATATATATATATATATACACATATACACATACACAATTAAAACCAACTATGAAATTAAAACAATTTAAATATTGACAAATATCACAGCGAAAATAAAGATTAAAACCTGAAATTATACAGTTAATACAATTAAATATAAAATATTGTGAAAGGAACTATGAAAAGGGGCTTACCTTTAAAATAGGAAAAGAATAAATGCAAGTAAAACCATTATAAATAATTTAAAGGAACACTATGGAAAAGTTTAAAATCTTAACATTAAGTTATTCAATCACACAGACAGCAAAGAATGGGAAAGAATGAAAATTTTTTTGTTAACGGGCACTAACTTGGTTGGTTGTGGTTGGTGGTTGGTTGGTTGTTGGTAGGCGGGTAAAAGGAAAATTTTATTGAAGGATATTGAGGTTGTGAAATGGGGTATAATGATTTATATCTGGTTTGTGCTTAAAAATGAATATGGGTTCTAAGAGGGGTAGGTCGTGTTTATTGGCTTTAGCAATTATTGTGAATTTAGTAGATTTAATTGGGTCGTTTAACTGATGGGAGTGGGAATGTATGTGTGATTGGGAGGGATTCGCGAGTCTATTATTAGTATGAATTTGGAGTTGGCGTGCAGTCGTGCCAACGTACGACGATGTACAATCGTTACGTGTATATTTATTTATAAATGACCGATGAGCGCAAAGGCTTTGGAATTATATCTTTAAATTTGAAAAAGGAGTGTAATTTACGCTCTAATGCGTAAATACATTTAACAGAAATTTGTGGATAAAATCTATTTAAGTTTACCAATTTTCCTCTTCAACACGAGACTTTCGGGTCCACAGTAAGGATGTTTAAAATATATAACTTTCTTCCGTACTGTAGTAACGACGATTTTCTTTTATTAGAGAATTTTAAGTTTATGAATCTTTTTATTAAACTGTCAATAAGTTTAGGAGGGAAACCATTACCTCGTAAGAGCTTTTTAAGGAATTCAAACTCGGCATGAAGATAGTAGTTGGAGCAAATGTCGTATGAACGGCATAGAAGGGTAAGAATGAGGTTACGTTTGTATTCTAGTGGTGCGAGGCTGTCAAATTTCATTCCCAAACCCGTGAACGTGGCTTTACGAAAAACTGATGTTTCGAAGTGATTATTGCTAACTTGTGCCTGATTTGTTCCTTTTAACATTTTATAGATTTTAATATTTTAAATTTTAAACTTTTCCATAATGTTCCCTTAAATTATTTATAATGGTTTTACTTACATTTATTCTTTTCCTATTTTAAAGGTAAGCCCCCTTTTATAGTTCCTTTTACAATATTTTATATTTTAATTGCATTACCTGTATAATTTCACGTTTTAATCTTTATTTTCGCTGTGATATTTGTCAGTACTTAAATTGTTTTAAGTTCATAGTTGGTTTTAATTGTATATATACTATATAATTTTTAGCACTGAAGATGACATTTGAAATGTCGAAAGCTCTGCAAATTAAATGTTTGTATATGGACTGTCGTCTTGTTTCATAGATAGATAGATAGATAGATAGTATATGCCCACGTTGGGTTTCCATCATGGGAAAAAACCCTATAGTATTTGTTATTTACCATTAGTTTCTCAGCGGACATTGAGTTGTAACACACACCATACATACATACATACGAGGGCCACTCAATATATTTTGCCCCCCCCTTTTTTTTTTTTTTTTCCTTGTAAGTTCCAGAAATTTTGTACACAAGTAGTTACCTTTTTTACAAGGTTTTTATTTTTCCAATAGCCTCTATCCTTTTCTACGGCTTTCCCTCCATCTCGAAACTTTCTTCCGCGAATAGCATCCTTCATTGGCCCAAACAAATGGAAGAAGGTGCCAGATCCGGGCTGTATGGATGGTGGGGTAACACAGTCAAGTGCATTTTTGTGTGATGGCCTTTCTTGTTTGCGAACTGTTGTGTGGTCTTGTTATCGTGCAAAAGGAGGACGTCTTCCAGTTTTTTCTCCGGTCGAACTCGCTTTATACGTCTCTGGAGTCTCTGTAGGGTAGCAATATATGCATCTGAGTTGATTATTTGTCCTTTCTTCATAATGTCCACCAGAATCTCCCCTTTCGTCCCAGAAGATGGTAGCCATAACTTTTCCTGCAAAGGGAGCCATTTTGAACTTTTTCTTGCGTGGGGAGTGTGCGTGATGCCACTCCATGGATTGGCGTTTTGTTTCAGGTTCAAAGTGGTGTACCCAAGTCTCATCCCCAGTCACAGTTCGTGAAAGGAAGTAATCCCCTTCTGTCTCGTATCGAACTAACGACTCTGAAGCAATTTCTTTTCTTTGGGTTTTATGATCTTCGGTCAATTCGCGAGGAACAAACCGTGAACACACTTTTGAGTATCCCATTTGCTGAATTATTGAATTCACACTTCCTTCACTAATTTCTAGCTCCAGTAATAGCTCCTTATATGTGACGCGCCGATTTGATCGAATGATGCTGTTAGTAGCCCTACGTTGCACAGTGCGAGATGTCACAGCCGATGCCGGGCGACCGCTGCGTGGCTTATCACCGAGGCTGGCTCTCCCTCTCCAATTATCTTTCACGTTTAGACCAGCGTCCAACTGTGCTTCGATCAACAGCAGCATCTCCATAAACGTTTTGTAGAAGTTTGTAATTATTTCCAACTGTTTCCTTCTCTGCGGTGAAGAACTGCATAATAGCTCTGTTTACGACGCACATCACTGTCAGGCGCAATTTCCGAAACTGCGTTAACCATTGGTTTTATACAAGGGCGTTTAAAAGCGGTTTTATACAAGGAGGGGGAGGTTCAAACTGGAAAAATCCGGTTATGTGAAGCGCAGAAAGTTCAAACTTACGGACCAAAAGACATTTCAGCCCATGGCCTATTATTTAGCTAAGAAAAAAGGGTGGGGCAAAATATATTGAGTGCCCCTAGTGTGTATGTATTTATTTATTTTATTATTATTATTGTTGTTTCGTAAGAGTATTAAGTTCTTGGCGAAATGTGAACTTGAATCGGATAGTGTCCTTCGTTCACTTTTGATGTCGGAGGTTTGTTCCTTCCGTTCATATTTCATTCTCAACTTTAACGAGCATTTTAAAACTTCAAATTATCTTTAATCTTGGGATACCCCACTTTTTTCCGTGCGTGTCGTAAAATGGGAATGTACAGAACCCCGGAAATTAGGGTTATGGGATTCAAGCGTTGTAAACCCCCCCCCCCCCCCCCCCATTGAAAATGGGAAGCTGTGGGTAAAATAATGAATAAATAATTGATTATTCCTCCCGTGTGTTCGTCAGAGGGCAATAAAAGAGTGGGGAACATCTCGTTCACGACACTTTATATATTTACTTTTATACCTAAAATAAGGTTATTACCCCGGAGTCTTCGCGTCGCCCCGCCCGTGGTATCGCGCGTCAGACCATTGGCGATGGTCCAGTATATCGTCCTTCCTAAGCATCACGTTTGAAATAATGTGTTGACGTATGTCCGCGCTAAAGGGCGTCCGTTATCATGTGAAATAACCTACTCTAAAATTTATATGGATGTTATTACATCTACGATCTTACGCTCCAACCCATAAACTGATTTCGAAGCGAGAAGTGAAGGATTCATTATAAACTGAATGATCAAATTCATTCTATATTTATTCATTTTCACTCGTTCGTGACGAATTTTCAAAGAGTGACCCACGCGGACCACGCTACACAAATTATGACTCGTCCTGACGCAACGCGAAGACATCCTGGGCATGTGTTATGATGTGTATTCATTTTCATCGAACTTTTTTAGAACGGGTACAATGACGAAAGCGGATTTTTAAGTTTAGTAAATTCTCGGAACAAAGTTGGATCTGAATGGGAAGTTTTGGTTTTGCAGGAAATTATTTTGTTAGAAGTTGAATCATGTTTTTTTTCTGGATGACGTTATTTCAATATCACACACACACACACACACACACACACACGATATAATGTTTTGGTTTTCATGAACATGTACGACTTTAGCATTTTCCTTCGCGTAAACAACTTTGAGATCCGCTGACTCTGTTTTTGCTTTTGCCTATCTGTCTAATTGAAAATGACTTAAAATGAAAGTTGTCAATATTTTATGATTTTCTTATCGAACGGAATTTTTTACCGTGTCGTGATTCAGACATCCTCAGTTTGTCTCTATACGATGATAATTAATTGTACAACTCGTCGGAGTTTTTTTTAAAACGAGTTTTATTATCTATAATCGCGTACTTTATTATTTTTTGCGCTTTAGGCATTATTTTCATGTACTCTTTAGGGCAATTAATTCATTAAGAAATGATTTAATACAAATAAAATTATTTTTTAAGGACTTTTATTCAGTAATTATTCTTCGGTTTCAATAAGTTAAGTATTAAAATTGGAGTATGGTAAGAAAGTCATCTTGTTGAGAATTGGATCCCGTTGTTTCGGTGGTGGTGGTAGTAGTAGTTACTCCGACGCCGCCGCCGCCGCCGCGCCTAGTTAGTTCCCCAGATATAAACTCCATAGAAAATTTATGGGAAATATAAAGAGGAAAATAAATGAAAAGGTAAAAACAATAGAATTGATTTCGAACCTGATTCAAAACTCGCATCATAAACTCGAACATCAGTGCCTGAAGTATATCGAAAGTATTCCTAAACGTATTGAAGGACGAACGGTAAATTGCTGAAACTGAAGTACCTCGAGGATTATTTTTGGTTGACCCGCGATGCGCAGTGGAACTAGTCTGGCGTGGGTTTTTTTTTTTTTTGGCCAAGTCGCTTCTTATTATTCACATTTGTTCAAATTTGTCGTTCAATATGTTACCGTTGCAATCTTCGTTCATATATAAATGGAGTTAACAAATGAGGATAATTTTTAGAGCCTTAATTGTAATAAGCGACAGCGAAGCAAATCGTAATGATTAATTATTTATGCAACTAGTTTAATTTAAAAAATTAGCTGAACGAAGGTATATCAATGTTTGTTATATTATATATATATATATATATATATATATAATTTTTTTTTTTTTTTTTTAGTTCAGGAAGAACCGATTCGCCTCTATTTAAAGGGCATATCTCAGCGGAAAAACAAAGAAAAAGTGAGAGGAAAGACAGAGGAAAAAGAAAAAGGGTGGAGGGGACAGTCGAAGTGGAAAAAGACCAAGGACTGCAGGGTCGAGCCCCATCATCCTTGGGTGCTAGGGCCGGGAGGGCGCACGTGAAACCTCCAGGAACAAGCACGTACAAACGAGCACAAAGAGCACTCAAGAGCACGAGCTTAGAACCCCCTTGCGGGGATATATATATATATATATATATAAAATTTAGTCCGGGTCGAAATTTTTTATTTCTTATGTACATAGTGTGACGTGGTTCAATCATAGTAACACCCTGGTAAAATATTTTTGAATTCTGAGGACCCCCACCCTACCGGTTTCAGTTTTTCAGAAAATTTGTAAAATTCGAGATAATTTGCGATTTACTTCGAAATTTTTTTATTATTACAAAAGTTCGCTTATAAGAGTTATTTATTTTTTAATGAAAAAAAATTTTATTAATAAATTTTTAGCTATTATTTTTAGAAATTAAGAGAAATTCAATAAAATTTTTGACCTAAAACTTTTTTTTTATTTTTTTATTCCTTCCATTGACCTTTCCCCTCAAAAGTAGGCAGTTCTTTTCTAGACTCTAAAGTATTTAAAATAAATTTATGCCGATTAATATAACCAATTCTTTCCTGGCTAGATTTAGTTACTAAGTTCACACCCCGTTCAAAGCTTTGGCTGTGACATGGAAAATCTAGTATTTCTAGAGGTTTAGTTCTAATCTGAAGCAATTGCTCATTGGTAAAATTACTTAGCAAAGGTGGAGGAGTGATTATCTGCTCATTCCAATTAATCAAATCAATATAATGATTTGCTGGAAAATTTATAGATCTTGGTAGCTCAAAATTTCTGCCTCCTGAAAACCCAGTTCTGGAAAGAATTAATGGAAGTACCTTACAACATTAGCTTTTGATGGCGTCATGGCAGATGAAAATTTTGCTGGATATCTGAAGGCTGCATTGTGGCTTCTTTTTCTAGTAGCCATCATTTAATTTAATAAGATTTTAACTATTTTATTTATTACTGATATTTTAAAATTAAATAAGGTATTTTAATACAAACTTTTAACATTCTAGGTACCTAAATAGGAATCTGGAAAGAAAAAAAACAAAAATAATGTAATATTAGGTCTTATATCCGGTGCTATGAGTCAGCACCAGACGTAAGACCCTACTCCGATCTAAAAAAAAAAAGTTGGTGAATGGTCTATTTTGATGTAATTCGTGCCGGGAACCCGATTTTGGCCATTCCGAAAGCAAAAAAATTAATATTTAGGGTCGATTTTTTCGATTTTTGTCCTATTTCCCATACAAATTCATATGGAAAAAAGTGAGTATCGGTAAGGGGGGGGGGGGTAGCGAAGGTCCCACAGCCTTGATTTTTGGTGTGGATACTACTATTACAAAATGATCAACCTCAATATGTACCAAAGCAAAATCTTGACCGTGACCCTTTTCGACCCGGCCTAATATATATAAATTAGGGTGACAGTAAAAATCGAAAGTTGGAGTTTTTTATTGGCCATTTGTTCAATGCTGCTACTACATGAGAAAACAATGTACTGTAAATATTAGGTCATTCAGATAATATTTAAGGGTGTCTCAAGTGAGGTAAATAATTCTCCTTATAACACAAATTAATTGTTCATTACCTAGTAAAAATAAATTCATATTTTTTGTAATTAATGTAAATAAACGTTAGTTTTAGTTCATAAAGTTTAAGTGCAGGCGTACTCCAATCGTAATAAGTAATTAAAAAAAATATTAATGAATAAGGAGAATTATTATTTACCTCACTTGAGACACCCTTAAATATTACCTGAATGACCTAATATTTACAGTACATTGTTTTCTCATGTAGTAGCAGCATTAAACAAATGGCCAATAAAAAACTCCAACTTTCGATTTTTATTGTCACCCTACTAGGGTGGTTTCATTTGTCCTATAGCTCTCACTACATTTTCTCGGGTAAAATCAGTCTGTTTCCACTCTCCTTGCAATTTCTCTTCAAAGAATGCACCTATGTCAGGCATCGCTTTGTCAGGTTTTGGGGTACTAAAAACTGATTCATACTGGGCTCTCAATGTTTCAGATCGTCGGTTAGGTTAGTTCATTATTTCTCTTCTGTAAGGGCCCAATAGCGGTGCGCGGTTTTGTGAGAGCTCATTTGTGAGACCATCAACATTTTTGCTTGCTCCTGGTCTTCTCTTGTGCCCCCCTTGTCCTGGTGTGTGTAGATATATTCCTATCCACCTTTTTGTATTTTATAAACGAAGCTAGTCTCCGCAGATTATATTGGGGGATGGAGGGTTTATAGCCTTTATTAGCTTTCTGATGTCATCAGTGGCCTCCGAGAATTTTTCTGTTGAGGTGTTTGGAGGTCTATAGATGACTATTGGTGTCACGTTTAGTTTTTCTATTTTCACTGCTAGGAGTTCAACAAAGCTGTATGATTTACTTATTATTGTCTGTCATATGACCTTCATGTACATTAGGGGGGGTCGAAATTTTGTATTCTTATTCTACACACTGCTCGGAGTTTCCTTTGGGCCCCTAAACAACATACTGTAATTACACCGCTATTCGCCCCTCCCCCCCCTACCCGTCGATATAAGTGAAGTTAAAGTAAGTTTTATATATATATAAATCTTTCTCCGTATATTACTTAAAGAATCGATTAAAGCATACTAAAACCAAAATATTCACCTTAAGAAATTTAAAATCGTAAATTACTGACACCACTGGCCTTTCCATCGGAACACAGGTAGCTTTTTTCTCGACTCCAGTACATTCAAAATAAATTTGTCTGTTTTCGTAACCAATTCTATCTTGTGATGCTTCTGTTACCACATTTACAGCATGTTCTACTCCTTAGCTGTGACAGGGAAAAGGAATAAGCTGAAGTGGTTCATTTCGAACTTTAAGATCATCATCATTTGTCAAATTCTGTAAAATAGGTGGAGGGATGATGGTTTCGTTGTCCCAGTCGATCATGTTAGGATAATCGTCTGCTTCAAAGTTCAGTGTTTTTGGCAGCTCAAAATTTCTCGCATTGGTGCTCCTAGTTCTTGCTCGAATGATGTGCTGAAGAGCGAGCTCTCTGACCTCTCTTGTGTCTGTTATTGAGAGTAAGATATTATCTGGGTGGGCAAAATAGGCGTTATTTCTGAGGACACGCTCCATAATCATCCGATGCTTTTTATCTAAGCCTTTAAGCAAGTGCATAATATACAAAAAATTAGATGCTCCCTCATTTGCCTTTGGATGAGACTTTATCCAAAACTAGCCTGGAGCGTAAACCAGCATTATAATTTTCACTAGGTCTTGGATGTTTTTGTCTGGATTCCGTGTAGACATATAAGCGCAGGATCCTGTTTGCTCGTGTTAGCCATCTTGCATGATGGAGGGCACCTGGGGATCTGGTGGCTAACGCTTGTGAGATGCGTCCAGATTGTATGCTAATGCACATTTCATACATATATTTTTGGTCACTGCTGAAACTTTTAACAATATCGGCCGAAACTTCTTTAATGTTGCCCTCTACAGGGGTATAATCAACTATATCCAGTTTGGTCAAATCCTCTGAGTTTATTTCCAAGAGAACCTTTGAAGGTGTTTGGTCCCGAAGTTTTTCCGTTTGAGGTATAGTATTCCATGGATTTTAGGTCCTCCCTTTTTCCATACCTTAACAATTGAAATTTCTGTGTAAAATTTCATATTGCCCTCCGACTACTTGTAGATTCTCTTCGTCTATAAAGATCTTATATCCTCTGGGTTTCTTATTTTTCTACTGATCTTTGTGTCATCGGCAAAGGATGTTACTGTGCTGTCACTAGTAACGTCCTAATGTCAGTCAGCATGATCATGAAGAGTAATGGAGCTAATACTGTTCCTTGTGGTACTGAGCTGAGGACCTCTGATTCTGATGAAGCTGTTTCTTGTACTGTAACGACTTGCCGCCGCTTACTAAGAAATTATATATCCATTTTCCTACTTTACCTGTTATTTCCATATATTTCAGTTCATGTATTATCATTCCATAGTCACACTTGTCAAACGCCTTGGCAAAGTCTGTGTATACATATCCTAGTTTTAATTACTTTCAAGTGCATCAATAATGTTGTTGTGTTCCATTAGTTGTGATAGGCATGATCTTCCTGACCGGAATCCATGTTGGTTATCATTTAATTTTTTCTGAGTTTTCAAAAAGTCATAGATTTTTTTCTCTAACTATTCTTTCAAATATTTTAGTGAGATGAGATGTAAGCGACACTGGCTTATAGTTTTTGGCCTTGGATCGATCTTCTCCTTTATATATTGGGACTATGCTCGCTCTCTTCAGGATGTCCGGTATTTCTCTCGTGTCTAGTGATCGTCTCCATATCCAATATAGGGGCTCAGCGATTGCATTCTTGCCGTTTTTGATCAGTGTGGCATTCCATTTGTCCGGTCATGCTGCCGATTGTGCTTTTAGTTTCCCTATAGCTTGTGTAATATCATGTTGTAAAGTCGAAGTCTGTTATACTTTCCCCTTGTAGTTCTTCAAAGAACGCGTTTCATCGCATATCAATTTATGTTTTTGCGATATTGAAAGGTGATTCATATCGAGCTCTTAATATTTCAGATATCTCTGTTAGATCATCAGATAAAGCATTGTCTTCATTTTTCAAAGGTTCGACAGTCGTGATTTTTAAGACTTTTTTTGCAAAATTATGGAAGTACTTTGAGTTAACCTTTATCGCTTCTATAGCGTCGTCGGCTTTTTCTGTATGCTTCTCAATTAGGTCTTGTATGACGCAATCTATAATCTGCAGTTTATCATTTAATATTTTTCTAATATCTTTGCAGTTTCTTATTTTTGCAGTCACTCTTTTCTCTTTTGGAACACTAACCTCTTTGTCTCTGGAACCTGCTTCTCTTTCCTCTTTGTTGCATTTTTGGGACGTCTCTTTCCACAATTTCCAGCGTCTTCTCCTCTAAGGTCATTAGCATCTCTTCCGTTGTCTTGGCCTTGAAGATGGTTTTCCAGTCTATTGCTTCCATGCTGGATGCAACACCTTCCCAGTTTATAGCTTTGGAGTGAAAATTAAAAATTTCGAATTTGCTTCTTTCCATTGTGCGTGTTTTTAATTTCCTGTTGCTTTTATATTAGTTATTTCAGTAATGTTGTGATCAGATATAGTTGGTATATTTCTGTTATCAAGTAGGTTGTTGTTTGTGAATATCAAATCTAGGCAGTTGTTTTTTCTTGTTTTCTGTTTTTTCTTGTGTTAACATAAATTCATCGGCTATAGCTAGGAGCATTTTTGCCTGCTCCTGGTCTTCCGTGTGACCCCCTTGTCTTGGGGTAGAAGAAACATAAGAAGTGAAACAAACTTTAAGGGAAAAAATATACTTAAATAATGTAAACGAAGGAATTATGAAGGAAAAATGGAACAATTCTTGGAGATAAGAATTGATTATTCTAAAGAATTGAAGAAAAAATGAGAGTTGGTTGGAACTTAAGCTTAGCTGGTAGTTCAGACATAACTACCTGAAACAAATAAATGAAGGTGACTAGAAATCTTGAAATTACAGGAATAAAAAATCTATTTTATTTCTCTCCTTTCTCCTAACCCTTGTAATGCATGTAACATAACAATAAGAAAAAATAATTAAACTTTACAAATTTGCTGCATTGGGCCATAAAGGGTATAATACTTCCCGTCAGGAAGATCCGGAGGGGGGAAAAAAAAGAAGTTTTTCCGGATCAGTCGTGCAGCTTTGTTTTTTACTTTTTTACTTTTTATGACCTTGTAGACACCTTGCATTAGTTATATTTATTTATAATTATTCTAAATTATTTATATTCGTATTATATACGAATAGTCATAATAAATTATATGGGATTGGGCGGGGGGAGCCATGGCTACGCTGGTGGTGGCATAGCAAGACCCTATAGCCGGCCATACACGCTCAATTATTTCGTCCCAGTTCCATGTTCAGTGTTCGACTTGACGTGAAACTCGAGAGCTAATGGTGGTAAACAGTCTCCTCGTTCAATGTTTTGCATCATCTTACTTGACTTGAATGAATTCCGTCACTGCCTGATATTTTTGGGCGGAGCCAAATTCATTGTCGAGTAAAATGACCAGTGTATGGACACATCAAGTATTTTTCTCAGTTTATAGAAAAAGTTTCGTTGGTAAAGGTTGCGTTCCTCCCTCCTGTAATGTCACATTTAAGATAATTTAATCGAGAATTTTTAACTAAATTTCTAGATTTATATGGAGGAGAACATTGTCTGTGAAAAATTAAATCAAAAGAATATTCGAACAAACAGTTGAAGGCTGAATTTAACGGTCATGTAAGATGTTAATGTGTGTGGGATCTTGCGCGTTCAAGTTTCACGTAAAGTCTAATATTGAACGTGGGACAGACAGAGACGAAATAATTGAGCGTGTATGGCTGGCTTATAACCGTCTTTTCTTCCAGTGAGTGATGTTTTTAGGAGTGACGGGTGTGACAGTCACCGTGCAGCATATATGTATTCAACTGCGAAACATTCTGCTAGAACAGCGGTTCTCAAACTGGGATACGGCGTACCCCCAGGGGTACATGAGGGAATCTTAGGGGGTATACGAAGGGGTCCTGAAAATATAACCCTTTTAATTTTCTATATGATTAACAAACGGCCACGAGTCACACAGTCGTAAAGAAAGTAAAAATCCTCCGTCTCTCTCGAAAATCCAGAGAATCCCGCGAAAGAATTCAAGGGGTACGGAAGAAGAAAAAGTTTGAGAACCGCTGTGCTAGAACAACGGATGATCAGTCTTGAGAATGCATATGCAAACAGGATTCCTGCAATGCTCGATTTGGTATCTTTTATACTGTGCGAGACCATTCGAAATACATTGAATAAATGGAAACTTGAGTACGAAACAGATTTGAACCTCCGAAATAAAAAATCCTCAAAATCGGCTATTGCGCTAATTCAAAAAATATTTAAAAAATTATACTTTGTCATTTTTAAGTCAACACCTATCTTATACTTTATTTTTGTTTTTCTTTTCATGTTGTTCTGAAACCATCTTGAAATAGACATTTTTGTTAAGGCTATATCTTATTGGAATTACTGTAGAAATAGATTTACATTCTGTAAAATTCAAAGATGGATGGCGAAGGATGTAGAAATGGTAGCGTCAATAAGTTTACTTTTTCTCAGGCACATTTATTCTCCACCAAAACTGGATTGCAGTAGAGGAAAGCGTCCTCTAACGACTGGTATCTCAAATTATGTCAACTCTACGTCACTACAACCGTTATTTGCTCTTATTATCAATGAAGAACATAAAGCTGACTACGGAGTTCAGTCATTTTCCTGCTGCTATCAACCTATTACGACAGATGATCCTGATAAGTTCAAAAAGAATCTCGTTGAGGATGACTATCCAGGTGATAAATATGTGTAAGTATTTATAAACTGAGCTCATACTTTTATGTTAGTTCTGTTGATAACGTAAAGAGATTAAGTAACATGATTACCTGTTATATTTTGAAACTTAACTACTTGCAGTCACAAAAATAGACACTCGTTGTCGTACATTCTAATTTGGAAATTAGCTTTAAAAAAAACCTTTTGTTAACGACAAACTTGTTACAAACTATAGACAGGTCAGAATCATTGATAGGTTCTTGCAAATTTGATCGGTTAAGCTACGAGTGTCAATGGTTTTGACTTGTCCATAATTAGGAAGTGCCACCTTAACGAGGCTAGAGGACTAACCCTCAGTTTAATACACTGTTTTTTAATACTTTTTTTTTTTAATACACATGGAAACTTAATGCCCTACGCACCCTAACTAGTACTACATTTGGACAACGCAAAGAAACCCTCACCACCCTATACAAACAATTCATCCGTACAACATTAAATTATGCTTCACCAGCCTGGCACCTCACAATATCCAGCACCAACAAAAATCAACTGTAAATCATTCAAAACAAAGCCCTCAGAATCATCACCGGATGCACACAAACCCCCACATCTATACTCGGAAACTAACATCCTTCCAATACAAACGCACCTTAACATGATAGGCACACAGTTCTTTGCCAAAACCCTCGCGCCAACCCACCCATGCCACCGCCTTGCCATAACCCCCCAACCACCACGAAACAAAAGAAACCCCAACATCACACTACTCACCACACTACCTCCATGCCCTCCACAACAAAACCAAACAAAACATATACACACACAATATGTAAACCAACATATTGACACACTACCAAATAACCAAATTCTACAAGCACGACCACCCATCATAGCCAAAGAAGAAGCACTACCGAGACACACACGAGTTACCCTCTCTAGACTCGGATCCAGCCACCACCCCTCCCTACATTATTACAGATACCTCGTACACCAAACGAACAATGCAAACTGTCCACGGTGTGACCACACCAACGAAAACACCGAACACCTAATTCTTACATGCCCCCACTTCCAACACCTTAGACAAACACACATCATGTCATCGGTCAGAAATCTGGGGCGCGGCCGGCCGCGGTGGCGGCCTGGTTAGGGGACGCGGGCTGGCCATAATAGACCAGTCAGAGGGCTAAAAAGTAAGTACACATAATGTACTTTATACTGGCTTGTAATCTTGAAGTCGGTGTGTTTAATCAACTCGTTAAAAGTTCTGAATTTTAGTACGCATTTTAAATTTTCTTTATCTACCGGGAGCTCAACAAATAATAAGTCCTTTAATTTATTTTAGTTTCAGTCTGAACATTTTAAAGATCTAATTAAGGATTTCAAAATGTGTTTTCGACTTAATGCTTAAAATTTTTTTAAAAATTTTCACATTCAGAAAGATTTTAAGAATATTGAATAAAAGCGGAGATTAAATCCAGGAAGCTCATTTCCCCGTTTCGTCGGGATAAGTGTACTCCAAGGATCACATGAGCCCGAGCCGAAACAAAGTTGAGTGCCACTCGATGGCAGCAGCAACTGGGAGTGAACTCAGTTTCACCGCCCATAGCCCGACACTGTAACGACTGAGACACTGCGTGCCCTAACAGAATTTAAATAATTATGGTAATAATAATGCAGAGTTAGAAACTACGTTTAACGTTTAGAATTAATTTTAATATTTCTTCCCATTTTTAGTGTTGAAAAACAGTGCCATCCTTTGAAGAACAGAACCACTTTTATAAAGAGTGAAGCCGTGTTCACGATTTGTACCTCAAATTCTGAGGTTATTTACAAAAACGTTCATTATTTCTTGCAACCCAAAAATTCATCGAACTCTAAAAATTCTAGTCTTTTCAGAAATGAAAGTGAATCCAGAAATAATCTTAACGTGCTAATTTTGGGACTGGATTCTGTATCTCGAATAAATGCGCAAAGGTACCTGCCAAAAACTTTAAAAGTGCTGAGTGATATTGAAGCTATAGATTTGCGGGGCTATAATAAACATTCAGAAAATACTTACCCCATTTTGACTGCATTACTGGCGGGGCATTTTGTAAGTGATCCCAAGATCAAAGAGAGCATTAAATCAGGAGGAGGATTTTACGATAAATATCCTTTTATTTGGAAAGACTTTTCTGCAGCAGGTTATAAAACTGTTTTCGCGGAGGATTGCCCTCCTTTGGGAACATTCAACTTCAAGAAAAAAGGATTCAAGTACCCCCCAACGGACTATTACATCCGGCCTTATTTCAAAGCTGCTGAGGAATTTGTTGGATGGAGAGGCGGCATTGTTTGGTTATCAGGATGCGAAATTTGTCTTGGCCCAAAATCAGTTTTAAATACTCTTTTAGATTATGCCAAAGATCTTTCTCTCGTCTTCAAACGGGACCCTTATTTTTCTTTAATTTGGTCTTCCGCCATAACGCACGATAGGGTTCACTTCGCTGGGGTGGCTGATGATCCTGTAGCAAAATTCGTACGTCAGATGTATGACGAAGATCGCTGGAATAACACCGTTGTATTTTTATTATCTGATCATGGTATAAGATTTGGAACGATTAGAGAAACATACATAGGAAAAATGGAAGAGAGTTTGCCCTTTAATTTTATTATACTTCCAAAATGGTTCAAAAAAGTGTATTCAACCGCTTATGGAAATCTTTATCACAATCAATTCAGGCTGACGACTCCTTTTGACATTCACGAAACACTAAAGGACATTCTAAATGAAAACTATAAAAATGAGAGTTATTTGGAAGAAAGTCACGACCCTCTTAAATCTTCATTTAAGCTCTCTCTCTTTAAAAACATTTCTGGTACCAGGACCTGTTCAGATGCTAGAATTCCACTTAATTATTGCGCTGGCATGGAAACTACAGAAATATCCCAAACTTCTGAAGTGAAATTAGCAGCCAAAGCTATCGTCCAATTTATCAACAAAGGTTTAAAGAAATATCCAGTTTGTCATCAATTAACAAAATTCAAAATAAACAAAAGTTACTTGGTACAATTTTACGAGAAAGAAAGTGATAAAAATATTATGCATTACGAAGTACAAATTACTACATTCCCAGGAGAAGCTATCTTAGAGGCAATAGTAAAAACTAGAACCTCCGAATCTCAAATTTTAGAACTAAGTATAGCGGGGACAGTAAGTCGTTTGAATTCTTATGACGGACAAAGTTACTGCATTGATGACTTAACGTACATAAAGTATTGTTTATGTAAAACTCCTATTCCAAAGAATATAACTCATGTTTAGAATTTAAAAAATTAATAGAATTGAATATCTCCAGTATTACTAAAGACGCTTACAATTTATATTTGTACATTGTGATATTTTGTTAGTAATTTAAAGGTTTCTTCTTTTTGTATATTATGGAAGAAAAGTAAGTACTGGTACTCTAGTAATTACTTTCCTAAGAGATCAAAATTAATCTACCGCTTGTTTAGATTTCAGATTGAAATATATTTTTTTGTTGCTCTCATGAAAGCTTTATTTTTTAACATTCTTCAATACGTGTATATTTTTTTTTAATAATTACTAAAGTGTGTGCACATTTTTATAAAATTTAGAAATTGCAAACTACCAAAAAAAATTTATTTTCAATTATAATTTTATATAAAAACTTGGTCATTTTGTTTAACCTTACTATTTCGGACACTAATTAAAACCTGATTTGACATTTTTTATGACTAAAAACCAGCATTATTATATCAGTGATAGTACTTTTTTAGCCCTTGGTGACGTGAAAAAACATTCATGATGCCAGAACTTGACAGTACGAAGAGAAGGGAAATGGTGATCAATTTTTTTCATTGTTTTCTCCCCGAGATTTCATTGTCATTAAAAATCAATACCGTAGCATTAATTATAATCTAGACTTTTCTTATTACTGAAATACAATGAAATAATTTTTAAGAGAGGTAAGTTACCTAGACGAGAAACTAGACTAATCTTAACTATACCTAACAACCTAACCTAACGCAACCAAACCGAAAATAAAGATATGTTTAAGAAAATGCTGCACCATACAGGGTGTCCCAGAATTAACTATCTATTTCATTGAAATCGGACAAATTTTTTAAAAACACTTATTTATGTTTATCATGTTTAATATGTGTTAAAAATGTATAAATTTCTAAATTTTTTTCATAATTTTATTTTCATGGTCTTTCATTGGACCAGATAATGAAAAAATTGTCTGAAGTCATAGAATGGCAGAGACTCTCCAAAAGCTAACGTGTGGCTTGGAATGACCAAATCCAAAATTTATGGCCCATTCTTCTTTGCGGAAGCAACTGTAACAGGTACCGTCTACCTTGATATGCTTCAGCAGTTTCTCGAACCACAGCTTCTTGATGATGGCATTCTTGATAATGTTGTGTTTCAACAAGATGGAGCACCATGTCATTATGCTCTAATTGTTCGAGAATACCTCAACAGACGCCTTCCGAATCGGTGGATTGGACGTGGAGGACCTCGACCTTGGCCTCCGCGTTCTCCGGATTTGACACCCCTGGATTTCTTTGTATGGGGTTTCATAAAAACAAAGGTTTATCGCCAAAAGATCAATGCTTCTTGTTGAAACAACGTTATCAAGAATGCCATCATCAAGAAGCTGTGGTTCGAGAAACTGCTGAAGCATATCAAGGTAGACGGTACCTGTTACAGTTGCTTCCGCAAAGAAGAATGGGCCATAAATTTTGGATTTGGTCATTCCAAGCCACATGTTAACTTTTGGAGAGTCTCTTTGCCATTCTATGACTTCAGACGGTCTTTCATTGGACCAGATAATGAAAAAATTATGAAAATAAAATTATGAAAAAAATTTAGAAATTTATACATTTTTAACACACATTAAACATGATAAACATAAATAAAAGTGTGTTTTTAAAAAATTTGTCCGATTTCATTGAAATAGATAGTTAATTCTGGGACACCCTGTATTTCTAACTTTTCGGTTGAAAAAAGTTTAGTCTAGGCTTTTTCTCCATAAAAAAGAATGTTATTTTTGAAATTAGCGGATAAAACTCCACTAGAAAATGTTTTTAAATTTTTTCAGTTCATAAAACTGAGAAGACCCACAGAAAATAAAATCAGTTTTAAAATAATTTGGTTTATTGCCACAAATATTTTATTTCTAAGAGGAAGATTTGTGAAAAATATTTGAAAAATTTATTTACACTTGTACAGGTTATTTATATCCTTCATCCATTTAATAGTTATATAGTCTATTTACATTCTTTTCCTTCATTTGATTGATAAAAATGTTGGAAATGGCCGGGGTTGGGGGAAGATTTCTCCTGTCCGTCGAGAAATGAGAAGTATTTGCCAAAATAGGTGCAAAATTGGGAGTTATGGCAGCTCTGTTTAATAGACAACAAAAACTGATCTAGAAACATTTAACATAATTTAATTACATAATGTACAGTAAAGAGATATAACAATAGGGTGACCACTGACCAGGTGTACTGCATTAGGCAGGGCAGTCCTGCTTTTGGAGAGTTCGTCCTGCGAAAAAAAAAAAAATAATAATAATAATATGGAGTACTGCAATGTCCTGCTTTTTTGCTCTGTCCTGCAATTTTGCAAGCTTTTACAGAGATTAAAAAAAAACTTGGCAGATAGCTGGTAAGGGAAGCTAAATTTTGGGACCTCTGCGAGTGACCTGTTGCCCGCGTTGGGCTAACATCATAAAAAGAAAAAAAACGATAGTGGATTTATTTTTCTCGGTTCCTTCCTTGTTCCATGCATGTTCTGTGTGTAACTATATATATATATATATATATATATATATATATATATATATACTATATTATTGGATTGAAATTTCAATTCTCCTTCGATGTAGTGCTAATATCGAACCACCATTTCCTGTCGATCAGCGAAGTTAAGCGACAATAGTTAGAGGTCCTCCGCGTCCAGGTTGTAGCTGTTATCTATTCGTCACGATCGTGAATGTTTTTCATTACATTGATAAGGGATCAAAATCCATGACCAAATAAAATGTAAATCAGCTGATTTTATGCTTGCTTTTGTTTACAAAGTATTCAAAATCGCTTTATTTTGTGATCTGGGTTTAATTACATAAACTTAGTTTCTGAAAGCAAAAAATTTAAGATTTTCCTTCCTGGTAACATTAATGCCCATGGTTTATGCTATGTGGGCTTTAGGCCAAAGTTACATAGCCCACCTCTTAGAGACTGAAACCCTAGTTAGCCCTTGTGTAGCCTTGCTAATAATTAGGTATGTTTTATAAGTTCATTTAAGGTAGACGCAAAATAATATAAATCGCGTTTAAGAATTATAATGAAATTAAAATCGGTCACGAAACCTTTTATTATTCATGATATTCTTGCTCGTGTCAAAGGCTATTTCACTCTTCTTGAAACGGCTTTCATTATAATTTTTATCGTGATCGTTATTTATCTTTGCTTAAAATTTTATCTTAAAAAAATAACCTAAAGCACATTTACATTGCACTTACTTCCGTAGTCGTATTTTCACAATAAATAAGAGAATACAGATAGATTTGGTTCCTGATTTTGTTTGCAAATGAGTGATAGTTTTTACGCCATCAGAAAGTGAACATCCTTTTCAGAATGGTTGCTTTGATACCCTAACCATGATTGCTTTAATACCCTAATTATGTGGCTAGAACCCCACGTAAAGCTGTAGATCTCCTCCTCATATAATCTTATATGTTGCGAAGGTTAAACAATCCCATGGAGAAAAGTGTGTCGCAAATACTATAGTTTATTTGTTGCCGCGAAATAGGGAAAATGGTTCATGGGCCTTCAAACTTAAATATTTTTGTTGCAAATACCATCGTCCTTTTGTTTCAGCGGAGAGTAATTCTCAAATTTTAGTTTGCATACTGTGTTTAGCAAGACTTGATATTTTAAGTATCCAAATATAAATAAGTGCTAAATTCATAACCGTAGCCAGAGCGTTGGTTTCCTGGACAAAAACCTTATTCATCCTCTTTCCCCCCCTCCCCCTCAATAATCTGGAGGCAGGGGACGGTCTCCCATCCAACTCGTGAACGGACACAGTCGCTTAACCACTACCGAATCCAGGTATATGAAGCCCGAGCCTCCGCGTATTGAGGCTCCCAATACGCACGCACGCGCGCGCACGTTTGGCTTTTCTACAGAACCACGACAATTTCACATTTTCTCATTTAATTCTGTATCGCGACACTTGCCCAATTTTGAAAACGTCATAACTCTAACCAAACCTAATTTAATTTTACTAACTTTAATTATATCCCTTTTGTAATGATAAAAGATAGCATTTATTTGGCGCCGTTCAAAAATTACGTAACTATTTTTGCTAAAACTTGACTCTCCTACCCTCACCTGTAACGTTCGTAATGTGTGGGGTGTGGGAAGTGTTACATAACATCTTAGTGGGTGTCTGGTCTAGCGTTCTTGGGGGATCTGGGATGTCAAGTTTTAGCAAAAATAGCGTTACGTAATTTTTGAACGGCTCCTTAAGGTAATTCACCGCGACATCTCAATCACGTTTGTTTCGCGGTGGGTTCTGTGGTGTATCCTCAAGGTCGTCGCGATTCCCAGGGGGACACACACACACACACACACATGTAATTATGGGCGTAGTCAGACATTCAAGAACTATACGCACGAGGTGGTGAAAATAAGTGAAACGTACCAGGAAGTATATTAAAACTATTTATTTATAAACAAATGAGTAAATAATAAAATAAATAGATAAATAAATAACTAACTAATAAATAATATACAAAGGAACGAAACAGAATACTAAACTAATGATGAAACACGCATACAATCATTCATTTGATCAAATCAAAGACGAGTGCGATGCGATGGAGTCCTGTTGCGTCAAACTCCTTGAGGCGCTGTTGACGGCGTAGAATCGAGACGAACAGATTCTCAATACAGTAATATAAATGAAAAATAATTATTTGGTAACCGGACGCAATTTTTTTTAAAACTATACCCACGTGCATATAATATGTATGCCTTGTTACGCCACTGTATATAATAATAAAGTATGCAAATTTCAAACATTGGGCAAGACTACCTCAATGAACACGGAGAGAACTGCTATGTACTTGTGTATTCAGGTCCCTACAGATGCCTCTAATATAATAATATATATATATATATATATATATATATATATATATACACATTTCTATTTGGCGAGGTCTCAACTTCCCTGAATCCTGCACTGTGCTTAACCGCTGATCTCACGGATGGTGGTATTGCAACGAGACAGCAACGAAGCGTAGTTAAATTTTTCACATTTATTCATTGGTGTGAGTGAGCAAACAAATTCTACCTAAATTTTTTTTTTAACCATTTTTACTGAACGATGATGACGTGCAGTTGTGCAACTGTGCCAGGTGTACGATGATTTCAATATTTGGCGCCATTAGTAGGAAAGATTTCCAGATTTCCCCAATGAATACCTATATTTATTTATTTCATGCATTCACTAATTTTATTTATGTTGTTTTTAAGGAAATAAATCTAGATAAAATAAATCTAAATATTCTACGAAATGATGTAAATTCTGAAAATCATCCAAAATCATAAGAAGAAAGGAAAAAAAAAATATACTAAAACGAGATACATTTTCCTAATTAAGTTAACACAATGGGTGTGACCAGAAAAGAGTTAAAAAAAAAAAAAAAACGGAAATGGAGAGGTCAGAAGGACGAGGGAAATTTGTACACGAGGCTAGGCAGTGAAATTATAGTTGCAACGTGAATATTATATATTATAAATTATATTAGCATTGGATTTGTGATGTTTACTTGGCTTAGGCTACTACTTCCTGTTAGATCAGAGTGGTTAAATGACGATGGGTCTGTTCAGTTGCTGGATGAATGACTATCCTCCGCTTTCAGATGATATACTGACCCGTAGATGGTTCAGAGTCCACGTTAAGCTGCGGGTTCTCTTTTATCATATGGCACTGTCGATTAGTGCGGAAGCAAAAATCATGCAGTTAAGAACTACTTCCGCAGCTTATTATCCCATCTTTACATGGGGTCGCTGTTTTTGGTTCGTCTTCTCCACTCTCCTCTGTCGTATACCACGTCCTCCAAGTCCTTCTCCCTGATGTCCGCCACCACACAGTCCCTCCATCTCGTCTTCGGTCTTCCTCCTCTTCTCCGTCCCGGCAACTCCATCTCCAGCACTCTGCGCCCCACATACTCCTCCTCTTTTCTCCTGACGTGTCCATACCACCTCAGCCTGGCCTCCTGCACCTTCTTAGATGCTTCCGCCACCTTCACTGTTCCTCTTATATGCTCATTTCTCACCCTATCCCTCCTCGTCACTCCACACATCCATCTCAACATCTTCATTTCAGCCACATCGATTTTTCTTTCATTGCTCTTCTTCATTGGCACAGTCTCCATTCCATACGACATTGCCGGCCTCACCACTGTTTTGAATACCTTTCCCTTCAGTTTCACTGGGACCCTCTTATCACAGAGCACCCCTGATACGTCTCTCCAGTTCTTCCACCCCGACTGTATTCTACAGTTTATATCTCTCTCTGTTCCCCCCTCTGCATCCACTGTTGACCTCAAGTATTTAAAATACTCCACCGTCTTAACACGCTCTCCACTCAATGTCACTTCCCCTCCTCGGTCCTGCTGCACATCACATCTCATATATTCGGTCTTCTTTCGGCTAATTCTCATCCCCCTACTTTCCAACGCCTCTCTCCAATTTTCCAACTGCTGCTCCACCTCCTCTTTCGTCTCCCAACTCAACACAACATCGTCTGCATACATCATGCACCACGGCGCCTCCCTTCTAATCCTGTCCGTCAACACATCGAATACCACGTTGAAAAGGAAGGGGCTCAAAGCTGATCCTTGGTGCAGACCAACTTCCACCCCAAAGCTCTCTGACACACCCACGCTACTCCTCACCTTAGTTGTTACTCCCCTGTACATCCCCTTGATCAGTTTAACATACTTCTCCGGTACCACCTTTTCACTAAAGCATCTCCAAACTTCCTGCCGTGGTATCCTATCATATGCCTTCTCCAAGTCAATAAAAACCATGTGCAACGCCTTCTGCCCCTCTCTGTACCTCTCTGCCAACTGTTTCAATGCAAAAACTGCATCTGTCGTTCTCCTTCCCGGCATAAATCCAAACTGTTCCACTGACACTTCCGCTTCGTCTCTCAACCTACTCTCCGCTATTCGCTCCCATATCTTCATTGTATGTGATATTAGTTTGATCCCTCTATAATTCGTGCAATCTTGTACATCTCCCTTCTCTTTGAATATAGGCACTATGATGCTTGTCCGCCACTCATCTGGAATCACCTCCTGGTCAAACAACTTCTGCATTAGATCCCACACCAGATCCACCCCCTCATCTCCCAGTGCCTTCCATGCCTCGGCTGGTATCTCGTCTGGGCCAGTCGCTTTGTTATTTTTCATCCTATTCAGAGCACGACTCACTTCCATCCTCCCCACTTGTTCTGTCATAGCTACATTTGGTAATCCATCCTCATAGAAAGATCTTGTGTTTTCTTTATTTAATAATTCCTCAAAATATTCCTTCCATCTATCCTTTATCTCTTCATCTCTTTGCAGCACCGCCCCTTCCCTTCCCTTCCCTTCCCTTAATTTGTTTTACCTGTGTAAAGTCTTTTGTCGCTCTATTTCTGCTCTTAGCCAATCTGTATATCTTCTTTTGTCCTTCACGATCCTCTAAATCCTCATACATCTGCCGATATGCCTCCGCCTTTGCTCTCGCCACTGCTCTCTTTGCCTGTTTCTTTGCTTCTTTATATACCACTCTTCACTCCTCGATTCTTCCTATTACTTCTTAGTTTCTCTCTTACTTCGTAGTGCTCTTTGGATCTCATCACTCCACCACCATCCTTCCTTATCTTCCCACACTTTACCTGATGTTTCCCCCAATATGTCTCTACCTGCCGTTCTCATGACATTCGCATTATGTACCACCAATCCTGTACATTCTGTTCATCAACATGGATTTCACTCAACATTCTCTCTCTAAATTCCCGTTTCTTCCCCTCCTCTCTCAGTTTGTACCACCTAATTCTCCTCACTGTTGTTCCTCGGGTCTTTCTTCCTCTTTTCAACATCACATGCATGACTACCAACCGGTGTTGTGGCGTCACATGGTCTCCTGGAATAACTTTGAAGTCCCTCACCTCGGCCAATTGCGCCCTCCTATACAGTATGAAATCAATTTGCGATGTTCTGCCTCCACTCTTGTACGTAATAACATGCTCCTCCCTCTTTCTGAAAAACGTATTTACAATCGTTAGATCAAACGATACAGCCATATCCAACACTCTCTCACCGTCCACGTTTGCCTCTCCATAGCCATGACCACCTTGCACTCTGACCACTCCATCGTTATGATCACCAACGTGTCCATTCATATCCCCGCCCAACACCACTCGTTCGTCCTCGGCAATACTCTCCATTTCTTCCTCCAATAACCTCCAGAATGCTTCCTTAACGTCGTCCGGACATCCACTTTGGGGCGCGTATGCACTGATTATATTGAGTACATGTTCCCCATAATTCATTCTCAAAGTCACCAGTCTATCTCCTCTTCGCTTTACTTCCACTATGCTATCCTTCAATTCCTTCGCCAATACAATACCCACACCATTCCTTCCCTCAACCGACGCCCCACTGTAGAACAATTTATATCCCTCACTGAGTTCTCTTGCTTTGTTCCCCTTCCAGCGTGTTTCTTGTACACACAACACCCCAACTCTCCTCTTCTTCATCAACTCCACAATCTCTCTTCCTCTGCCAGTCATGCTTCCAACATTCAGCGTCGCAATTCTCAGGTCCACCCGAGCTCGCTTCGTTAGCCGCACCCGCTCTTGGTGCGGTAGCCCTCGCCTCCCCACAGAGGTCGGGCGAGGTCTCTGTACGTCGCCTACGGGGTACGCCCTAGCCGTCATCGCATTTTCGTGTTGAAGACTCACCATTGTGGTTTTGGCTGGGTTTTTATGGCCGGATGCCTTTCCTGACGCCAACCCTCCCCATTTATCCGGACTTGGGACCGGCCGAGAACGAGGCTGGCTTGCCTTACTCTCGGGTTGAGTCTTAGGATTGTACGTTATTATTGTAAATTTCTTTTCAAGGTTTCTTATTATTCATACAAAAAAGATATGCCTTACTTCAGAACACATTTTTCGGACTACTGAAAATTAGTTCTTCTGTTATGATTATTACTTGAGCTAAAATATATTTTATCTGCACAATTCACAATTATTTATGTCATAAAATGAAAATAACGTTCATGTTATTTTGTATCTCCAAAAAGTTTACTCTTCTTTCACGTACTTGACAGTCTATAATGTTCATAATTGTTATTGCAGTTATTATTGTTTAGAATTCTGCGCAGCGGAAGCCTATTTGTTATCGCTTCGACATTATCATTACATAGGCTGACCATACGTACAGTTTTGAACGGGACAGTACCGTTTTTTTAATATTTCCTGGCCGTCCCGTCGTTTTAATAAAAATGTCAATTTTGTCCCGGTTTATGTACTTACTTTTTCATGAATACAGAATATTACATAACCCCCGTCCCTTTTTTGCCATCCCAATGTCCCGTTTTTGTCTCAAGAAATATGGTCAGTCTATCATTACACCATTACACCAACAACTATTCGCACAATGAGTGCTGCAAAATTCCTTAATCTTGGTTAACCTTGGGTTAGCTTCTGCCCGATTTGTTCATTCTGACGAAGGTCAAGCTTGTCACTCCACCTTAGACCTACAGTTTAACGTGGAATCCGAACCACGCCCCACCAGCAACCCAGCGTCTTAATCACTAGGCTACCCAGGGTACCCATTTATCTACCAACCAATTTTTTTATGTGTGGAAGAATGAACAGCTGGGTTTGCTGCGCGTCGCCTGCCGTCACCGGGTCTCGATCCTGGGGCCGATGGATTCGTAGTCAGCGACGCTAACCACTATACACACCGAGGTGTTGATGTTAATCAGTTCAACATTATATATATATATATATATATATATATATATATAATAGTTAATTTCGGACTTCCTTGGCAAGTCGTCGTGATGCGGATTCCACGTTAAGCTGTAGGTCCAAGGTAAGGTACAAGCCTGACCGTCATTAGAATGAAGATTGCCGGTGGAGGCAAAACCAGGGTTAACCAGGGTTATACAATCAGAAAATTACCTTAATTTTATTTCTTTTAATATTCACTTATAAGTTCATTGAAATTGAAATTAAATTTTTTCATATGACACGATGTCGTACGATGCATATAATTTTAATTTATTTTATACTTCGTTATCGATCGTTGTCAAAAATTAGATTCTTTTAATAACTGAACTTTATTGAAATTTGAAAATAAAACCCACTCTAATAGACAGAGTTTATTTCCACGATAGTTTCGACGCCCACTGGCATCCTCCTCGGGTGGATACAGAAACACGAAACACGATTCGTGTTTCTGTATCCACCCGAGGAGGATGCCAGTGGGCGTCGAAACTGTCGTGGAAATAAACTCTGTCTATTAGAGTGGGTTTTTATTTTCATATTTTGACCTTCACGTAGAAAAAAAGAAGTTTTTTGCATTTTTTATTGAAATTAAAATTTAACTAATAAAATAATGCAAATGCTTAGGAGAATATTGCACATTATTCAAAACCCATATTATTGAACATCATAACATTTCTATTCTTTCTAAGTTCGAATGAGGAGTGTGTATATATATATATATATGTTTTTGTATTTTACAGTTCTTGCCTTACTTGCATGATAACTTCTTAAATGTAACATTAGCCGAAATTCAATTTTCCTAATTAAAATTACTTAAAAATTTTAGAGAGAGACGTTATCCTCATTTTACTTTACACGCAAGTGAATAGAAGGTTTTTTAAACGTGTTATATCTTGTTATTAAAAATTATCTTTTTATTAAAAATTATCTTTATTAAAAATTATCTTTTTATTAAAAATTATTGCCTCCTTTCTTTTTTAATGATGTAAGCTTAGGAGCTATTGAAGAATAGGGACCCCAGCCTTCTTTAGTTAGCTTTATAAGGCTAACTAACGAAAATATCATGACCTAACCTAACCAATCGTCAAGGGCGTACAGTTAACCTAACGATTGGTTAGGTTAGGTCGTGATATTTTCGTTAGTTAGCCTTAAAAGCCTAACTAAAGAAGGCTGGGGTCCCTATTCTTCAATAGCTCCTAAGCTTATAAAGTATTTTAATAATGAGCTCCCAGAGTATAATGATATATCTGATTAAATGATACTGGAAGGAAGATCGTTTTTTATGGGATTCCGAGTATATACTCTGTGTGTATATATATATATATATATAACGTAAAGAACGACGCTTGTATAGGAGAACATTCCGCGCAAGATGAGGAGGGAGAACGAACAAATGAAAAAATGAGGTAACCACCCGGGAATCGAACCCGGGATCTTCCGATTGCCGGTCAGATTACATTGATTTGCATTGCATTGGTTTCTGCGCGTATGTAGGAGAATTACGACTTCTGATCGAGTGAGGCCCATGGTGTAATGGTTATCATATCTGACTGGCAATCGGAAGATCCCGGGTTCGATTCCCGGGTGGTTACCTCATTTTTTTCATTTGTTCGTTCTCCCTCCTCATCTTGCGCGGAATGTTCTCCTATACAAGCGTTGTTCTTTACGTTAATTATTCTGCGTGTTTGCAGTTGAAATGTATATATATATATATATATATATATATATATATATATATAGCGGATCGACAAGAAATAGACCAACAAATAGACAGACAAATCCTTTCCTTCCACGCTATCATCAAACAGTCTTGAAAAACACGTGGGCAAACAAGCAAACAATGGAAAGTCTGTTTCTTCCCAAAAGGCGCGAACGCAAGCTCATCAACGAAAGGACGCGCAGAGAAGGCGTCTTAAGATTTGGCACGAAGTCCTACGTCACAGGAACTACGTATAAAAGCGAGCTTCCACTCGCATTCATTCTCACTCACTCACTCACACAGACACTCGCTTTCTACCTCGTCGAGCAGATCTCATCACGTCAACCGTCTTCCGGCTCCCTGCCGGAGGAGCGGCGTGCTCTTCCTTCA
Source organism: Bathynomus jamesi (assembly GCA_023014485.1). Classification (NCBI taxonomy): domain Eukaryota; kingdom Metazoa; phylum Arthropoda; class Malacostraca; order Isopoda; family Cirolanidae; genus Bathynomus; species Bathynomus jamesi. The sequence goes on from JAJOZX010000194.1 coordinate 1,223,643, forward strand.
AGGCCTACGATTTATCATCAAGTAAGACCTTCTACAGACCGCCTGCAGAAGCAATCCTTCGAAGCCCAACCAGAATCACTTCATATATATATATATATATATATAATCAGTGGCGGTTCTTTAGATTAGGCAGGTGAGGTGATGCCTCACCTACTAAAAACAAAATATTCCATCTTATATATATATATATATATATATATATATATATATATATAAGATAAATTTTTATAAATGCATAAAAATATTCATAAGTTTTTTCTCATTCATTTTGTACAGAAAAAGTTCTCTATTTCATGCATAAAGTGCGAGCATTCGAAAAAAACTTGCTTCGCTTTGTATTAAATGAGGCGAGACAACCAAAACGCTCAGTGTTGCTACGAATATAAACTAGTTGCTATGACGCCGATGACGTCACTCACACTGCTGAAATATTACTGATTGAGGCGAAATGAATTTTCGCCTCAGCATTTCCTGATTTTTTTTTTTTTTGTTGTACCGTATCTTTCCAAACTTCCAAACACTGGTAAAATACTTCCATATAATGTTTATTATTTGTCATTTGTTATATAGTGTTATGCCACGAGTTAGGTTATTATACTGGATATATATATATATATATATATATATATATATATATATATAACATTTTTTTTTGCCTCACCAATAAAGGAATGCACGAGCCGCTACTGATACATATATATATATATATATATATATATTTATTTATTTATTATTATAACTGAGATGAATGATGGCTTTGGGATTCGTATTTTATTAAGATTTTTAAGTGATTTTTGAAATTTGAAACGATATTTTTTTATTGCATACATTTGATATTTTTTCTAAGTTGTGATTGGATTATTTTTTTCTCCCAACACTTTTGCGGCAGGAAGAAGAAGAAGAAGAAAAAAAAATACACTATTTTAGTTTTTTCAGAAAAATCTTTTTTAAAAATACCTTTTTTTTTTCTTTATCAGTAACAAATAAAGTTCTTTAAAACACTCGCATTTGTATGACACAAGCAATTTAAAAATAACATTTCGATGTCAAAATCTTTGACTGCTCCCTGGGTGACAAGTTAACGTGAGCTAGCATCTCCATATTTTTCTTTTCGATATATATATATGCTATTTATTCTTCAAGTTTTGAAATTCCAAAGATTAGTTTCAATATACAAAACATTTGTATCAAAATCTTTACCCAAATTTTAACAAATAATTAAACTATCTAATATGACCAAGTGAAAAAGATTCCATATTCCATTTGCAAAATCTTAACTGATTTTACTTAATTGGAACCTAATCGTTAAAACAACAAACAACAAAAAATAATTTCACTCCATCAACTAAGCCCAACCATGAAGGTTTGAGGAGCATTAAGGCGCAGTTGTCTGAATGATTCTCTGTTGAAATACACGATAGTTCAAAGAGGGCAGCTGCAGTCGAAATTCGTCTCGTTATGACGTCATACCTCATCTGCGATTTTGTTTTCGTCCATAATTAGGTTTTAGTTTGTTTGATGTGGTGGTTTAACGACCTTCGCAACATCACAAAGGTTTGTCTGTCTCCCATCCAAGTACTACCCAAATCCAATATCGCTTAATTTCGCTGATTTTGTCGTAAATGATGGAATGTTAAATTCACGTATTTAACTTACGGTGTCCCTTTCATTATCATAAAATCAAATGCCCATTTGCATTCCTGCATCGTGTAGTTACGTACTTCACCATGATCACAAAACTATTATTTTTTTTCACACAGTTGCACGTCAGTCTTTCCACCATTGTATAAATTTATATAAACATTGATCATTTCGCGCAAAAACGTTTGACAGTTTGATGGTTTTCACACCAACTGTATTAATACTGTACATTTTGCACATTCACCACCATCGATGAGACAGGTTATATTTACGGTGTAGTATTTTATTTTACTTTTATCACATCTGGATTGCTGTTGAATTACTGTAAATATCCCTAATTTTATGTTTGGTTTCAGCTTTCATATGCTGTGAAACGTTTTTCCACGCAATGATCATACTCGTATTATGTATAAGAGTGTATGGCGCCTCCACTCACACATATATATATATATATATATATATATATATATATATATATACTATATTACTAAGCATGTATTTTATGTTTAGTTATACTCTATAACTTTGTAGTATACTGTATTATATGCTTATCACAATTGAAATGCACAGAATTTGATAAATATTTTATTAGTAATCATATTATTTTCATATTTTCTTTATTGTCTAAAAAAAATAATATTCCTTTGTCAGTGCAATTATCACTACTACACCATTGAAAACAAGTGCCTGTATATGTAGTAAACCTTCGTCCAACGCGTATTTGCTTATACACGGAAAATAAATGCGAATAATTATTTGTCGAAAGCGGAAAATTTGATTATACACGGTCCACTAAACACGCTCTAGTACAGTAGTACTGTACGCTTGCAAATGCGCGGTCTAGTGTTTTCTCCTACACTCTCCAATACTCCCGCATCTCCCTCCCTCTCGCGTCACCGCTCGCATCACCCTTTGTCTCAGTTCCGCTACCACGGTAAGTCCAGTGAAGTTGTGTTGGATTGTTTTTGTCGTATTTTGCCGTTGTTTTGCTATTACCCTTAGACAGCAGTATGTCACCAAAACGTAAAGTATCTGCGAGTGATAGTGAAGAGAAGAAAAGTCGAAAGGTTATGACATTAGCCAAAAAAATAAAGATTCTAGATAAGTTGCGTGGTGGTATGAGCATAATATCACTTGGCCGCGAGTATCACGTGAATGAATCTACCATACGCACCATCCGAAAGAGTGAAGAAAAGATGCGTACTATTTTCATTTAATATATTTTTAGTTATCGTATGTAAATATCATTATGTTTATGATTTTATGTTTATGTTGGGTGAAGCGTATTGGTATATAAAAAAAATGTAGATCAAATCAAATACTCGGCATGATATCTGTTTGGTGCCTTCCCCCTCCCAAGACTACCCTTCCTGGATCCGCCCCTGATTGGCAATGATGTTGCGCACTCTTTGTACCCTGAATGAGCGGAACATTACTTTGTAAAACGATGAGACCCTTTCTTTCCATATATAACTTAAAAATAATAATAATATGGGAAAAAAAGTGGCCGCCTTATATTAATATATATATATATATATATATATATATATATATATAAAAGGTTTATTGGTATAGTACAGTGCTTGTTTGTGTATACAAGCCTATACATTATATATATATATATATATATATATATATATATATATATATATATATATATATATATACACACACACACACACAAACTCAGAATGGTCCCCTGAGAAACTTATATGTTAAACACAGACCGTGCATGGAACAAGGAACTCTTCTGGGAAATTACATCCACTATAGTTCGAATAAGTAATGATAAATGACAAATACTATAGTTTTTTCTTTTTCATGATGGAAAGCCCAACGTGGGCACCGGGTTACTCGCAAAGAGGCCCAAAATATAGCTTCCCTCACCAGCTATCTACAAATCAGATAGGATCCTGTCCCAAAGCTGGATCCCATCTGCTTTGCAGATAGCTGGTGAGGGAAGCTATATTTTGGCCTCTTTGCGAGTAACCCGGTGCCCACGTTGGGCTTTCCATCATGAAAAAGAAAAAACTATAGTATTTGTCATTTATCATTACTTATTCGAACTATAGTGGATGTAATTTCCCAGAAGAGTTCCTTGTTCCATGCACGGTCTGTGTTTAACATATATATATATATATATATGTGTGTGTGTGTGTATTAACAACCACTGTACCATACCAATAAAACCTAATTACATAAACAGACGTATAAATTCGCTGCCTGAAAATGCTGTAAGCAAGTTGACGTAGTTTTATTGTCCGTATTTTGAGTTTGCGCTATACTGTACTTTAAAATCCTCCCAAGCACTTCGTACCATTGGCTCCAGTATTCAGAATACACTGAACGCAGTTATGGATTGTCCCAAGACAGTCTGAGAAACGGGGAGAGGGGAAGCAGTGACGTGCCCGCCGCCGCACGTTATGCATCTGGCTCTATCCAGTTCTCCTTTTTTGGGACTTATTTTTCCCCGGTTGGTGGGATTACCACCCGTCTCAGTGCTCTCAGTTGGACGAAGGATGTAAAATTGAACAACCAACCAACCAACCACGGGATACACTGGAATGTGCATCCTTACTTTTACAACTGCTCTACGTAAGTGACACTTAGGTTGATAATCTTAATTGTGTTGAATGAACGTTACACATTGCGTTTTTTTTTTTAGTAAAAGTGAGTGAACTTTGTAAGTTTGTTTTAAAAGGGGGAAGATCAAGTTTTAAGTTGTGCTTAAAATCTTTTATAGCAGTCTAGTAACTACATAACAGTTTTAAAAACCTTAACAGATAAACAGTGGGTTTGAAAATAGTATTTATAAAGTGTTCGTGGGATGACAATTATCTGCAACTTAATCATACATTTTCTTCTTAAACATACAAAGGTGTATTTAATTAATAAATAATTAACATGTTTTTTTTAACACTGATGAAGCTTGTTAAAGAAATAGTGGTACTTTTCCGTTATACCCGCAATTTCTTCTTTCCCAGTTAGGTCAACTGTACGCCCTTGACAATTGGTTAGGTTAAGTCGTGATATTTTTGTTAAAACTAAGGAATATTTTAACAAAATACTAACTAATATTTTGACGAAAATATCACGATTTAATCTAACCAACTGTGAAGGGCGTACAGTTGACTTAATAACCGGGAAAGAAGAAATTGCGGGGGTATAACAGAAAAGTACCGAAATAGTAGTTAAGCTTATATTACATTAACATAAAAGGTTTGACACTATTAATATGGCAACTAATTGACTACTACAGATTACAAAACATCGTTTTAAAATAGCAGTTGAGGAACTAGGCTAGGCTACAGCTTCAGAAGCAATTAAAATGGTAATGTTTACTATTGCTCACTAGTTTAAAAAATAAATAAACCTGTAGTTCTTGAGCTTCTGATTTTTTATAAAAGCTAACAGGCTTAGACCTACGTGGTCTAATATCGTTAAAGCACATTTCTTTATTACAGTAATTCCACAATTTTAAAAAATATTAGTGTCTTGAAAATTGTATTTGATGAACTATCGCTTCAATTTGTCTAGAAAATGTTTAAAATGTATCTATCTGGTATTCATAATATGCCATAAATAGACTTAACATTTTAAGTTAAAAAATGTTTAAAAAATGTGATAACCTAGTTAAAGCAATTACTTAATCTAACCATTACTGTAACGTGAGTGAGGTTTATTAGGCCTGGCCGCCAAGGAGTCTTCCGATTAGCTTAGTGTCCAAAGCTGGTCTCTATCATGCGCTAAATCTTCGAGATTGCAGGTGTGACGAGGCTATTTAAACGTTCTGTAAATTGCTTAACCAGGCTGTCCTTATAACGGTACATGGACGTGTCTGTTGTCCGTGGATTACGGACGCAATCATCACCACCAAATTCACAGACACGATAGTGGTGTAGAAAACCTACTTCGTTTGGTACATTCAGTGTTCCATGGCCGGGTAAAAACTCCCATACGAAATGGTTTCCTGCGAAGAAAGGGTCATTCAACTACAAAAATTCATAATTTGCTTCTAAGGATAAGTAAATTAAAATAAACAGTATTTTTTTCTGTTTAAGTTGGTTTCACGAACTTTCTTACCAGTATTTAATACTATTTATACAATCTATACTATAATAAGAGCTGTCCGTCACACTTTCAGAAATTGTGAGAGAAAAATTCAGAAATTGTAAAAAAAATTCAGAAATTGTATTACGGGCGGCAATGTGAAGCTCAAGATTTTCATGACTGTGTTCTTTTCTGTAGTTTAGCAATGGGGGAAGGGTGGGGGTGGGGGTATGGGGGAGGGGGTTAGCCCCCAAGTTGTATGAATGGGGGTGATGAGGTTTTGGGAGATACCAGATTCAGAAATGTTGACACAATGTGAAGCTCAAAATTTTCACGGCTGGGTTCTTTTTTTGTAGTTTAGCCTGTCTAACCGTCAGCGAAGCGGCGGGAACTGTACTAGTAGCTCTTAAAACCGAATACCTGAAAAAATCGGATACGGATAGGATATAAAGTTTATATTCCGTTGATAGCCCCATATTAATTCCATTGCCGTATTATGTATCAGTTTTTTGTTTAATATACAAAACTAGGATCACCTGAAGATCAGGGGCCCCCAGCCTTCTTTAGTTAGCTTTATAAGACCAACTAACGAAAATATCACGACCTAACCTAACCAATGGTCAAGGGCGTACAGTTGACCTAACGATTGGTTAGGTTAGGTCGTGATATTTTCGTTAGTTAGCCTTACAAGGCTAACTAAAGAAGGCCGGGGCCCCTGATCTTCAGGTGATCCCAGAACTAGGCTGTTAGGTTTTACGTGGTCGTCAGTTTTGTTGGAAATTTTTATGAAGTATATTAAATACTTCAACTACAGGGTGTCTACAATGTCTTGTCACCCCAGTAACTTACTAACTGATTTTCGTTTTTCTTTCAGACTCTCTTATCACTGATACAGTTAAATGATCTGTCAGTTATTAGTTTATCTTTTATAGTTCCTGTTGTGAACAGTTTCTTTTCCCATCTCAACAGAGTCCTTTTTAGAGTAGCTGCTCCAGTAAATCGGTCCTGGAAGTCTGCACGAATATTTTCAATGGTTTTGCCATTGCGTGGTTGCTCGTGGACCCAAGATACTAGCCAATATGTGTTATTCAATCGTATAGTTGTTGCTATCATACATTTCAAATGGGTCTGAAAGAAAAACGAAAATCAGTTAGTACAGTATTTTACTAGGGTGACAAAGACATTGTAGACTCTGTACATTTTAGTTTTCACATTTTCTGAGAGCTTATCCAATGCACAGCTATCATGTAAATTATTAAAAAAAAAAAAAAAAAGCTGACTTATTTTCTGAAATTTCAGCTTCATCTTGGATTCTGGAACAACGATTTATTTCAGCATCGGTGGTCATGATAACGTATATTAATTTATGAATATACCATCCCATTTTAATGAAAATATTACTGATGTCGAACTTATGCTCAGTTTTACGAAAATTTTGCTATTTAGTCTTTTTTGTCTCGAATTTATGAACTTTTTTTTTTTTTTTTTAACCTTGCCGCCCTGTATAATTATTCGAAGTCAGACCGAAAATTGTCATATTCTAAAAGTAGCTACCATATGCCCTGTAATTACAGTAAAAGTTGCAGTCCGAAAATTCCCACACTGTACTGTCCAATATCTATCTATCTTGCTAACCCCCAAAATAAATAGTAAAATATTTAGTAAACCTTAGCATTCCCAAGAAATATTTTGCACTGTTCCAATCAACTAATTAACTGATAGAGATTCAAATTTGTATCTGAAATGCATGCAATTAATCAGAGCTCAGTATGTAAATATAAGTCTATTTGTTAATTAATTACTTCTTGAATACTGAGAATTCCCCAAATCTATGAATACTTTTAAATTTAAACATCTGAGCTCTAAAATCCTCTATTCTCTCCAAGTGAAGATATAAAAAAAAACTGTTAAACCATCTTAAGTAAATGTCAAAAGTAGAAAGCTCAGAATAAGGACATGCATATAATTTTTTACGGGTTCAGAACTTTCAAAACTTGCTAAATCTATTCTCAATGACTAAAGTTGAAATTAATATTACACTATAATTTACATTAAACTATAATCAGTTATTAATTATGAAAGCAATTCACATCATTACCACTAACCCTATAGTAGTAGGTATCAGTAGTAGTAGGTAAAGTAGTATGGTACCTTGTACCATACGTAATAATTCCAATTCTGATTCATTATAGAATCATCCTTTACATATACTGTAGGCAAAGTATAAACCAAATATAAACTCAAATGCATCCTCGACAGAATTATGTTGTCTTCTTATTTTTACAGTGTAATCAGTTTTGTCTTCGTATATCTAACAAAGAAAATCTTAAATTTTGCTGAAGTCCAAATTTTACTGTTTTTATTGTCAGTGATTTACGTCCGTGCGACACTGCTGTGAATTTGAATACCACGAATTTGATCTTATTACTGATTAGGGTCATTCCACGGTGACTGGAGCAATATTTGGAGCAATTATTTAATAAGCATTCAGCTAAAAAATTATAAGTGTGGGAGGTAGGACAAAACTGTTCTGAGACATTGTGAAGCATGCTCTCGGGTACATTTTGGTGCCGTTTGTTCAAGAACATATTGTTTCAATTTTTATATATAAGCCTATATATGAAAACTTCACACCGATTCGGAGGCCTATATATAAAAACTAAAAGAATATATTCTACAGGGTGTCAGAAAAGTCCCGTCATCTCCTACAAAATGTACATATTGTAATACCAAATTTTATTTTTGTGTAATTAATTGAATTTATATGTGATTCATTGACATTTTTTTTTTCTTTTCCAGGTATTAGAGTTGTGTGAACAATGGCAGACCAGTCCACTTACACTCTGGAGGAAAGGATAATGATGAGCACATGGGCTCATGAAAGGTCGCATACTGGCAAAACGATGCATGATATCCAGAATGATTTCAACACAAGATTCAATAAGGCTGCACCACCAAACAAGACGGTATAACGCTGGGAGAAAAAGTTGTTTGAAACTGGCTCCATTAAGGACAGACCACGGTCGGGAAGACCAATAACGGGAGCAGAACAATGTGAAGGTGATTGCATCGGTGGCTCGTTCACCGAAAAAAGTCACTTCGGAAACGATCACAAGAACTTGCAGTCCCCATGTCCACAATGAGAGATCACATGACAAAACATCTCAGCATGAAACCATACCGCCCGTCATTTGTTAAGAATTAAGAGATACAGACACGCAGAAACGATATGATTAGTAACTGTAATTAGTAACTGTATTTACTGTAATTAAAGTAATTGTTGCTAGTCACTTGTTTCTTAAATTACACCTATCACATATAAATACAATTAATCACACAAAAATAAAATTTGGTATTACAATATATACATTTTGTAGGGGGTGACGGGACTTTTCGAACACCCTGTAGAAGAAATGGCATGCAAATATACCTCAGAGCATACTTTACAATGTCTCGTACTTTTTTAGTTGAATGTTTACTAAACAATTGCCCCCAAAATGTTGCGACCATCACCGTGGAATGACCCATAATTATATTTTTATGTAGGTTTAATCTAGTTTATGCAGTTTTACAAGTGATGTGCTGTTACTATGTCTTTACTTTCGTCTTTCTATTTAAGAGGCTTTTCCAAGTATGTCTCGCCGCGATTACACACACACACACACCACACAACACACACACACACACGTAAATAGTATGCACCTGCTTCCACTACGTAAGGGTTAACGGCTATATATTTCGAGCGTTGTTTGTGTGGATGGAAACGTTGTCTACGACGGGTCTTCCGTAGAGTTACGAGAGGAGGCAAAGAAGCGCTGCAGAGAGTTTAAATTCATTTTAGTATCAGAGTATAAAATCAAGATTAACAATGTTGTTATGAAAGATTTCCAACACTGCAGTTAATGCTTGTAATCTAATTATTTATTATTTACATTTCACAAAGACGGTATAATATTTACTTTGCATAGAGTTTTCAATTAGTTAACCAATTCGAACAAATTTTGTAGAAAATGTCACTGAATAGGGGCCTACATCCTTATTTATTCAATGACGTAAAACATTTTGCATAGTGACGAGAATTTTAGAGAGCTTTGAAAGTAAGGTATGAAATATGGTCAGGTCAAAATTATTGAAACTTTTCAACCTAACTGAACTACGTCTCAGTTACGTCGCAACACCGCTTCACGTTAGATCAGCAAGATTAAGCGACGTTGTCTGATCGGTAGTTGGATGGGTGACCGTCCTCTGGGTTTAGATGATGTACGGACCCTTAGATAGTTCGTATCCCACGTAAAGCTGTAGGTCCCCTTTGTCAGATGACCTTTAATGTTACAAAGGGGGATAAAACAATCCCAAATATTATTATTATTATTACCTATTGGGGTCATCGGGCCACTGGAGGTAAAAAAAGGCATTTTGAAAACTAATGGCACCGACTTTCCTTTCGTCTGCCTTCGTCTTCAAAAACGCGACTAATTCGCCGAGTGTGTGGTTCGAGTGAGGCACGATGTACTCGTCCAAATCGATCATCAGTATGTACTTGTGCTGGTACATGTAACGATAAAGGCAGTCATTGAGGGCGGCGAACAAACCTTCGGTTCTTATTTCTTTCTGCGATTCTATGTTCAATTTCCAAGGAAGAATTTGAACTAAACCTTTCTTGACGTAGTTTCTCAGAATGCACGCTACGTCCCGACCTATTGTCTGATTGTAGAACGTGAAATGCTTAACGCCCATGATCTGGTTTAGTTCTATAAATTCTATCATTTCGTTAATGTTGTTATATTCGAAATGAATCGGTTTAACGCATATGCGAAGCCGTCTCTGATCTGGTTTTTGTTGGCGTCCAAGTTGTGGACTAACAGCTTGTTGGTAGCGTTTCCCCCAGGGTCCGTCATTATTGAAACGCTCTCAGGGGGTGGGATAGGTTGCTTTCCGTTTTTGTAAATCGTCAGAGGACAAGCGATGAAACACGCGGAGTACTTAAGGTTCCAGTTCTCCCTTATAATTTTAACAGCTCCGTTGACAATTAGAGAACTGGAATTAGCGTACCAGTACCTACACCATATTCGGTCGCCTCTTTTCGTCTGAGTGGCTCCTATCACCCTTATTATTCTTCCTTTCCTCTCGTCGTAGTAAGCCGAGTACACGTAAAATTTGTGCCTGAGATTGTAGACAGGCATCCATAAGGCATCGACAGCGGGCGTGCTGCTGTTGTAGTAGGTTACTTCGCCGAGATCGACGAGCCACTCTCTCTTCTCCCTCGTTCGAACTGTCTTCATAACATTCCGCTTACACGAGCTGACAAATGCGTCTCGTCAATGTTTTTCCTTAAGAAACTTTGATCATTGGAGTTTTTGCTTTTTACGGAGAGTTCCTGTCTTCTGTAAGCGTCAATTTCTAGGTCCCCGAGGAGTTTTTTATCGTCTACTAAGTAGTCCGGTATATCTGCTAAAGGATCGAATTCGGTGCGTTTGCCGGACATGACTCCTTTGCGCTGTTCGTCAATGAAGAAAACTTCTATCAGTAGAATCAAAAGAAACACGGCCATAAACATAACAACAAAGAAAATAGACATTTTGTTCCTGTCTTTGTTTCTCTGTCTTTGTTTCTTCGCCATAGCTGATCTCCTCTGTCGGTTAAAATCATTCAGTATGGAATATCTGAAACAAAACAATTTAATCAATCGGTGAATGAATGACTCAACGTCATAAGTCAAATCGTTTATTTACTGTATATACACAATGGCTTACTTCTGTCTAGAATATAACATTTGTATAACTTCAATCTGTCTTACAGCTTTTAAAACAACGGATACAGGTTTCAAAAGCAGGTTCACAGCTTAAGGTTTTATCGATTATGGAGATTTATCAACGGTGATGATAGCGACAATGATAATGATTATATTACTTTTATAGTTAACACGCGGACGACAGGTATAGGCCTTAAGCAGAATCGTGTTAATTTAGGTTTTACGGTTGAATTTGTAAAGCGGGAAAATGTTTCGGATAAACACTCACTTGTTGTGGATGGATCGCCAATATCGAAGAGCTTCATTCCTCAATGTCATTTTCTCTCTCGGACCACGTTTAGAGTCTGTTTTGACTCTCATCCGGGCTCCCCCTTCTCTTTCCTCTGAGAATGTTAGATTAAGATTAGACTTAATCATATTTTAAAAATTACAGTCTTAGATATTTGGAGCATTAATACTAATACTCCAAATGATGTAGGAATTAATTCGAGTAATGAATGAAAATAGCTGAGAATGTGGTTGTTTTTATACTGTCATAATTTATGGATAAGCTGAAACAAAGTGAGCACAAACAAATGCGCAAAACTTGAAGTTCATCTCAGATGGAAGATCTCTCAAGAAATTTTAACCATTTCACCCCAGTTTCGTACCCGCAATAATGGCTGACAATACAATTTTTGAGGTACGCACGTACGTCATCGTGATGAAAGAAAGGGTTTAAAACATTTGATTGCGGCATTCAGTTCATCGAACGTCGTATCATAATTCTTAATTACGAAAATCGATTAATTTTTTAAATATACTCGTATATTTATGTCATCAATGATGCTTCTTTGAAATAATATAACGGCATTAATTAAAGTATGGCATAATTAATATTTGTAATTGGGTGAAGTAGCTGAAATTTAGTCCTAAAATATAGACTAATTCATCGTATTTGCAATTATTCGTGTGATTTTTACGAATATACGAAACATACGTGTAAATAATAATTTTCTTTCTCGTAACCTGAAGAAAGTAGGAAATCCTTTCTGCCAGAATACTCCCCTCGAGTTAAAGGCAAAACTTGTTTAATTTTTTTAATTCCGCTTACCCATCACTTTATACCCTTACCCATTACCCATTTTTTTTTAGAATTAATTTTTTTAGTTCATTTTTTGCCTCCTTTTCTTTCTGTTAATCCTTTGTCCCAATTTCTTCCTGCCAGCTAAATTTCTTTCTCGTAACAATGTTACTACGATCCACGACTATTTGCATCTCTGATACAGGGTGTCCCATAAGTCCGATCTCATAGGAAAATTTATTTTAAATTAAATTTACGAAAGTAATACATTACAACCAGTGTTGGCAATAAAACCCGTCTTTATTTTATTTTTTAATGCCCAGCTCACCTGGGGTTTTTCGGGTTTAAAACAAAAATAGCATGAAAATGGGGAAAACTTTTTTTTTTCCAACATGTTATTAAATAATTAAACCAGCTACTTTTTGTACAAGTTAGATAATGATTACGTAGGATGCTTATTTATGCATCTAATGAGATGGAAGTTAAAGCAGTTATTAGAGTCATGGTTTTAGGCAAAGGGTAGTACTGTACAGTAGTCTTCATTATCACTCCTCGTATCTTAATTGCCCAATTTCAAAGTACTTCACGGGGATCATCCAAGATACCTTATCTCTGTGGCAGTAACCCATAAACTGCATCACACACGCGGGTATCTGCCTTCTCTCATTGCCTATCAAATGGTATTTTCTCATTGGTATATGGTGTTGTATATATTATCAACGGTATTGTGTATATTATTTTTATCATAATATTTCTGCTAAAATTAAAATCGTCCGTTAACTAAAATACTACCTAGTTCATCAGGATAAATTTAGCTTCAAATTAAACTTAACTTCGATGTTGTGTTGCATAAAAATAGATTTTTGAAGGATAATAAAACACTTGAGCGCATAGTACTGTATACAAGTTTTTAAAAAAATACCAATGTGTATAAATGAAGTAATACAGTACATTCAAACTAAGAAAATGGCAGAAACTTAGCTGAGGTTAAATTAAAGTACAGAATCATTGAGGTGAAAACATGCAGGTATTTCTTTTTTTAAACACAGCTAATACTGTACTCAACTGAAGTCAACTTTGTTGTCACTTTCCCTCATCTGATTTCTGTGCCAGTAGTTAAATTTGGTAACATTAAACCCCAGAAATAATACCCCAAAATACACAATGATAACCAGTCAAGTGTTAAAAACAAAAACGGGTGGACAAAAGTGGGTTATCCACTTCGGTGCCAACCCTAGTTAGAACTAAAACAAATGTTCAAATTGATGCCCTGTTTCGAGTCTTATTTTTTGTTGCGGGTAGAATAACACGCGATGGTTGATATAGAAGTGAGTTACAATCCTGAGGAAAAGGCGAAGACCTTTTCCTCACGAGTGTAACTCATTTCCATATTAGCTACTGCATGTTATTCTACCTGCAACAAAAAAAAAAAGGTCCCAAAAAGACCTCAATTTGAACATTTGTTTTGGTTTTAATGTATTACTTTGTAAATTAATTAAAAATAAATTTTCCTATGAGACTGGATTTATGGGACACCCTGTATATTAGCCAAATTGTAAAACCCTTTATTTTGACCTAGAAAAGAAAATATTTCGACAAATATAGCATTTGAAGTAACCAATCATTCAATTTGTAAACACTGTTTACATTAGCGATAAACACTAAAGTATTTCTCTCAATGTTTATAAATATTCTCTCTTCATTGATTCTAAGTTAATAGTTAAAATATTTAGAAAAAATATATATATATAATTCGTAGTATTTCAGGCGCCCGGTAGTTCAGTAGTTACGGTGGCGGACTCTGAACGATGATACTCTGGTTCGTTCCAGCCTGTTGTCTCCCGGGTTGGGTTGAGTTGGCCGCTTACCCCGTCATTGGTGCCCTTGGGGCGCACGCACCTACGCATCGTGGGGAAATGAGCCTCCTGGTTGTTACTTGTTATTTCTCAAGAAATGTTTTACGTAACATTTTGATAACTATAAATATTTTTTCACAATGTTTCTACAAAATACATTTCATTTGGGTTTGGCGAATATTTATAAAATATATACTGGCTATTGTTTTAATAAACTTGTTTAAACAAATAAAATCAGGTTGAGCTGTTAAAGTTTAACTCATTAACTACTACATATACTGCCACTGTACTATTTTCGTGTGGCTTGTGCCAGACTATCTGATTCACCCCTTATAGGAGACGCGTGATCATTAAAAGGGCCAAGCTATAAAACACTTCACCTTTTGAAAGTAGTTTCTGCTTTTCGTCTGACTGGATGCAATCTTGGTCCGGTGATGAACTGCCGCTGCGACAGTTCAGAGTGTCGCACTTCGAACTGGCTTCTGGCAGACGTGTCCTAAGAAGAATCCCATCTTTTGGAGGTCGGGGGGGCTTGTAACCTCTCGTGGCATCCAAATCCACACATATCTGAATTTGAAATTTTTTTATAGCCTATGTAAAATTTAATATACATTTCATACAGTGTATTCAATATTTATTTTAGAAATTCGAACGCATGCATGTAATAGCCCTAGTGTTAGCTTCTACAGGTGTAAAATGACCAGGAATGAAGGTCATTAAGGCCAGTGTTCGAAACAGGGCAATGTATTTAGGGGAGTCAACATGTACATTGTACAATGACATGATCATGGGAATGATGAGCTTTCAGATTTCTTAAACCTCCTATAATACATTCTAATAGTACAATGCATCATACCACAGCATGGGCCTATTAGAATTATGATAACTGGCATACATTGTTGTGCACGCTACGTCCTGAAAATAGCGGCTCTACCGCTACTTGGGCCAAAACGTAGCGGCGCTACCTCTACCGCTACTCCCAACACTGCTGGCATATACAATTATGTAGCTAATAGAAGAACAGCAGTTGCTGTATATAAATATATTTATATATATATAATATATATATTTATATATAAATATAACAGTTGTTTCATATAAATTAAAACTTGAAAGCTTTAGATATAGAAAATTAACACATTACATAAAAAATATTTACTAGGGCTTTTACACGACCCACCCTGGGTCCCCCTTGGACAGCACATTTCCATGGGTCCCATGTAGATTTGCAAGGTCAAACCCCCCCGACCCCCTCTGATTTCGAATCCTGATTAAGGCTAAGTTTCGACATTTGACCGTTAATTGGTCAGGTGGAGTATAACTGACACTACCGAATTTACTTTTTGTGCGTTCTTTCAAAGGCTGACCAGTTACGGGTTAAATTCAAAGGTGACTTTGTATGTCACGCAAAGACAATGAATTTAACGAACGAATGAACTGATGCTCTGCAACGTTTACATATACCCACTGAAATATGGTGGCCCTCCCCTCTCTTTCTGATCTATGCCAATTAGTTGCGTGGTACAGAAATGTCCAAATACTAAATTGGCAGTTTGTCATTGTTTTGGCGCGTGTTAGGACTTAAGAAAAGAGGAATTTTTAATTTTTTTTACGGGGGAAAGCGAACGGTCCTGATGGGGTCCTTCCTATTGTTCTCAAGAACTGTTTCTATGCTTACATCCTTCCTAGGCAAACTCTTTCGTCTCTGTCTTTCATTTCGTAGAGATCAAAGACAAAGACAAACTTTTTCTTCCTGCTAGAAGTTCGCTTTCATTCAGTCTGTCCCAAAGAAGGATGACCGCTTTCAACACTCCAACTATCTTCCAAATGCCTTGATTTTTTGTCTTGTTAAAAGTTTTTCAATCTGATTTTAATAGGAAGATTCTTAAACACCTCTACTCATAATTTTCATTCAGATCGTCAGTATGGGTTCCGTAATGGACGCTCTACTGACAATGTTCTTGCAGATCTTTCTGACTCTTGGTCATCTTCCTTTTGGGATTTCGGTGAAACCTTTGCTATTGCGCTAGACATATCAAAAGCTTTTGATGAGTCTGGCACAAATCCTTAATTTCCAAACTGCTCTCCTTCGGTTCTTATCCTTCAATCTGTGCCTTCATCTCTGATTTCCCTTTTGGTCGATCTACTGTATAGCTGCGGTTCAGTCCCGTAGCCAGGACTTCCCAGTAAGGGGGGGGGGGTCAAAATTGTAGAAAGGCGGACCTTTTGGTGCAACGACCAAGTCACTGTGGAGGAGATTTAGAGTAGTTAAGTTTAGAGAAGTTTAGAGTAGTTTGTGAAGTTTAAAAAAAAATTAAATTTATTTATCAAATGATGTTATATATTATAATATCACATCATAAATTATAACTATAGTTACAAAAGTGGGCCCTTCCTGTCAAGGGGGTGTCGTCCGACACCCCTGAACTCCCGTGGCTACGAGCCAGCGGTTGTAGATGACCACTGTTTTTCTCCTAAAGCTCTTAATAGTGGTATTCCTCATGCCTGTGTTTTGTCACCCATTCTCTTCCTTTTATTTATCAATGATCTTTTAAGTCGCACTTACTGCTCTAACCATTCATATGCCTATGATTCCATCCTTCACTTCTCCACCCACTTCACAAAGCGTCCATCTCAACAGTCACTCCATGCTTCGCGTGGGACGGCTATGATGCACCTGACCTCTGATATTTCTATTACTGTATCTCTGATTTGGGGCAGAGAAAACCTTGTGGCTTTCACTGCCTCAAAAACCCAATTACTTCATATGTCTACTCATCACACTCTTCCACACGACTATCCCCTTACCTTCAACAACAACAACAACAAAACAACTCAATCCTTCCTCTTCTCTAAACATTCTTGGTGTTTCCTTTTCTCGTGATCTTTCATGGAAAGATCACGTACGGTATATTCTCTTTCTAAACCAGCTTCTAAGAGGTTAAGTGTGCTGTACCGGCTCCGCAGTTTCTTCACCCCCGCTCGGTTGCTCTCTGTACAGGGGTTTTCTCCACCCCTGTATGGCGTACGCTTCTCTTGTGTGGCGTGGCTATACTCACACAGCTCTACTTGACCAAATGGAATCAAAGGCTTTTCGTCTCATCAATTCCCCGCCTCTTACTAACTATTTTCAATCCCTCTTTCTTCGCCGCAATGTTACCTCGGTGTTTTATCGTTATTATAACAGGCACTGCTCTTCTGAACTCTCTCATTACATGCCGCCTCCTTTAAAGAGAGCATGCAGTACCAGACTTTCGGCAATTCTCATCTCTTTTCTGTCCAACTCTCTAACGTAAGAATTAATCGGTATTCTCAGTCTTTCATCTCCTCAACCGATGAACTTTGAAACATTCCATCTTTTTCCCTATATTTGACCTCCATTGTTTCAAACGCAGATTGTCCAAACATCTGGAAAACTCTGTACTTTTATTTTTGGCTCTTTTTTTCCTTCTATGGCTGAGTGGGCTTTTTTTTTTTTGCAGGCGCTCTCCCTTGACCCCCTCCTTCTTGGCTAGAAAACAATTGTTTCATTCGTGTATTTGTTTGTTTATTCACTTGTGTAATTATTTATTTATTTTATTATTTACTTATTTATTTATATATAAATAGTCTTAATACATTTTCTGGTGACGTTTAATTTATTTTAGATTTTCACAACTTCGTGCGTATAGATTTTGAATGTCCGGCTATGCCCATGTTGGTTTTAAATAAACCTATTTGAAGAATATTTTATGTTTAGTATTTTTTGTTATTTTTCAAAGTGGTTAATGTGTTAATTATGAATTTATTAAAAGTATAAAAGAGTTCGCAAGGCACAGATGCGGAACACTTGATTATTTCGTCAAAATTCATGGATGACATTTCTGTTTTTAACTGCTTCATCGATATTTTCCTAATGTTGGGCATTCCTAGTTCATTTGGTCAGGGCTACGTCGTGGCCACTTCCCAACACCGCTTCCCCTTAGATCAATGAGGTTAAGCGACGTTGGACCTATTAGTAGTTAGCTCTCTGTGTTCAGACGATGTATCGATCCGTTGTTTGGATTAGAAGTTACGAAAGAGGCTAAACAACCTCAAGCAACGTTATTATTATTCTGAGTCAAAGAATGATAAATTTGAAATTGAGATTTGAGTCTCTTTTCCTATTTCTTCCCCTTTCTATTGGCATCGATGTCTTTCCCACTTCCGTCATGGATTTGGTTAAGATATTTAAGTTAGGTATCTCGAAGAATTTGATACAATGTGAATTCCATTATCCCGTTCCGTTCCGTTTAAATCATTCCTAAACCAAGAAAGAGTATTCCCAAATCTAGAATTTTCACTTCCTTAAGCGGAAAGTGATTGCGTAGTGAATTCCCGCATTCCCGTAAAAGGAGGAACGTCTCACCTCGTGGTTTCATTCCTTGCGGTCTTACCTTGTCTTCAGTCGGTTCTCTGAAGACAACTTGCTGGCGCGACCTCAAATTGGGCGGCGGTTCGAACTCCTCCGTGGAAGGGGTGATGGCGAAAGAAGAAGTGAGCGACTTGAGGAGGGAGGGGTACTCATACGGGGGAGGATTCTCTGCTGGTGCGGAAGAAGGGTAGTGAAAGGAAGAAGAAAAAGAGTTCCGAGACGCAGACCTTTGGGTGATTTTGAAGGTGCAGAGGTCTCGGGCGGCTACGTAGGCGTTCAGGCCTACGCCCGAGAAATCAGAAATTCACGTCTGCAAAAGAAGCCTAAGCATTAATAATAATAATAATAATAATAATAATAATAATAATAATAGGCTGTTCGAGAGATTTAAAGAATTTTCCCATTAATTATTATTCTGAGGAAATATTTTGAAAGCCTTTGTAAATGTTTTAATTATTTCATTCTGCAGAATTTTTTGACGTCACTTCGGACATCTTCAACGAAATATTAATGACAAAACATTTTAAATTTACATTCTAAATATGGTGAACGACTGAAAACAAAATAATTTTAGAAAAATTCAACATAAAAATTGGTAAGAAATACCTATTTAAGAAGTTTGTCATTTAATATTAATTTTTGGTGCGTCTGTTTTTGGATAAACAGAGATTCATTTATTCTTAACTCGACAAGTTTTTGTGATCGGAAAAAAATGTCAAGACTTTTATTTTATTATTTTTTTTTGTTCATTAATTTCATTTGCTTCTGATTTACGCTGATTCGTTGATGAAGGGGTTACATCCATCTTCCGGACAGTTATGCTGGTACACACCGTAGCTACGTTCACTATTCAAATAAGTTCTTTAGTCGAGAATTTGAATAATAGTGTAGTTTTCTCGGTCTATAATAAGTTCTTAATTCGATATTTTATTAAGTTCGACACCTTGAGAGGTTTGCTTATGATAATCTTTCCTCAACGTAACTGCCGTAAAAAAGGAACAAACGCGTAAGTATACTGGATGGACAGTAGTTTTGAGAAAATGCCTTTCAAAGTTTAACGTTACAAACATAAAAATTTTATTTTTTTATTTTTTTGCACTAATTTTACTAATGCATAATAATTGCACACTTCATCACAATTTTTGAGCACAAATAATTTTATCATTACGCATATATATATATATATATATATATACACATTTAACTGCAATGACCACGCAGTATATTAATGTGTAGAAACGACGTAAGTATAGAGGAGCGTTCTGCACACGAGGAAGAGAAATAACGAACAAATGAAAAATGAGGTGAACCGCCCGGGAATCGAACCCAGGATCTTCCGATTGCCGGTCAGAATTTCGACTTATGACTGATCGAGGCCCGTGGTGTAATGGATAGCGCATCTGACCGGCAATCGGAAGATCCTGGGTTCGATTCCCGGGCGGTTCACCTCATTTTTCATTTGTTCGTTATTTCTCTTCCTCGTGTGCAGAACGCTCCTCTATACTTACGTCGTTTCTACACATTAATATACTGCGTGGTCATTGCAGTTAAATGTGTATATATATATATATATATATATATATATATATTATTATTTATTTATTTATTTATTTAGCGAATTTGGCGCTTACGTGTTTTTTCCATTGGAAGAGAGATCATTTAGTGGAAATGGACTTCAGCGTTTCATTGATTTAACCAATATAAACTGGACTTGCGCGCTTCTTCCTTTGCATAGAGATGTAGAAATGGCTAACCGACCCCACCAGGGGCCACCATGGTCTTAACTCATTTTTCACCAAATTGCGACTTACGCTATTTTTTTCCTTTGCACAGCAGTATAATACCCATCACATCGACGAGAATACGACATCAACACTCTAAACAACTAATTTACCGTATTTTACGCATCATAAGACGCTACAAGTGGTAAGACGCACTCTATATTTAGCGAAGAATATTTAGGAAAAATATATTTCGAAGATTTATCAGCCTGACAAAAAATATATTCCCATTTATTAAAAGAACATTAAACAAAACAATAACATACGAGCCCTCAAGTGATTTTTGGAGAAGTTTTTCAGGAAAAAAGTAGCGTCTTATGAGGCGTTTAAAATACGGTAACCTATACTAACCTAACTTAACCCACAATATACTTGGCGATAATAGAATGTTAAATTGATCAGATGTCGTAATCCAAATCCTTTTCCGTTTCTTATTCACGTACAGTAATTCATTCCATCGAATGTCACTGATTTTGGAATAAGCTTTATCCATAATGTCTTTTTTTACATTTACAAAATAGCATTTTATTTAAACATTTCTTTGTGTTTTTTATAATAGTAAACTGAGAGAAAATCAGTTTTTAACAAGTTATTGTTATTCTTTTAATTTCATTATTAAATGAAGGCCATTTAAATGTTATTTTGAAGCTCTGTCAATTAACGTTTTAATTACTGCTGTTTTATTCTTCACTGAAACAAATTAATTATAGGTAATATGTACGGGTGCCAACTGTGTACATTTTTCGACCCGTCTCCAGTTTTTGTTATCCATCTCTGGTTTAATTTTCAAAGAAAAACCGGACATCAAACTGCTGACACTCGTGTGTGTGTGTGTATATATATATATATATATATATATATATATATATATATATATATATATATATATATAGTGGGCCCCCGCTTACCGATTGGTTCGTGTTACGATTAAATCGTGTTACGATCAAGCCTCATTGAGAATATATTGCCCATGTAACGATTAATTTCCGTGTAACGAATTTTGAACGATCGCGCCAAATTCACGATGGAAGGAGATTCTCCTTCCAAACGATAATTTTCTCCTCCAACCCCACGACTACCACCATCGATTTTCAGCCATGTTACACCCCAACAACCTAAGGTAAATAATTTTTTTATTTATTTCTTTATTTAATTATGTTTATTTAATTGTTTTTATTATTTATTTACAGCAAAATAATTTATAATACATTTTTGGTGTTAAAATATCATGTATTGTTAAAATATAATTTTAAACATGGAAAAATAGTGTTTTTAAGTCTTGCAAGAGTGTATTTTCGAAAAATTTGCACCAATTAGGCCATTTACATGTTATAATGGGTTCGTGTTGCCCCTCCTCTCGAGTTGGCCTGTTGAAGTAGAGAGATGGTTTCTTGTGCTCTCCACCTCACATAGCCAGGTACGCCCTGGCTCATCTGGGAGAGTGTTCTGAGCCAGGTGTCTAGTCATCTTGAAAATATCCACCGCAACACCATTCGTGTTCCTTAGTTCCTTAGGCAGCTGGTTGAACAATCTTGGTCCTCTCGCACAAAACTATTTTCCTTCAGGGTTGATGATGTTCCCTGTTTAGCCTTTAATTTAGGAGCGCAACACATTCTTCCTTTTTTAGTTTCCACTGTTGTTTGGGGAGTTATAGTGCTCAGAGTAAGATTAGGGACTAGTTCCTCCATTATTTTCCAAGTGTAAACAATGGTGTACCTCTCTCTTCTTCTTTCCAGTAAATACAAGTTTAATTTACGTAACCTTTCCCAGTAATTTAGTTCTTTGCATTCATTAATCTTGGCTGTGAAGCTTTTCTGACTCCCTTCTAGCTGATTGACGTCGTCTTTTAATATGGGGATGCTAGGACTGAGCAGTACTCCAACTTGGGTATGATCATTGTTTTCAATAGAGGAATCATTATATTCCTATCCCTTCGTTTAAAGGTTTTCAGTATCTGCCCAGTTATTCGTTTTGCTCTGTTTACTTACTCTTTTACTATTTTGTGTTTCAAATTAAGCATCATCAGTCACTACAACACCTAAATCTTTTGCTTTAGAGTTTCTCTGAATTTCATGTCTATTTGGAGTATAGTATTCCATGGATTTTAGGTCCTCCCTTCTTCTGTAGCTTAACAGTTGAAACTTCTCACTGTTAAATTTCATATTATTGCCTTCCGACCAATTGTAGATTCTGTTCATGTCTGTTTGTAGAGATCCTATATCCTCTGGATTTCTTATTTTTCTACTAATCTTTGTGTCATCGGCAAAGGATGTTACTGTGCTGGCACTGATAACGTCCTCATCTATGTCAGTTAGAATGATTATGAAGAGTAATGGAGCTAATAGGCCTACTGTTCCTTGTGTTTCTGAGCTGAGGACTTCTGGTTCTGATGAAGATATTCCTTGAACTGTAACGACTTGCCGCTGCTGCCGCCGCCGTTTACTAAGGAAATTATATATCCATTTTCCTACTTTTCTTGTTATCCCATATATTTCAGTTTATGTGCTATGATTCCATGGTCACACTTGCCGAACGCTTTGGCAAGGTCTGTGTATATTACATCACAGTTTTCATTACTTTCAAGTGCATCAATAATGTTGTTGTGTTCTATTAGTTGTGATAGTCATGAGTAGGGTGACCAGACGTCCTGCATTTTGCAGGACTGTCCCGCAAAAAACATTGACCAATGCGGGACAATGCAATGTCCCGCATTCTTGTATTTATGCAGTTTTCGTACAAATGAAATGTAATTTGTATTCATTATCGTAGATTTTTAATTGGATTCTTCTTCGCAACTTAATTTCCTGGAGTGAAGTTAAAGAAAGCATCGAATTCATTCTTGAAAGGAAGTCCGATTTCCCTTTAAATGACAGTGAACTATTTGATGAAGTAACTCGTGTAAACAATTTTGTAACATCAGAAAGAATTAAAGAATGGAATGACATGGAACTGGAAGTTGACAGTAGGTGGGTAGAAATATTTACACATTTCAAGAGTCAAAAAATTCCCTTTAAAAACATTTCCAAGGTAATAGAATTCTGTTTGAGTTTACCTGGATCAAATGCTCCAACAGAGAGGGTATTTTCTATAATGAATAACTTTTGGACAGAAGAAAAAAGTCGGTTAAATATAAATACTCTAAGAACAGCGTTATTAACGATATGTAATTGCGAGATGAGTTGCCTTGAATTCTGTGAATATCTGAACAAAGAAATACCTCCCTTTAAGAAAATACATTCCAGTGCCAAGTACAATTAAATAAAATGTTTTTCAATAAATTAGGTAAGTAAACTATATAAAATTACTTTTTGTAGTACAATTATTTGTCCGTTATATATCTTTAAAAGATAAAGTAAAATGCCTATAGAAAGCTGCAAAATGCTTTTAAAAGGTATTGGTTGACCTGTGGAGTGTTATCGAGATATACGAGTATATTAGTGTACTAATGGATCCGTCCCGCATTGGGATCGCAAAAATCTGGTCACCCTAGTCATGAGCTGCCTGACCGGAATCCATGTTGTCTATCATTTAATTTTTTCACTTTCCAAAAAGTCATAGATTTTTCTCTGACTATTTTTTCAAATATTTTAGTGAGATGAAATGTTAAGTGACGCTGGCCTATAGTTTTGGCCTCGGCTCGATCTCCTCCTCTATATATTGGAACTGTGTTCGCTCTCTTCAGGACGCTCGGTGTTTCTCCCGTGTCTAGTGATCGTCTCCAAATCCAATATAGGGGCTTAGCGATTGCTTTCTTGCAGTTTTTGATCAGTGTGTATTCCATTTATCCGGTCCCGCCACCGATTGTGCTTTGTTTCCCTGTAACTTGTGTAATATCATCTATTGTAAAGTCGAAATCCGTTATGCTTTCCCTTGTACATAGTTCTCCTTCAAAGAACGCGTTTCTATCGCATATCAGTTTATCAGTTTTAGGGATACTGAAAGATGATTCATACTGAGCTCTTAATATTTCAGATACCCCTGTTAGATCATCATATAAAGCATTGTCTTCATTTTTCAGAGGTCCGACAGTTGCGTGATTTTTCGTCTTCCTTTTTGCAAAATTATAGTAGTACTTTGAGTTAACCTTCATGGCTTCTTTTCCTGTTTGCTTCTCAATTATGTCTTTTATGACGCAATCTATACTCTGCAATTTATTATTTAATATTTTTCTGATGTTGTCTTTGCAGTTTCTTAATTTTAATCGCTCTTTTTTTTCTCTTGCGGAACATTGACCTCTTTTGTCTTTCGAACCTGCTTCTCTTTCCTCTTTGTTGCATTTTTGGGACACGTCTTTCCACAATTTTCAGCGTCTTCTCCTCTAAGGTAATTAGCATCTCTTTCGTTGTCTTGGCCTTAAAGATGGTTTTTCCAGTCTACTGCTTCCATGGATAATTTTTCTAAGTCTGTTTCATATATTTCCTAAGGAGATCATTCAGGAAACCAAAATTACAGCTATTAACGTCCGCAAATAATCAAATGTTGCCGCTCAATTGCTACCAGTCGGGTCAACTCGACGGTTGGGCCTAAATCTCTGGTTTCTTGAAATGTAATTGTTGGCAACCATATTAATTAATGTATACAGTATGCCAACACCTTTATCAGTAGATTTAATGAAGATGCTTCTTTGAAGTGAACCGTCCTCGCCAATTTTCATTTTCATTTTCAAAACGTGGAATTTATTGCGGGTTTTTTTTTCGAATGCAACTTTTAGTTTGGCAACACTGCAATTTTTCATGAAATAGTGAACATCATCGTTTCTTTTTAATATTACAAAAGTATGATCAACGTATCTCGAATAAAGATCAAAAATAAAATCGTAACCCTCAGTCATAATTTCGTTTTCAGGTTTTGGGACATACAAAAGTCTCCGAAAGTTGATGGTACCGAAGGTGACCTTATTAATACTCCTCTCTCTCTCTCTCTCTCTCTCTCTCTCTCTCTCTCTCCTCTCTCTCTCTCTCTCTCTATATATATATATATATATATATATATATATATATCCTCCGTCATATGACATTAGATGTTGCGAAGGGGTTAAACAACCCCAATTAAAAAAAAATATATATATATATATATATATATATATATAGTTGGAGGGTTGAGAGCAGTCAGCTCAAAACCCTCCAACCATTGTCCAAGCGCCTTTATTTCTTGTCTTTAAGTTTTCAATCTATTTTTAATAGGAAGATTCTTAAACACTTCGCTATTCACAATCTTCTTTCAGATCGTCAGTTTGGGTTCCGCAATGGACGCTCTACTGGCGATCTTGCATATCTCTCTGACTCTTGGTCATCCTCCTTTCGGGATGTAGTTGAAACCTTTGCTGTTGCGCTAGACATATCAAAAGCTTTTGATAGAGTCTGGCACAAATCTTTTATTTCCAAACTGCCCTCCTTCGGTTTCTTTATACTTTGTGGGGAACGAACGCTTTGTTTCTCTCTACAGTTTACATTACTGTCAAAATAAAAAGGAAATAACTTCTCCGCGGTTTATTCTATATACACCCGAAAGTGTATAACGAAAAGGAAAAAAAATTGTGTGTGTGTGTGTGTGTGTACTGAGCGATTGCGATAATTAGTAACATGGCCGTGTATCCAAATTCTCACCTTTGATTTTTGTCAAAAATTGCACGACTTTAACTGTATGAATTGAAACGATAGGAAAATCCCTTGTATCGAACGGGAAACAAATTACGGACACTAAATTTATGCGTGACTCGTACACGAGATTGTAAACTCGTTTGCGGTATTTAAACAAGTTGAAAATACGAATATGAATGCGATAGAGAAAGAGAATAATGGGAGGAAAAGATGACCAGAATGTCTCTAAGGAAACCGGTGTGAATAAGAGAGAAACAAATGAAAAAATAAGACCCTACCAGTATTGTAGAAGGTATAAAAGAAACGAGCACAATCTGTGATGTGGTGAAACTACCAAACGAAGATAATGATAAAAGACGATAAAAATTAAAAACGTAGAAAATGTCGTATGCAAATATTATGTAAAAGGGTATTGCAGATGATTCAGGGATGAGCAATGCATCTATGCACGTCCTACTTTATATAACTTCCATTACAAAAATGGATATTGTAAATTTGAAAACTGCAAGTTCCATCACCTTAGTAGCTGCAAAACTTGTGCAAGTATGGGCAAAAATGCCGATACTACCACTCTCAAAGGAACACGACAGCTGAGCAGCCAAAACCATTAACAAACGGGGTTTCCAATTTTTTAGATGTAGCCAACACAATTCAGCTACTAAATACCATTCAACAAATACAAAGACAATTGACAAATACGGGGATCCGAGAGCCGTATAGAATAAATGCAGAAAGAAATTACATACGATATCAGGACATGTATCGAAACAGATAAAGGATCACTGAAAGAAAGCAACCCCAGCCTTCTTTAGTTAGCTTCATAAGGCTTAACTAACGAAAATATAACGACTTAACCTAACCAATCGTCAAGGGCGTACAGTAGACCTAACGATTGGTTAGGTTAGGTCGTGATATTTTCGTTAGTTAGCCTTATAAAGCTAACTAAAGAAGGCTGGAGGTGGCTTTCTTTCATTGATCCCAGATAAAGAAGGGGAAATTCTCGAAGAATCATAGGGCAACGAAACATGCACCATCAAGGGATAACGAATCTGAACTACATAAAGAAGAAACTGAAAACTAAAAAAATAAAAGTAATCCTAGCTAACATACAGGGACTAAAACCATACCATTCCCTGGACAAAATCACATACCTGAAAGGACTCGTGCAAAAAACAAGAACAGACTTTATATACCTCACGGGACTCGTCTGAAGGACTGCCAGACAAACTGTGAAAACTGAGAGTTTTATATTGACAAAAAATAAAATACAAATAGACAACTATAATAATTCAAGCCGACAGAACAGTAAGACGAAAAAAAGAGTGCTATTTATATACACGAAAAACAAAGAGCTGAAATATAATTAATGCAAAAATGACTAACTCAAAAATAATGCGGGAATCGTTTGAAACAGTGTTTAGGACTATAAATTAGGAATGTGTACCGTACAAGATTAAGCGTGTGAAAGTAAATAACAAGCCCTTGTGGTTTACTTCTAGAGTAGGGGATATTATAAAGAGTAGAGATAGGGCTTATAGGCTACATAAGTGCGATAAAGACAATTTGTGGTTACGAAACAACTATAGTATATATATTTAAGGCGTGAAGCGAAAAGCATAATAAAAAAGTCCAAGCGCGATTTTGAAATTTCCATAGCTCGTGATGGCAAAGAAAACCCCAAGCGATTTTTTCAATACGTTAACAACAGGAACCCGGTAAAAATCGTGTTGGGACCGTTGAGAAATTCTGACAGTGAGCTAGTTTCCGATAACAAGCAAATGGCTACTCTGCTAAACGAATTTTTTACGTCAGTTTTTACAATAGAAAATATAACGAATATCCGTTCGGTCATGGACATAATACCTTTCGATAATATTGTTGTGAGTGAAAGGACGGTACTGCACTATATTTGCAAAATGAAAATGCTTAAATCACCGGAGCCGGATTCCATATATCCCATACAACTAAAAGAACTAAAAGAAGACATTGTTGTGCCGTTAAAAGTTTTTAATGCGTCTATTTCTGAGAGGTGCGTACCAGATAATTTCAAGTGAGCAAATGTAACCCCTATTTTTAAGAAAGGCAATAAAGATGGGCGGGAAATTATAGGCCAATCAGTTTAACATCTGTTGTAGGTAAGCTACTGGAATCGCTAATTATTAGGGATTGTATAGTCGAACACTTAGAAATGCATAACTTGATTAAAAATACGCAGCACGTTTTAAGGCGAAACAAATCTTGCTTAACTAATCTTTTAGAAGGGAATGAACTCAGAACAGTTCTCTGAGGCTATCTATGATACACACAGATCGTGCATGGAACAAGGAACTCTTCTGGGAAAACCCAATCCACTATAGTCCTCGCAAAGAGGTCCCAGAAATATAGCTTCCCGCACCAGCTATCTGCAAAGCAGACAGGATCCAGCTTTGGGACAGGATCTAGGGTTTAAAGCAGCCTAGCCCTGCCATATCCAGAACCCCAATATAAGCAAAAGACTCGTTGCATTCCCGTCGGATTGAATATATCAAAGAAAAAGGGTAACTATTATATTTTTAGCCAAAAACCAAAACTTAAACCTCAACTGGTAGAATTGAGCGTCCACTTTTCAAGGCACATAACATGTCCGTTCCATGCACGGTCTGTGTGTATCATAGATAGCCTCAGAGAACCGTTCTGAGTTCATTCCCATCTTGAAACGGACATGTTATGTGCCTTGAAAAGTGGACGCTCAATTCTACCAGTTGAGGTTTAAGTTTTGGGTTTTGGCTAAAAATATAATAGTTACCCTTTTTCTTTGATATATTCAATCCGACGTGAATGCAACGAGTCTTTTGCTTATATTGGGGTTCTGGATATGGCAGGGCTAGGCTGCTTTAAACCCTAGATCCTGTCCCAAAGCTGGATCCTGTCTGCTTTGCAGATAGCTGGTGAGGGAAGCTATATTTTTGGGACCTCTTTGCGAGTGACCCTTTGCCCACGTCGTGCTAACATCATGGAAAAGGAAAAAACTATAGTGTTTGTCATTTACCATTACTTATTCGGACTATAGTGGATTGGATTTTCCCAGAAGAGTTCCTTGTTCTATATACGGTCTGTGTGTATCATGATCTTTTAGAATTTTTCTAAAGCGTTGTTGAAGTTTACGATAGTCATCGGGCGGTAGATGTAGTGTATTTAGATTTTCAAAAAGCGTTTGACATCGTACCGCACAAAAGACTCGTTGAAAAAAACTAAGGTTCATGGGATCAGGGGTGTCGTAATAAATTGGACAGAAGAGTAGTTGCGAACTTGCGAGGTAGGAAACAGAGGGTGGTCGTTGATGGAACGGAGTCTTCTTGGGTTAATGTAGCAAGCGGCGTTCCTCAGGGTTCTGTATTGGGCACCTTGCTTCTTCTTATATATATTAACGATTTAGATGTCGGCCTAGTCAGTAGAGTTTCAGAGTTTGCGGATGACACGAAGTTGGGTGGTAGTGCGATAAATGACGAAGATAGAGGTAAAATCCAGGAAGATCTGAATAAAATCGTTGATTGGTCGGTCACATGGCAAATAAGATTTAACGTCAATAAGTGCAAAATTTTACGTATAGGTTCGTGTAACGGTAATTTTGCGTATAGTTTGTCAGGGAAGGAGTTGGCAAGCGTAGATCAGGAAAAAGACTTAGGAGTTATAGTCACTGGTGATTTGAAAGTAGCAAAACGAAGTACAGCAGCGGTCAATAAGGCGAACAAAGTGCTAGGTTTTATAGCTAGGAATTTTGAGTACAAATCGCACGATATTATTGTTTCTCCTTATAGATCATTAGTTAGGCCCCATTTAGAACACGCGATCCAATTTTGGAATACGTATATGCTCAAGGATATAAACAAATCGAACGAGCTCAAAGGCGAGCAACTAAGATGATTCCGTCGCTTAGGTCAAAGTCGTACAAGGATAGGCTTAAGGAGTTAAAACTGACTGCACTCGAGACTAGGAGGCTAAGGGGTATCTAATCCAGATTTTTAAAATTATGAATGGGTTCGATAACGTAAATAGTGAGAGCTTTTTCGAAATACCACAATATAGTAGAACTAGAAATAACGGGTGTAAGCTGACTAGTAGAAGGTTCGAGACAGCAGTTGCCAAAAACTTTTTTACGCATAGAATAGTAAATAGCTGGAATAGTTTGCCGGTAGAAGTAATTAGTAGTACGTCTATAAATATGTTTAAAAATCGATTAGATGCATATGTTGATAGATTGGGTATAGTTTAAGGTAGTAAAATTAAGGTTTTTGTGGTTCGGAACCCACATAAAATTGGAGGTCCCCTCCAGTGGTGTAGTCGTAATTTCTTCAGTGGGGTAACGCAATAACAATTTTTCTTATATAGCGTTTCTATAAAATTCTACAGCGTTTTTACATTTTATGCACATTCCCAAAAACACGTTGAAATTGAAGGGGTTAGGAAAGAAATATAGTTAGAAAGAGTATGTGTTACAAAAATGTTCAGTAGAAACAGCAAAAAATATAAAAAATATAAAGTAAAATAAAACCAGTTGGGTAACGCTAAAAGTAAAATAAAACCAATGGGGTAACGCCGTTACCTTGCGTTACCCCCGGACTACACCACTGGTCCCCTCCGTCACCACGGAGGACATGCGCAATACACAATTACAAACACGGTTAGGTAGACCAGCCATGAGTGGATTCTAGGGGCTTTGTTGGTCTGAAACATTATTACATTATAACATTATTTCAAACAAATATGTAGAATTAGCAGCAGCAAAAGTTGAAAAATTAAATATGGTACTAATTGTAATATATAGACCCCCGAACACTCCAACTACAAAATTCTCAGATACCGTTACAGAGGTCAGGAACTGGATGAAGGCTCTACACTCCCCCCAACCCCGATGCGGTGATTTTAATTTTTCATTTATGAAATATAAAAAGATAGGAAGAAATATATGTATAAACCAAGACAAAGAAGGCACACGGGAAGACCAGGAGCCGGCAAAAATGCTTGTTCTAGGTGATGAATTTGTCAACATAAGGAATAACTGAAAATAAAAGAAAAAAAAATAACTGCCTGAATTTGGTATTCACACACAACAGCAACCTAATTGATAACATAGAAATATCCTTAACTATAATATCAGATCACAGCATTACTGAAATAACAACCAATATAAAAGCAACAGGAAAGGAAAGAACACGCGCTTATAGAAAGAGACAAATTCAAAAAATTTTATTTTCATTCCCAGGCTATAGGCTATAAATTGGGAAGCAATAGACTGGAGAACCATCTTTCAGGACAAGACAAAGGAAGAGATGTTAATAACCCTAGAAGAAAAGACCCTAGAAATTGTGGAAAGACCCGTTACAAAAAACAACAAAGAAGAAAGAGAAGAAAGTTTGAGAGACAAAAGAGGTCAATGTTCCGCAAGAGAAAAACAGTGACTGTGAAATTAAGAAACTGCAAACACAACAACATCAGAAGAATGTTAAATGATAAACTGGAGAGTATAGATTACGTCATACGGCGTCTAATTGAGAACTATACAAAGAAAGATGACGCTATGGGCGAGAGGAACGATAAAGGTTAACTCAAAATACTTTACAATTTTGCAAAAAGGAAGACGAAAAATCGCACGAACATTGGACCTTCGAAGAATGAAAACTATGTTTTAACCATTGATTTAAAATATAATAGTAATAATAATAATTGGGGTTGTTTAACCTCCTTCGCAACATCTAAGGTCATATGACGTAAGGGACCTACAGCCTTACATGGGATCCGAACCACGGGTCGGTACATAATCTGGAAGCGGAGGACGGTCTCCCATCCAATTATTACCCAGACCCAATGTTCCTTAACTTCGCTGATCAACGGTAAGCGGTGTTGCTACATTGGCTACAACTAATGGAACACTATAACAGCATTATTGATGCACTCGAAAATAATGAAAACTGTGATGTAATATATACAGACTCTGCCAAGGCGTTCAAAAAGTGTGACCATGGAATCATAACACATAAACTAAAATATATTGGAATAACAAGAAAAGTAGGAAAATGGATATATAATTTCCTTTGTGAGCGGCAGCAAGTCGTTACAGTTCAAGGAATATCTTCATCAGAGTCAGAGGTCCTTAGCTCAATACCACAAGTAAGGGGGCGTCCATAAATGATGTCACGCTTTTAGGGGAGAGGGGGGTCTGTTGTACATTTTGTGACAGAGGGGAGGGGGGGGGGGGTCTAAAAATTTTGTGACATCACAAATTTTTTTTTGCGTTATGTTGACATTTTGAAAAGTTTGATGTAAAAACTAAAATATTGATGGAATTCTTTTTGTCGACAAGTGTAATATTATGTAGCCGAAAAACAAATTTTCATACATCTGGCTGTTTGTTTGCATTGCTAGATATGAACAAAAAAGCTACTATTCGAATGAATTTTTAAATAAATATGTTATTTCACTGTATTTTTTTTGCAATTTTACATATAGTTTGTGACCGTGACATGGGGGGAGGGGGTTTCAAAATTTTGTGACCATTTGTGACAAAGGGGAGGAGGGGGTCTAAAAATTCGAAATTTTGCGTAACATCATTCATGGACAATCCCTAACAGTATTAGCTTCATTGCTACTCATAATTATGTTAACTAATATACTGTAGATGAGGACGTTACCAGTGACAGCATAGTAACATCCTTTGCCGATAACACAAAAACTAGTAGAAAAATAAGATACCCCGGAGGATATAGGATCTCTATAAACAGGCATGAACAGAATCTACAATTGGTCGGAAGGTAATAATATGAAATTTAATACTGAAAAATTTCAACTATTAAGGTACAGAAGAAGGGAGGACCAAGAACCCATGGAATACTATACTCCAGATGGACAGGAAATTCGGAGAAACTAAAGCAAAAGATTTCGGAGTTGTAATGACTGATGACACGAAATTTGAAACACAAAATAAGATAGCAGTAAACAGAGCAAAAAGAATAACTGGACAGATACTCAGAACCTTTAAAAGAAGGAATAGGAATATAATGATTCCTCTGTTGAATACAGTGATCATGCACAAGTTGGAATACTGCTTGGTTTTAACATCCCCATATAAAAAAGAAAATATTAGCCAAGTATCATAGAAGGGATTCGGATAAGCCTCACAGCCAAGATCAATGGATGAAAAGAACTAAACTACTGGGAAAGGTTACATAAATTAAATTTATATTCGCTGGAAAGAAGAGCGGTACACTATTATTTACACTTGGAAAATAATGGAGGAACTAGCCCCTGACCTTACTTTGAACCCTATAACCACTCAAACAACAGTGGAAAACAGGAAAGGAAGAATGTGTCGTGTTCCCAAAGTAAAGGTTAGACAGGAAATATCCTCAAACCTGAAGGAAAATGGAAACATAGTTTTGTTGTGAGAGGACAAGACTGTTCAACCAACTGCCCAAGAAACTAAGGAACGTGAGTGGTGTAGCGGTGGATAGCTTCAAGATTAGACGTCTGACTCAGAACAATTCCAGATGAACCGGGAGTACCTGTCTGTGTGAAGTGGAGAGCACAAGAAACCACTCTTTACTTCACCAGGCTAACTCATGAGGAGGGGCGACAAGCCTGACTTCCCTGAAATGAAGAACCATCGCAGGGAACATCTGAATGGTTGAAAGGTTCTGTCTGTGCCTTCATCTCTGATTTCCTTTCTGACCGATCTATAGCTGCTGTCTCAGTTGCTGTCTCTGTACAGTGTACAGGGGTGTTTTCAGGGCGCGTCATTTCAAATTGGCTTGAGGGGGGGGGCGAAGAAGGCAGTGAGAGGCCCCTCGCATGTCAAAATTTATTAAGTGTTACTCACAATGTACTTTTAATCAAATTAATTTAAACAAGAATTATTAAATGTATCAGCTACACTGGTTATTTACAGTTAACTATCAAATTATTTGTTTTTTATTTACTGTGACGTCAGACGTTACTCACAGAGAGTTTTCAATTTTTTTTATGTCATAATTCATTGTTATTATTTTATTCAAATTATTCTAAAAAGTTTTTAAACTGTAAGCAGTTCATTATATTGGTAATCCACAAAATATTAGGAGCCTTTTTTTTTAAGAAACTATCATTTGGATGGCTTTGGAGGCGCCCCCTGGTGAACTTGGAGGGGAGACGACTGCCCTGCCCCCCGAAATGACGCCTCTGGGTGTTTTCCGCCCCTGTATGGAATAGGCTTCTCGTGTATGAGGTGGTTCAACCAACACAGCTCTACTTGCCCGAATAGAATCAAAGGTTTTTCGTCTCATCAATTCTCCGTCTCTCGCTGTCTTCAATCCCTCTCTTCACCGCAATGTTGACTCGTTCTCTCTTCACTAGCTCTCTTATAACGGACACTGCTCTTCTGAACTTTCTAATTGCATGCCGCCTCCTTTAAGGAGAACAAACAGTACCAGACTTTCGACACATTTTCATTCCTTTTCTGTCCAACTCTTTAACGCAAGAATTAATCGGTATTCTCAATCGTATTCTCAGTCTTTCATCTCCTCAATCGGTCAACCCTGGAACACCCTTCCCCGATCCATCTTTCCCCCCTGTCTGTGACCTCCAATCTTTCGAACGCAGTATCCAGCCATCTCGAAAACTCTGAACCTTGACCATGGGGATGAGGATATTTTTGCGGGCGTTCGCCTTGGCCCCTTTTTCCTGAATATACTAGTAAAAATAATTGCATTATACTGTACGACACATATTATACGTAATTCTTTCAACACTGACTTATCAGTTGGTGGTGGCTGGTCATAGTGATGCTCGTACACAGTTTTTAAAATATCTGATATTTATTATTATTATTATTATTATTGAAAAATAGATAATAAATAAATAGATGGAAAAGAAGTAGCTTGGGAGTGCGAGAAATAGAGGGGAGAAATGGAGAAAAACCGAAAAGACCAGAAGATATAAGGAAGAGATGGATTGAGTATATTGAAGAACTGTATGATAAAGAGAAAAAACCTAATAATAACACGAAATGGGGAGGCAGATGAGGTGAAGTAGATTGTATGGGACCGGACATATTGGAAAGAGAAGTAGAGATGGCTGTAAAAGACCTAAGAAATGGCAAGGCCCCAGGACCAGATGATGTACCAGCAGAACTTCTGAAAAGTCTTGAAGGTGATGCTGGAGAGGAGGTGAATGTATTGTGCAGAAACATGTATGAAAGTGGAGACTGGCCTGCTGACTTCATGGGAGACTGTAAATGTTAGAGTTGCAGGAGGAGAATCGGAGCCTGGATTGGTTGGGAGAGGGGTCAGGCAAGGATGCTCCCTGTCCCCCGTGTTATTTAACATCTATGCGAAAGCAATGATAATGGAAGCACACTCAGATCTGGAAGAGGGAATCAGAGTGGGAGGTAAATTGGTCAAATCTGTAAGGTTTGCAGATGACAAGGCATTTGTTTGTAGTACTGAGAAAGGACTGCAAAGAATGGTCAATAGCTTGACAACAACGTCGGAAGAATTCGGAATGAGAATTAATGAGACCAAGACAAAGGTAATGAAAATTGCAAGAAGAAAAGGAACGCAAATGAACCTAACGATAGGAAATCGGACCTTAGAAGAAGCTGAGCAGTTTA
This sequence comes from Bathynomus jamesi, assembly GCA_023014485.1. Lineage (NCBI taxonomy): Eukaryota > Metazoa > Arthropoda > Malacostraca > Isopoda > Cirolanidae > Bathynomus > Bathynomus jamesi. Next base: position 1,259,398 of record JAJOZX010000194.1, read on the forward strand.
AATATCTGGGAAGTGTATTAAGATTAACCAACAATGGAGATTGCAATAAGGAAGTAAGATCTAGAATTGATATGGGTAAGGTAGCTTTTGAGAGACAGAGAAGACTACATACAGGTAAACTCAACTTGAAGCTGAAGAAAAGGTTAGTAAAAAACTTGGTATGGAGTGTGGTACTGTATGGAGCAGAAACATGGACATTGAAAAAACTAAAAAGAAACTCCTGGAAAGTTTTGAAATGTGGATTTGGAGAAGAATGCTAAAGATAAGCTGGAGGGAACACCAAAGTAATGAGGAAGTACTGCAACAGGTGAGGGAGGAAAGAAGACTCATTCGGGTGATAAGAGAAAGACAGAAGAAATGGATCGGACATGTGTTGAGAGGAGAGAGATTGTTGAAGGAGGTGATAGAGGGTAGATATGAAGGTAGAAAGCCGAGGGGAAGGAAAAGGAAAGCAATGCTGGATGATTTGAAGGCAGGCAGGAGCTACCATGAGATGAAAAGGATAGCTCAGGATAGCTCAGGATAGAACACTTTGGCGGGACACATGAGTTGGACCTGCCTGATAGGCAGAACACGATGGATGGATGGATTATTACTATTATTATTTACTGAGCGTGATAAACTCCCTGTCTCTTTTATGTTATAAAGTTTAGGAAGAAAGTTCGCCTAAAAACTATTTCTGAGGAGCATAAAGTATCATTAATTGGTAATAATCTGCGTTTCTTTGAATATATTTTATTCTTTTTTGGTAATACTTATAAAATTTCAGAAACAAAAACCCAGTCATTATTCCTAATCAGTAATTTTTTAATGCTTTTAGAAACTATGCTTTCAGGCGAACTTTTTATCAAAACTGCGAAGTGAACTTAAATGTCGTCTCATTGATTTTTTTTTTTTTTTTTTTTTTTTTTTTGGAATCGATTTTGTTCACTATCTGTTTTGGAGGGATGTCAACGGAGAACCTTTGAGCGCGACTGCACAGATAACGAAAGTATACCTGTGATATATAAAATTCTTTACTTTTGGAAGTATACACACACACACACACACATACACACACACACACACACACACAGGGCGTTCATAAAAGATCTGAACGATTTGATTCGTTAATATTTTTCATACTAAATAAGATATAAAGCATGAAGCATGTGTAAGCGATAGAGCAACTAATAAAGTTCATTTTTTATACAAGACCAAGGTTGTCAACATCCATGAACTACGAATCAGGATCAGGGATGCAATAGCGATGGTCGATGCTGGCATGCTTGAACGCACATGGCGAGAAATTGAATATCGATTGGATGTTGTACGGGCGACCAATGGCGCACATGTTGAAGTTTATTAAACATGTATGTAAAACTTTTAGCTGTGCGGAGTCCCATGGACAAATTGTTTCTTTGTATGTTATTGGGTTATCACATTAATAAAGATTGAAATCGTTCAGATCTTTTATGAACACCCTGTATAACGTTCGTTTGTCCTGGGCTCACATTTTGTTAACGAGACATTCATTCTTCAAATTTTGGGGGTGAGGGATAGCTTAAGTTACGTAATGTTTGGTTATTATGAGTGTTGACGAAATTTTCCGTCGACAAAGTGTTTGCTGGTCTAACTGATTTATCTGCCCTTATCACTTTCTGAAAGATTAGTTTCCCATGCATTTTGTATGACAGTGAATTCAGAAGACTTTCAACCATTTTTTTTTTAAACAATACTGTATTCAGAACGCCTTTTTTCGAAATGTATTTATTAAATAAAACGATTTCAGTGCACTGTGTAATGGCTTCGAATATATTCTGAAAATTTTGTTTTGAGATATCTATATCAGATGAGCCGGGAGTACCAGGGTCTGGAGGTGGAGAGCGCAAGAAACCAACTTTCTGCTTTACCAGGTCAACTCTAGAGGAGGAACAAGAAGCCCGACCTCCGTGAAGTGGAGAATCATCGCACAGAACATCTGAGCTAAAATATATACCTTACAACCTTACAAAGGTTCCGCGCGATGATTCCTCATTTCGCGAAGGTCAATCTTGTCGTCCCTCCTCTCGAGTTGGTCTGGTGAAGTAGTGAGTTGGTTTCTTGTGCTCTCCACCTCGTATAGCCAGGTACGCCCGGCTCATCGGGGATTGTTCTGAGCCAGGCGTGTAATCTTCGTTTGAATATGTCCACTGCAACTCCCTTCCTGTTTCTTAGGTCTTTGGGCAGCTGATTAAACAGTTTTGGCCCTCTCACAACAAAACTATTTTCTTTCAGGGTTAAGGATGTTCCCTGTCTCAACTTTAATTTGGGAACACGACACAGTCTTCCTTTTCTACTTTCCACCGTTGTTTGGGGAGTTACAGGGTTTAGAGTAAGATTAGGGACTAGTTTCTCCATTATTTTCCAAGTGTAAATAATGGTGTATCTCTCTCTTAGCCTTTCCAGTGAATATAGGTTTAGTTCGCGTAACCTTTCTCAGTAATTTAGTTCTTTGGACCCCTTGATCTTGGCTGTGAAGCTTCTCTGAATCCCTTCCAGCTGTCTAATGTCTTTTTTATGAGGATGTTAGGACCGAGCAGGATTCCAATTTGGGTATGATCAGGGTTTTCAGTAGAGGAATCATTACATTCCTATCCCTTCGTTTAAAAGGTTCTCAGTATCTGCCCATTTATTCTCTTTGCTCGGTTTACTGCCATCTTATTTTGTGTTTCAAATTTCGCATCATCAGTCATTACAACCCCTAAATCTTTTGCTCTAGAATTTCTCTGAATTTCCTGTCCATTTGGGGTATAATATTCCACGGATTTTAGGTCTTCTCTTTTTCCGTACCTTAACAGCTGAAATTTCTCAGTGTTGAACTTCATATTGTTGTCTTCCGTCCACTTGTAGATTCTGTTCATGTCAGTTTGTAGAGATCCTATATCTTCTGGGTTTCTTATTTTTCTATTGATCTTTGTGTCATCCGCAAATGACGTTACTGTGCTGTCTCTGGTAACGTCCTCATCTAAGGGGTTCCAAAAAACCTTAGCTCCCCCATTTGCAGCTTACATGTTTACTTATATCGAAATAGTTTTTAGTGATTATAAAAATATATAAAATTCTTTATTTATTGCAGGTATTAAAATTACTCTAGCTGATAAAGTGATAATGTAATGGCTTCTCAATTAATTGTTGATTCGGAGAGGCAACGTGTGATAGATCGCATACGAGCAATAACATTTCGAGAAGCTCGTGATGCTGGAACCACCTTTATAACACGTTCATGGGTTGCCAAAAAGTTGCGAAGAAGTGAGGACTTCGTCAAAAGAAATTGGAATAAAACTTTGGATGAATGTGAAATGGATACAACCAAATCTGGGTGCCCAAATTTGCCACTCTCTCGGGAAACAAAGGACATCATTGAAAGCGGTACGCGTAAGCGGAAAAACAGCTGTGCGAAACTTTCTAGAGAGATCGAAGTGTTGAGAGGAAAGATCGTTAGTGGTGAGATCATTCGACTGTACCGTCATAGGCAAGGTTTAAAGCCTTGGCATGAACTTCCAAAGCCAAGAAAAACTCAACATCGATGACAGAATGTGGTTTGCCCATTATCTTAAAGATTGGGATGTGGATGATTTCATGCATTTAGCTGTCTCCGATGAATTTTTTGTTTACGTAACACGTCGACCTAACTACCAAGATGATCGAGTGTGGGCCACAACACCAGATGAAATCGATGACAATGAACATTATCGCGAATTATTAAAAAGTCTAGACTGTGTTGGTGTGTTTGTGTTGTTCACTGCAAAGAAGCTCATGTGGGTGCTGAAGCCAAATGGTCAGAGTTGGGATGGACAGCATTTTCGTGATATTATTCTATCCCAGCATGTCATTCCTTTTCTAAGAAACCCAAACAATGTTATGGATGTCGATCAGGTCACACTTCTGCACGATAAGGCCCCCTGCTTTAAGGCATTAGCCACTCAACAGTTGTTGCGGAACCATGAGATCGATTTCTTTGGAAATGAAGAATGGCCAGGAAATTCTCCTGACCTGAACGTCTGTGAACACATTGGATCAGTTATAAAGGACAAGGTTGAATGTCTCTTGTTTCAAGAACCTGCAGCAAATCGATTTTCGAAGGATACAATGACGCAACACATTGAAACTGTTTTAGCAAATTTGCGTAACGATCAAGATCTATTCACGTCACTTTTGGCAAGTACCCAAAGCGAATTCAGGCTGTCTTGGAAGCCAATGGCGGGAACACCAAGTTTTAATTGTTTCTCATTAAATGCAGGATTAAATTTTCTTTTGTAAGGTATGTTTAGTTTTACTGTACATCTAATGGTTTAGGCCATGGGCGGGGGGGGGGGACTAAGGTTTATTGGAGCCCCGTATGTCAGTTAGCATGATTATGAGAGTAGTGGAGCTAATACTGTTCCTTGTGGTGCTGAGCTGAGGACCTCTGATTCTGATGAAGATATTCCTTGTACTGTAACGACTTGCCGCCGCTCACTAAGGAAATTATATATCCATTTCCCTACATTTCCTGTTATTCTCATATATTTCAGTTTATGTATTATGATTCCATGGTCACACTTGTCGAACGCTTTGGCAAAGTCTGTTACCATCATAGTTTTCATTACTTTCAAGTGCATCAATAATGTTGTTGTAGTGTTCCATTAGTTGTGATAGGCATGATCTGCCTGACCGAAACCCATGTTGGTTATCATTGATTTTTTTCTGAGTTTCCAAAAAGTCAAAGATTTTGTTTAACTATTCTTTCAAATATTTTAGTGAGATAAGATGTAAACGACACTGGCCTATAGTTTTTGGCCTCGGATCGATCTCCTCCTTTATGTATTGGGACTATGTTCGCGCTCTTCAGGATGCCTGATATTTCTCCCGTGTCTAGGGATTGTTTCCATATCCAATATAGGGGCTCAGCGATTGCATTCTTGCAGTTTTTGATCAGTGTGGCATTCCATTTATCCGGTCCTGCCGCTGAGTGTGTTTTTAGTTTCCCTATGTCTTGTGTAATATCATCCGTCGTAAAGTCGAAGTCTGTTATATATATATCGGATGATTCATAAGTCTGTTACCAATGTAATGGTGAATAAAAAATAACTACAAACCACAGTAACCTGTGATTTTTTTTTATTTGAGGTTATTTTTACACAATTACACATTGGAAATTAACAGTGGAAATTCTTTCTTTTAAATCATTGACATTACGAGATTTTGTTGCATATACCCTATCCTTGACCATACCCCATATTTTCACAAATCAACAATCTGAAACACAGAAAATATTTCACCAGTAACAGACTTATGAATCACCCGATATATATATATATATATATATATATATATATATATATATATATATATATATATATGTATATACTTGTTTAGCCTCCTTCCCACATCCAGAGTTGGGCACGTTACATTTTTTAAGTAACGGCGTTACCTTTACCGTTACAATGATAGAAAAGTAACGTCGTTATTGCTTCGCTTCAGTTACTTCTATGAAAAAGTAACGCGTTACCGCTACCGTTACTTTTAGGAAAAGACTAAAGAGTAAAAAAGCCTTGATAATACTAAATTATATTCTATATGACAAAACAATTAAAACATAAACTCAAATCAAAAAAATGGCCTGTCCAAAAAAACTAATCTTGCAGATTTTTTAGAAGTGTGTTGTTTGATTTCAGGAACCCTAGTTTTTCAAAACTGGCATCTGACAGTCGTCCTCGTTTGTAGGAGCTAACAGCTAATTAACGGTGTCCGGCGAATTTGTCTACAATAATTTGTCTAAAGCAGAGCTTTCCAAACTGTGTGTCGCCAAATTTAGTTAATTATTTTCAATTTTTTTGTATTTTGAAAATTTTGATTTTTGTATCAACAAAATCGGCTACAAGATAAACCACCTACTGAAAAATTATCTGATATTTGATATTTGATAACAAAAATTAATTAGTGTGTCGCCAACGTGAAAAGTTTGGAAAGCTCTGGTCTAAAGATACAATTCATCTACAACAATTTGTCTACAACAATTTATCTACAACAATTAGTCTACAGATACAATTTAACTACAATAATTTGTCTACAGATACAGTTTGTCTAGAGAAACTATTACTAGTATTATTTTTAAAAAATGACGATTGGTTAGGTTAAGTCGTGATATTTTCGTATGTTTTAACAGTTTTTAACAGTTTTTCGTATGTTTTTTTAAAAATAATATTAGTAATAGTTTCTCTAGACAAATTGTACCTGTAGACAAATTATTGTAGATAAATTGTATCTGTAGACTAATTGTTGTAGACAAATTGTTGTAGATGAATTGTATCTTTAGACAAATTGTTGTAGACAAATTCGCCTAAAAGCCTAATTAACAGCTAATAAATGATACTAGTCAAATGATCAATTTGAAAGTAACGAGTAGCGAGTAACGATTGAAATCGCTCTAAAAAGTAGTGTCGTTACCATTTTTGTTACATCTCAAAAGTAACGGCATTACCGTTACAGCTACTAAAAAGTAGCATCGTTACGTAACGGCGTTACTAGTAACGCCGTTACTCCCAACACTGCCAATATCTAAGGTCGTATGACGGAGAGGACCTACAGCTTTATGTGGGATCCAACCACGGGTCGCTACATAATCTGAACGCAAAGGACAAAGGACGGTCACCCATCCAACTACCTCTCCAGACTCAATGTAGCTTAACTTCGCTAAATGACAGGGAGCGCTATTACGATATTGGCCATGACGTAGCTGTACCCTGAAGAGAATTGCAATTTTTATATAAGGCGCATGTTTCTGTACGTACTTTAAATTCGTGTGATTGATGAGCATAGACAGGTTATACAAATTCTTTATTTTTTTTATGAATGATTACGTAACATGTTTTCGAACCCATATTATGAACTACAAACCATTATTACAAAAAAACATAAGATCACGTACAACACTTATCTTCTTCAATGAAAGTGTTCATTGAAGACAACTGTGAATGTACTATGTCTTTATATTAATGAACGAGATTCTTTCATATTGCTGAATGTATGAGAAAGCCACAGTTCCTCTTAGTGGCACACGTCATTAACGTTGTATATGATAGATTGAGATAAATAGATTATTCGAAGTATATTAAATAGATTATCCGAAGTATATTCTTTTCAGATTGTCATACATGTATAACCATATCCTATATCCAGTAATAATAGGTATATTATGCTTTCTTATATGTATAGTGGTACGCTTTTTTATGCTGCGATTATGCCTAGTTAAACTGTGTTGTAGTTAATTTTATTGTTTTCAAAGTTTTAGCGTTTTACCTTCAATAGAAAAAGTAATATATATATATATATAATATATATATAATATATATATAAATATAATATATATATATATATCTAATATATATATATATATATATATATATATATATATATATATATATATATATATATATATAGGTTGCTGAGTGCATGCAGTAAAATTATTTACAAAGCCTGTACGTCCCAAATTGTCCCAAATATATGTAGAATAGCATTATTAGTTCTTCTTAAATTGCTTCCAGTTGCATATACTGTAACACGCAATGTCTAATCTAACTGATGACGTAAAATATCATCAGGCAACAGAAGATCAATAAAATTTTACATAAAATGACAATAACTGATCAATAACTTATTCTGCAACCATTTACTAATCAATACCACCAGACAAAAGTTTAATGATTCTAAGAAGATATATAAAGAATATTTCTATACATATACTAACTGTTCTGCAGTAATAAATGGTGGAGCTGTGTCTGTAGCACCAAGACGACAGCAGCAATAAATTAATCGTTTATTTTTCAACAAATGAAGAAAAATATTGTAAGCCTACCACGAACTGGGAAAATAATTTTTCAAAAAAAAAGAAAAAAAAAAAAACCACTTTTTGGAGAGACTATTTGTTTTGATCTTGTTAAACAAATTGTCATAAACGTGTTTATAAACATTAATATAATTTAAATATTTTGCACCTTGAACGTACCTTGGTTTCATTATATCCTCACGCACAGTGCTTGCGGCTCACATTCCACATTCGAACATCCAATGTTGTACTAATGTTGAAATCAATTCTACTGACCTGTTCTTTTCTTTACTCCAAGAAAGCGCATGCGGCGACGCAGGCTATGCCACGCCCACTACGTGTGAATGGGTGGATTTAGGCTATGGCGCAGAGGGGCTACAGCGAGGGGTCTTTTACTCTTTACCTTACATTTGGCCATTCATATATTTCATACTTTATTTACTTCTGTTTGGTTGTTTCGAAGTGCGCCTAAATCAACTGTACAGTTTAGTGTTCTCAATTTCTAATATTACATCTACAATTTAAAATCTCAATAATTTATTGTCAGCAAAGACTCTATTATTAGTAGTAGTATTATAATTATTGTTTTTTCGCATGCAACATTTCACTGCGGTGTATAATATATATATATATATATATATATACACAACGGCGTAACCAGAAATTTCTAATAGAGGGGGTTACACATGAAATATTATTCAACAAATTTTCAATTATATGTCTGCACTACGGTAATGAATACACTCATTTTAAATCAGCGTATGGATTAAAAAAAAGACTAAACGTGTGTATGTTGGCCAAATGATACTTTGTTGTGTATTGCAGTGATGTAGTCGAGACCACTATATCCGAGACCGAGACCTAAGCACCCAAGACCGAGACCTAGACCAGAAAAAAAGGTTTCGAGACCGAAACCGAGACCATATGCAATTTTTGCATGTATTCACTATTGTGTAATGCCTAATTCCTAAGCTCTGTATTTCACATTCAGGAATAAAGATTCTAAAGAGGTTATCAAGTGACATTTGCAAGATTTACTCTTAATTTATTCACAAATTCATAGTTTGTGACATTTTTCAGCAGTTAACTGCCTACTTAAAACAAGCTGAGTGTTCGTTGCACTTGATGAATTTCAACATACTCAGCAGTGATGTAGTCAAGACCACCATGGGCGAAACCGAGACCGAAAACTAACCCCCCGAGACTAAGACCGAGACCAGAAAAAAGGGTCTCGAGACCGGTCTCGAGTCCTACATCACTGGTGTATTGATCGCGTTTTTAATTCCTGTCATTTTGCAATGTACTATGCATTTATTAAAAGCACATAAAACCAATGACGATATGTACATAAATGTTACATCTGAGATGCAGTACAGGAATCAAGATTTGAAAACATCTAAACATAAATACTATATTTACATTTGAACAGCGAACAATTCGTAAACATCCAGACAGCATATCTTATAGACTCGTATAGAGTACAATTACTCCAAGCGGAAACTGAGCCAACGTGTTTTTTTTGTTGTTTTTTTTGCCAAGTGAGATAGTATATCTTCTGTGCTGATATAAATATCTTGGTGGATGATGAGTAATGCTAACCCATTTAGACGATCTTGCCCGATTGAATTTCCAAAATAATTCTTAAGTTTTCGTACTTGTGGAAAATGATCTGACAAAAATAGTCATGGTTTTAATTGTGTTGCTTAACTGGTTTATTTTTAATATATTTTATTGTCCTAACATACATTTAATATTATCATAACTACTATATTGTCTATACACTTAAATTTAATATTATAAATAACTAATATTAGCTCTAATATTATTTTATAATAGTAGTCCAAATAGTAACATTATATTAAAATATAAAATTAAAATATAACTAAAGCAGTTCATATCCCTTTCATTGGAAATGGTCGACACTGGTAAGGTAGCGAGTACCTTAATCAGCCTACTAACCAGTGCTGTAGGACTCGAGACCGGTCTCGAGACCTTTTTTCTGGTCTCGGTCTTAGTCTGGAGTCTGGACCATGGTGGTCTCGACTACATCACTGCTAAGTATGTTGATGTTCCTCAAGTGCAACGAACACTTATCTCGTTTTAAGTAGGCAGTTAACTGCTGAAAAATGTTACAAACTATGAATTTGTGAATAAATTATGAATAAATTTTGTAATTGTCACGTGATAACCTCTTTAGAATCTTTATTCCTGACAAATACAGAGCTTAGGAATTAGGCATTACACAATATTGAATATGAGCAAATATTGCATATGGTCTCCGTTTCGGTCTCTCCATGGTGGTCTCGACTACATCACTGACTTCACTGCTACGAACAGCCGGAAACAAATCACCATTATAGTCTGCCAGAGCATCCAGCGCATTTTTCGGAGGCTTTTCCAGAGCAGTTACGTGCTGGTACCAGAGTTCTAGTTCTCCCAGTGCAACGACGTCATTACATTCCACATTCACTGAGTATTTCTCCACAAGTTCTTCCATTTGTCGTCTTTACATAGGGTTTGGACTAGTGGAAGTGTCATCTCAGACAGTACACTGAAAGAGTACTTTAAAGCTTATGTAGACCTATTAACAACTCGGTAAATCAGAGACCAATTGGATCTATTTTCTTAATATTACAGACACACGTCAATTTTTTGTGACAAATGGATTACTTATGCAATTTTGCAACTATGCATTTGAAGAAAGTCAGTAGTAACTAAACATTTCAATAAAATCAATAATGTTCGCAAAATTCAAGCTCAAATCACACCACACTGCAACACACACTTGTATCGTAAAATAACTACGCCTATTTATTAGAAATTTGCAGGAGATTTGCAAAATGTTAGTCTATTTATGTCCTTGAACGCCAGTAATACCTTAAAAGGGATAACATAATGTTTCCAACATTAACGTGCATACAAACTATGCGCACCTCTGAATTTATAGCGCTTCGTCTAGTTTCTAATTAAGTAATTCAAATTTAAATTTAAAAGTAATTGATCGTCAACGTAATGAACTGTGAATAAATGTTTGCTATTATTTTGTTATACTCCTAGGGTCCTGGGGGGTTATAACTCCCCCAACCCAACCCCGTGGCGACGCCAGTACACACACACACACACACACACATATATATATATATATATGAACTGAATAAGAATGCTAGTAAAGTATTATTGAGAAAAATATTATATAAAGTGAACCCCCCAAAAAAGGGGTAATTGAAAAACTAATTTTGTATGTTTGTACATCTACCTATTTTTTGGACTATTTTATACTTTGGACATCTTTTTACTTTTACTTTCAATTAATGATCTTGTACTTTAGAGGAATGAAAATAACGTTTCTGAGGCTTTGCTTTTTGTGCATAGTATTTTATCATCAGACCCATTCATCAGGGTTGGATTTAATATTACATAAAAATTCTTTATAAACTGGAAACTGTAAATTTATCGGAAAATGAGAGTTTGTTATTTTCAATAAATGACAGATTTTTCTTTGTCTTACAGTCTTGTAGATATTCCTACCCTCATGTATGTACATTGCGCTCATTGAGCCCTTGGGTCCTGCCAGCATTGTCACAGTCGGATATTTCATACAACACGCATTTGTATGATAGAGTATTATACCGAATTATTGAACTGTTTATTGTACTATAATAAGTAACGCTTATGTAGTTTATGGAAGCATCTTTTATATAATTAGGGGCCGTTCAAAAATTACGTAACGCTATTTCTGCTAAAAATTTGACACCCCAGATCCCCCAGGAACGTTCTGTAACGCTAGACCAGACACCCCTAAGATGTTATGTAACACTTACCCCTACCCTACACCTCACACGTTACGGGAGGGTGGGATGTGTCAGGTTTTAGCAAAAATAGCGTTACGTAATTTTTGAACGGCGCCTTACAATTAGTAATTTGGCGATGTTTTTAGCACCTTTAGTTGGTGGTGTGAAAATAATATTTCTCAAATACCGGGTGTCCGAGAATTATCTGTACAATTTTTGGCTGTTATTAAAAGTCAACCATGAAGTGTAGAAATTCCAGTGTTGTCCCATTTTACAGAGAATCTCATTAAGTTTTTCTGATACCACGTTTTGACAAGTTTTTTAGAAATGTACGCGGGTGACAGACATTGATGATTTAAAAGCAAGAATCACAGCTGCTATTGAGCGAATTGATGTGGATATGCTGCAGCGTACATGGCAACATTTGGAGTATCGATTGGATGTTTTGCGAATCACTAATGGTGCACATATCGAATGTTTGTAACAACGTTACTTTAATAAAAGAAACTTTGAAAATACAGATTCTAAATAATCTTGTTTAAGAATTTACGTGTGTTATCAAGAATTTTATTAAAAGATGAAATTGTACAGATAATGTTCGGACACACTGGAATTTCTAAAAAACTTGTCAAAACTTGGTATCAGAAAAAACTTAATGAAATTCTCTGTAAAATGGGATAACACTGGAATTTCTACACTTCATGGTTGACTTTTAATAATAGCCAAACATTGTACAGATAATTCTCGGACACCCTGTACTTTAACAAACGTTGGTTAACCAGTTAAAACTGGAACAAACTTATTACGAACAAAATTGTCTCCATTGACAGGATATTTATAGTAACTTGCGCGTTCGAACTTTCTTTGCTCCATCCATTCAATTAGTTATATTGTCTAGATTCTTGAAAGAATATTACTGAAGTAAACACACGTGTGTACGTAGGACAAATCTGCTGTCACTATTTTTTCCAGATTTATACTCATATTTGAATTTAAAAATTTCATGTACGTATATGTATGTTTTATGTTGTTGTTTTTACTTAGCTTAGTTTAAGCTCTGATTAATGTACCTAATTTGCTTTCTAGGCTTTGCGAGAGATTTGTACGCGATAAAAACGAAGAAATATTGAAAGTGTTTGATCAGGCTGGATAGAGGAAAAAAGAATAGCCGGCTAATATATAAAAAAGTTAGAATGTTGCGTAACAATATTTTACAGCGTAATTAATTATTTAAGATATGTTGAATTAATGGTACACATTTTCATTACTAATTAAATAATTAAAATTAAAAGGATTTTTACGCTATCGGAACGAATTTAATTAGAAAATTATAATATTTATTAATTAATTATTAATTAGTTTTTTTTTTTAAAGGAAGAATGGATTTACGAGACGTTAAATTTATTCGAGTCCCTCATTTTTCCTTCTAATTAATGATGGAGTCTTGCAAATAATTTCATTATCACGAAACTTTAGTTGCTTAGAGTCGTGTCAGGAACGAAAGTGACTATATATATATAGATATATATATATATATAATATATATATATATAATATTATATATATATATAGGGTGGTCCAAAAGTCAGGACACAGGAGAAATAATCTTTTATCACACATTATGTTGGTTATTATTCGTAATAAGTGCTCAAAATGAGACCCATTAACTTCGATCTACTCTTCAATTCTTCCTCTTCTGAGTGATATCATAAACCTGAAACAGAAACAAACTGTATAAATATAATGTCGGTTTCCCTCTATATGTCCTGACTTCTGGGCTACCCTGTATATTTCAGATTTTAACTAAAAATGGCCACCCTAACCGTAAACTAATGGGCATATAATCTAGCTTTAACTAAATGTACCTCCATAATAAGATTGAAATATTCCATGTTCCGCGTTTAAAAGTTTTTGCTGTCGACTTTATGCAGTTGGATTTTGTTCTTTTACAGTTTACGCTTCTCGGAAATGTACTGTAACTGTACGTGACCACGGATTTTGAAGCGCTCCATGTAATGAAATACGATACATTTTACCGTAGAGTTTTGCTACATAATGTGAAATTGCGCTAACTTCAATGTTGTTATTAGATCTCCCGAAGGTCGATTGCGAACTGTCTGTCTCAGGTTTTACGTCATCGCTGTAGTCCGTACCGTCGTAAACTGTTCTAAGTAAAATGTAATTCAAACTCGGTCGGCTCACCCGTCTTGACGGTTTCTTAGTCGTTATTGTTATTAATTTATAGCTCTTTCTTCGTATATTTTTCGTGTAGAAGAGAGAAGATAATGCGGTGTTTCAGAAAAAGCATAATATCATTAATATGTACCTTAAAGTACTGACTTTTACGCGCGTACGCGAGAATGAGACTCACACGCACTGGACTCTGACGTTTGACGATAAGTGTCATGGCAACGATACAAGAAAAAGCAGGACCGTTTCCTGGCATAAGCAGACTAAGCGGCCGCTTAGGGCCCCGCTGCTACTAGGGGGCCCCTAGACATGCTCCCAGGTCATAGCTCAGTGGGCAAGAATAGGAATATAGCTGAAGTTGTTATTATTATTATTATTATTATTATTATTATTATTATTGTCGTATTAATTAAAGTTTTTGTATGAGACAAATGTGATAAAACGGAGACAAACGAAACGTTTTGGTCGTTATGTGTAAATAACTATTGTGAGATCTTATTTCTATATTATTTAACTTTATTCTTACTATATGCTTATACTTTCCTAAATGCTTAATTTTTCTAGTATTGTAAAACATTATTTCACTAATTTACTAATTATTAAGAGATTTTCTAACACTTTAAAACCTAGAATTATTTTCGTTATGTTTTCAAGTTTATTAATTCTTTTCTCATCTTTTTCAGATAATGTGAATTTTGTTGGTTAAAACTTAAATGGTCTGATTATTTGAATGTATTTGATTACGTTACAATTATAACAATTATTAATATTATTATTATTATTATTATTATTATTATTATCATCATCATCATCATTATCAGCATGATTATTATCAGTGGTGGGCACCGTTAACCAAAAAGTTAACTTCGATAACGATAATCCGTTAACCCCAATTTTTAACTGCGATAACGATAATCCGATAATTTTACTACAAAGTTAACGGAAGTTAACGATAATCCGTTAACGATAACTATTTCTTTACTAACATTTAAAAAAATCAAGGAAAAAAGCTTTAAAACCCATAGAAAATGTTTATTTATGCAAAATCCAACAATAATAGGTATTTAACTGTATTTTTATCAAGTTTTGCAACTTTTTGCTTAATAACTTTTTTTTATTTTAATAAAAAATGTACTGATTACGTTTTGAAACCCTTGTAACCACTAACCATTAACTAAATTTTAATTTACCAGAGAATTATTATGGCGGGAACTGAAAGGTAAAATTAAATTTTAGGCACATTTATTAAAGACTATGACACAATGTGCTGGTTGCCCTTCAGAAAGACCAACTTCTCAAAGTTAGGCCCAACTGCCAGTCTTGACCTCTTGGGCCTCAGGATGTCCTTGCCGAGAGAGAAGAGCCGTTCCACTGCGGCAGAGGACGGAATTGGCAGACTGAAGTTATGGCGGTTTGAATTCATTCGCGGAGCGGTGATCTTCCGTGAATGACCTCGCAGTTAACGTGTTAACGGACTTTAACAGACTAAATATCGAGTTATCGGAAGTTAACTGGTCCGATAACGATAAATGGAAATTAACTTCCGTTAATAGTCCGTTAAAAAAAAGTTAACTTCGTTAATTAACTGTTATCGGATTAACGCTTTAGTGCCCAACACTGATTATTATTATTTAGCAGATTAGTTGTGGTTAACTAGATGTGACTTCGTGCATCTTCGAAAATGAAACATTATCCATCAGGAGCTGAAAAATGGAAAAAGAATCAAATAGAGGAGGAGAAGCTTTCCAATAGCACAGGTGAGATGTGCCACTTGTATATTCTTATGATTACAGTTCAGGCAACTAGGTTAGGTAGACCAAGCTAGGCAAGTGCTCAGAAATCGTGTAGAGTAAGCTAGTCTCTGTAATATTTAAAATATTTCGAAATGTGAAATTTAATGGATCACATCACCTCAAATTCTGTTCATACAGATCAATTATCAAACAAGATAAGAAAGAGTATTTTAGCAAAAAGGAACAGAATATGTAATGTTATGTTCTTCTCAGGAGCACTACTGAAATATTTGGAAAAGCCATCCTCAGCAAAGCCTGATGAGCATCATGAGCCAACAGCAGGACCATCCTCTATGCAACCTCAAACACCAGTAGAAGTAGAGCCTGATGAACCAACAAGTGGCCCATCTTCTGTTCAGCTTCAAACACCACACACAGACATTTCTAGTGAGCAACAAGAACCAAGATCTGCTCCACCGCTTGATCCGTATGACTGGCCAGTTGTCCTGTCAGATGCCTTGAAGACAGATCTGGTTTCTCGAGGACCATTTCAAATCAGTCCAGATTTCACATTCCCTAAAAGAGAGGACAATAGAAGCGTTCCTCACCATTACATGTACAGAACATTAATTAATGGGGAAAAAATAAAGCGAAGCTGGCTGATGTACTCTAGAAGGAATGATGCTCTTTATTGCTTCTGCTGCAAGATGTTTTCAAGGAAGTCGTACGAACTAATTACGGATGGACTTTCAGACTGGATAAACGTTGGTTCGCTTCTGAAAGGCCATGAAAATAGTTCAGAACATGCAGATAACATGGCAACATGGAAGGATCTGGAACTGCGGCTAAAAACTGGGAGGACCATTGACCAAACTGAAATGTTATTAATGGAGGTAGAGCGAAGACGCTGGCGAGATGTTCTCACACGTCTTGTAAGTATAATCCAATCACTGGCAGAGAGAAACCTTGCTTTCAGGGGGTCTTCCTCTACATTGTACAATCGAGACAATGGCAACTTCTTGAAGGAGGTTGAGCTGCTTGCCAAATTTGATCCAGTGATGAAACAACACATCAGCAGAGTCGAAAGTGGCCAATATAGTCATTCAAGTTACCTAGGAAACATCATTCAAAATGAGCTCATTGGGTCCATTAGTGGGAAGATCTTGGATGCCATTGTTGCAGAAATAAAACAAGCTAAATATTACTCACTCATTTTAGACTGCACTCCAGACATAAGCCACCAAGAACAGATGTCGATTATTATCAGAACTGTTAAAATGGGTGAAGTACCAGAAATAAAAGAATACTTCTTGGGCTTTCTTGAGGCTTCAGAAAGTACAAGCTTGGGTTTATCCGTTCTGATTCTGAAGAGACTAGATGAACTGAATATTCACTTTGATGACTGCAGAGGACAGTCATATGACAACGGAGCGAACATGAAGGGCAAGTTCAGGCAAGGTTATTAGAGAAGAACTGTCGTGCACTCTATGTTCCATGTGGGGCTCACACTCTGAATCTTGTAATGGCTGATGCAGCTAAAGCTTCCACAGATGCCATCAGCTTCTTTGGCAACGTACAAAAATTGTACAACCTTTTTGCAGCAGCTACACAGAGATGAACAATCCTAAAGAAGCACGTGAACATAACACTCAAGTCTTGGAGTGAAACCAGGTGGGAGAGCCGGCTTAAGAGCATTGAGGCTGTGCGATACCAGAGCCACAACATCAGAGAGGCCCTGTTGGAAGTCAGAAACAATGCCACAGATGCCATAGCCAGGACTGAAGCACAAGCACTTGCAGAGGAGGTAGGGTCTTATCGCTTTCAGATTTGCACAGTAGTATGGTATGACATTCTTCATGCAGTTAACCATGTGAACAAACTTCTGCAGTCTCCTACAATGCAGTTTGATGTGGCAGTCAACCTCCTCACAAAAACAAAAGACTCACTCACCAGCTACAGAAACACAGGTTTTGTTGCAGCACAAGTCGTAGCTTGGGACATATGTGAGGAAATGAATGTGGAGGCTGTGCTGAAGGAGAAGAGGCTCAGATCCACAAAAAAGCACTTTGCTTACTAAGCTTCCGACGAACCATTTACAGAAGCCTTAAAGAGGCTGGAAGTCAAATTTTTCAATGTGGTGGTGGATTGTGCCATCGGGTCAATAAATGAGAGATTCAAAACATTAGATGATGTGAGGGACATATTTGGGGTTCTCCTAAACTTCACCACAATGAACAAGGAAGACTTGTCCTGCAAGTGTGAAAAGCTCTCTAAGATACTGAGCTCTGGAGCTGACTCTGACATTGATGGAAGAGAACTCGAAATTAAGAACTTGCCGACTTTACCTTCACACAACATGACTGCATTGGAGCTTCTCTCCTTCATTCATCAGAAGCAACTGGAGGAACTATACCCCAATCTCTGGGTTGCACTAAGAATTGCCTGCACTCTACCCGTGACAGTAGCGTCAGCCGAGAGGAGCTTCTCTAAGATGAAGCTAATCAAGAATTTCAGATCATCAATGGGGCAGGATCGCCTCAGTGGCCTTGGCATCTTGAGCATCAACCAGGACGTTGGCAGGGAGATTTCATATGATGATGTTATTGATGATTTCGCCCGGAAAAAATCTAGGAGGCAAAAATTTTGAAGATACAAACTGTTCTGTATAACAGTTAGCTATTACACAATTGTATCGTAGAGTTAGTAATTGTTTGGTAATTGATAATTGCATTATTTTTTATACATAGTTCTGTGTCATTTATTCTAAATAATGTATAAGCTAATTTTCAGGAATTTCATGAAGAGTATTTTTTCTGTCTTCTGAAAGTACATATTTGTTGTTTTGGACATAAATGTTTCATTAAAATTGTTTCATAATTGTTATTTATTGACACAGCCATTTTTGTATGTGTGCTGAGGTGCTGTAGTAAGGCGTGAGTTGGTGGATGGAGGGGTGAGGTTTCAAATGGGTATACTGCTTAGGGCCCCCTAATGGCTAGAAACGGCCCTGAGAAAAAGCATAGTGCGTGTTGTGGTTAGCTGAATTTAAGTTAGTTATAATTGTTCAACGTAACTTTGGTTGTGGGAAGGAACTTCCAACTGGTAAAACAATCGCAAAACTATATAAACAGTTCGAGAAAACTGGGAGTCTTGCCAAAGAAATCATCAAATAGGCCACGCACGTCAGATGAAGATATATATATAATATATATATATTTTTTTTTTTTAACTGCAAACAACACAGTATAATTAATGTGAAGAACGTTCCGCACAAGAACGTGCGGAACGTTCTTCTACACAAGCGTCGTTCTTTACATATATATATATATATGAATAGAAACGACATAAGTGTTAAGGAACGTTTCTGCACACGAGGAGGAGAGATAACGAATAAATGAAAAATGAGGCGAACCGCCCGGGAATCGAACCCAGGGCCTTCCAATTGCCGGTTGGACGCTCTACCATTATGCTACGGACCTCACTCAATCACAAATCGAAATTCTCCCACATAGGGCAGAAACCAATGCCCTGAGAGGGCACCCTCGCCCTATGTGGGAGAATTTCGATTTGTGATTGAGTGAGGTCCGTAGCATAATGGTAGAGCGTCCAACCGGCAATTGGAAGGCCCTGGGTTCGATTCCCGGGCGGCTCGCCTCATTTTTCATTTATTCGTTATCTCTCCTCGTGTGCAGAAACGTTCTTTAACACTTTTGTCGTTTCTATTCATTTATATACTGCGCGGTCATTGCAGTTATATATATATATATATATATATATATATATGAAAATTATTTCACGAAAGTAACACGTGAAAAATATTTATGATGAATAAAACCACGAAGGAAAGGAAACACAAAACGGTGCTCAAGCGCTTTCGTCTAATGACATCCTCAGGGGTTGGCATCCCTTGGTTGCGGTACGTCGACGATATTTTGTGTATCTGGCCCATGAATCGTGACCTGGATAACTTCCTCCTTCAGTTAAATGATAAAGTCCCCTCCATTAAGTTTACTTTAGAAGTGGAACAAGACAAGTCAATCCCATTTTTGGATGTGTGTACATAGGGAAAGCCCAGGTTTAAGTTTAGTATCTATCGGAAAACAACAAACAACTTGTCCTACGTACACTTTTACTCGGGACATGACACCCCCACTAAGAAGGCCATTTTTCATCAATGTTTCTCTGCGCCCTTAGGATCGCCAGTCCGGAATACATCGATGCCGAATTGGAAAAAATCAACGGTATTGGAAGTGATCTGTGTTACCCATCTGCGTTTATGGAATCTTGTCTCAACAAGGCAAAACGAACTTTCTATCGTGTCAATAATAACACTCGTACTTTGTCAAAAAATATTTTAGTACTTCCATTTTTCCCGGGCTTTTTAGGCATTGCTAATGTACTTAAACTTTTGGATATTAATGTAGTATTTTCATATAACAATATTGTGAAAAATATCATAGTAAAAATAGCCCTACCAATAATTCAGGCATTATCTATAAAATTGGGTGTAAACAATATGATTCCTTTTACATAGGTCAGACGGGAAAGGATTTGCACACACGTATAAAACAGCATCAATATTCCGTCAGAACAGGACAGTTGTCCAGTGCTCTTTTTGTCCATTTGTCAGAGTTATCCCACTGTATTGATTGGAATAATGCTTCAGTTTTATTTCATTCGAGCAACATTGTCAATAGAAATATTCTTGAGTCTGCCATTATTCAACTTTCAAATAACTTCAACATAAGCAAAGGTCTTTTTCAACTCGATCCTGTTGTTTTGAATTCCTTCAAAACAAATCTAGATAAAAAGGGTAGGACACTTAATCTTTGGTGAACTTGTAAGCTACTTTATTAACTTTTAATCTTCAATTTATTTTATATATATCGAAACTTGATTCTAAAAAGGCAAAGTGTTAAACCCGGGCGTATCTCCAGTATAAATTTGTATTATTTTATAACTCATTTGATCTTGTGCTAAAAATCGATATGCCTCTTTGTTAATCCTCTAATCCTTAATTTTTAAGTTTTATTTTTACTTCTCCGTTTATTGCATATATATATATATAATATATGTGTGTGGTGTATGTGTGTAGATATGTATGTATATATATATATAATATATGTATATATGTTTGTGTGTATGTGTTATTTATTTATATATTTTTTTTTTCTCTTTCTGTAACCTATATATAGGCCGTAACCTTTTATATTTCAGTGTTCCTGAGGATGTCATTAGACGAAAGCGCTTGAGCACCGTTTTGTGCTTCCTTTCCTTCGTGGTTTTATTCATCATATATAATATATATATATATATATATACATTCAACTGCAAAGAACACGCAGTATAAATAACGTAAAGAACGACGCTTGTATAGGAGATATTCCGCGCAAGACGAGAGAGAGAAAACGGAACAAATGAAAAAATGAGGTAACCACCTGGGAATCGAACCCGGGATCTTCCGATTGCCGGTCAGACGCGATACCATTACACCATGGACCTCACTCTTCCAAATGCCGTAATTCTCTACATACTCGCAGAAACCAATGCCCCAAGGGGCACCTTCCGCATGCCGTAACATTATATACATTCAACTGCAAAGAACACGCAGTATAAATAACGTAAAGAACGACGCTTGTATAGGAGATATTCCGCGCAAGACGAGAGAGAGAAAACGGAACAAATGAAAAAATGAGGTAACCACCTGGGAATCGAACCCGGGATCTTCCTATTGCCGGTCAGACGCGATACCATTACACCATGGACCTCACTCTTCCAAATGCCGTAATTTTTTCTACATACTCGCAGTATGTAGAAGAATTACGGCATTTGGAAGAGTGAGGTCCATGGTGTAATGGTATCGCGTCTGACCGGCAATCGGAAGATCCGGGTTCGATTCCCAGTGGTTACCTCATTTTTTCATTTGTTCCGTTTTCTCTCTCTCGTCTTGCGCGGAATATCTCCTATACAAGCGTCGTTCTTTACGATTATATATATATATTATATATATATATAATATATATATATAATAATAAGACCGCATTTTTTGTGTAGCCAAAATGTTTTCCACAATGTAACCGCGAAGTGGCCATTCCTAAATCAACAGTTCGCAAAGTCCTTCATAAATGCCTCTGTTTACACGCTTATAAACTCCAACTTGTGCAAGAAACTAAACCTAATATTGATCAGCCGGAGCGTGTGGAGTTTGCTGCCTCCGTGTTGCAAAACTTAGATGAAGGCCAGAATCTCCTGAATGACATTCTTTTCACCGATGAGGCAACGTTTCACACAAATGGGAGGTAAATATAGGAGAAGAATGTAGACACCAATCGACCGGGAGGCATTCCAGGGTGGACGTTAGGCAGGAGACGGAGTGCTGAAACTCTCGTTTTCTTGTCATTGTCCCCTTCAGCTGATCTTTTCCCGTGTCTCATCTACCCTGTGAGCAGTCCAGCATGCTCTCAAACACACACTTCTCCCTTTATTCCTCACTACACATATATGTATCTTACACACACTTTTCAAAATTTATATAAAAAAATGGCAGCGTTGAGCCTTGGAGACCTTGTTTTCGGCTCTCTCCTTCTTCTATGTAGAGGTCACTTTTGCGGGCGCCGCTCGCCCTTGGCCCCGTCCTTCCTACATAAAAATGAGTCACAACTGTAGAGTTTGATGTTCAGAACACCCACGTGTTACCATCGAATACGTGCGCGACAGCGCCAAAGTGAATTTGTGGTGTGGAATAATGCATGACCTTTCTTCTTCACAGTGGAAACCTCTCTGAATGTGCTTAAAAACTTCGTCATCCTTGAAAGTGAAAAAGAATTCGACATAATTTTTCAACAAGATGGAATACCACCACATTACAGTAGCAGTGTGCAAGAAATTCCGCGACTGTTGAATCGTGCGAGCAGACCCAATCACTTAGCCCCTCAAGATCACCGTATTTGACGCCACCCGATTTTTTCCTTTTGGAGATACGAGTTGTTTATTCGGAAAGATGGACAATTTGGAATCGGTGACAGAGAAGATTACAGCAGCCATGAACACAATGTCATCCAAAATGTTGAGCCTTGTGTGATGGGCTGAAATAGAGTATCGATTAGAGGTTTGCACATGTAGAGGTTCACTAATAAGTTTGCATAAAACTTAAGGTATTGTGCTTTATTTTAAAACTTATCGCCTTATTTATATCATCTATCATGAAATGTAACTTGTTAAAATAGGAATTAGGGGTATGATTAGTATTTTTGCCGCTTCAGATATATACTTTTTCTTCAATAAACAACTTTGCTAATAGACTGACTCGCTAGCTATGGAATCACCTTTAAGCGCCACACTTGCCAACATTTTCCTTTATCATTACGAGGAAAATTGGCTGCAACACTGCCCAGCCAATTACAAACCACATTTATACCGTGGCCGGACAGTTTGCCTACGAACAGTTTGCCTACTGGACAGTTTGCCTATGGACACCATGCCTATGTGGTATATTTATCCTTACCTTATTTAACTTATTTAACTTATTTAACTTCAGATTCATGCAAAAGAATTAATTCAAAATTAAAATGTGTTGTTGCCCTTAATAGCATAAATGTCTGAAAATATATCAAGTAAGAAAGGGAAACAGAAGTTTTCACATAATGGATATTTGTATGTGTTTGATAAATGTAGCAAGCGCGACCCTTCGTTACTTTTTTGGCGGTGCGAGCAAAAGAGTCAGTGTATTATAAGGTGTATATATAATATGGGTACTTTTCCGTATCTGCCCCATTGACGATTGGTTAGGTTCAGTCATGATATTTTCATTAAAACTATCAAAAATATCACAACTTAACCTAACCAATCGTCACTGCCCGGTTAGGTCAACTGTACGCCCTTGACGATTGGTTAGGTTAAGTCGTGATATTTCGTTAGTTTTAACGAAAATATCACGACTTAACCTAACCAATCGTCAAGGGGGCAGATAACGGAAAAAGTACCCATATGATATATACACACTTATAATACACTGACTCTTTTGCTCGCACCGCCAAAAAAGTAACGAAGGGTCGCGCTTGCTACATTTATCAAACACATACAAATATCCATTATGTGAAAACTTCTGTTTCCCTTTCTTACTTGATATATTTTCAGACATTTATGCTATTAAGGGCAACAACACATTTTAATTTTGAATTAATTTTTGCATGAATCTGAAGTTAAATAAGTTAAATAAGGTAAGGATAAATATACCACATAGGCATGGTGTCCATAGGCATAATGTCCAGTAGGCATAATGTCCAGTAGGCATAATGTCCAGTAGGCATAATGTCCAGTAGGCAAACTGTCCGTAGGCAAATTGTCCGTAGGCAAACTGTCCTAGCGCCCATTTATACAAAGGATACGTTGATGACATCTTCCTTCTCTTTCAACATACTAATCATGCTCTCCTATTCCTTAACTATCTTAACTCGCAGCACCAAAATATTAGATTCGCTAAAGAAGACGAAACCAACAATACCTTACTTTTTTTAAGACAAAAAATAAGAAAAGAAATAGTAAATTTAGTACCTCCCTATATCGGAAACAATCTACGCAGCCCTAGGCACAAACTATCTCAGCCACATCCCCTCATTATATAAAATCAATAGTATGAAGATCCTTATCCACCGCGCCTACCACTTCTGTTCCTCCTACTTATCCTTCCATAAAGAAATAGAATTCATTCAAAACTTCAACACTGATAATTTTTTCCCAAAACACCTACTTCAAGACCTACTTAGAAACTCACTTTATAACACTGATCAACCTCCCCTTAACTGTCAGAAAGGATACACAATACGTCTCGTTCCCTTTCTACGGCTATATAAGCAGTGCTATGCCCGCTAACTCCTAAATTTAGTGCCGCTAACGCTAACACTAATTTTGCCGCTGATTTTTTCTTAAACCACCCCAGTTTATATGTTCTGCCTTCCGTAATTTACTTACATATAATAGCACACACCTCGATATAATTGATTGCTAAGGTAGAAAAATGTGACGTTATAGTCTACGAAAATGAAAACATTTTTATGTAAGAGTCTAGTTCCTTTCGTATATATTAAAAGGGAAAACAAACCAACTGAAGAATAAATTCTATTCGATTTATACGTTTATATTTAACTCAAATATACAAACTGAAACTCAAAAAAATTATAAAATATTGACAGAGAGAGTAAATCATACCAAAACTTGAATGTTCTGTTGACACAATAGATCACAAAATAAAAATGGATATAGCTGAAACAGTGATGTGGAGAATTGCATTAATTTTTAAAACAAACAAAAACAGTAGAACCTCTGCAAAAACCTCTACATGTTGATGTCATAATCAATTTGCAGTTAGTGCTGCCTCAGTTTTTTATAATGGAAATTGGAGTCGGCGAACCAAATTTTAATACGAGTGGTTTTGAAAAATTAGCGATTGACTTTCTCTAAAAACTTAGCGCCGCTACCTGTTCCGCTAACAAGTTTGAAAATTAGCGGCGCTAACAGTATCGCTAATAAAAAGTTAGCTGCGCTAATCACAGCACTGTATATAAGTTACAAAGTACACACCAAACTCCGCCATCCACTCACCCCTCTCTAACAAGGTCAATTTACAATTTGCATTCATTAATGATAACAGTATTAAATCATACTTTAATCACAAAGAAAGAGTCCATCAAGCCCTTGTTTCGTCCACTATCTACTCCTTCAGCTGTGTCCGTTGCAAATCGAACTATATTGGCAGCACCTTCCGCCAATGTCAAGGCAGAATCAGAACTTCACAACCCTTAAATAAACGATCAACATCAGCCATAAGAGACCTCTGCCATATTACGACTAGTGATGTAGCGGATGTAATTTTTTTCACGTCTGCGGATGCGGATGAGGATGTTTGATTTCAACATCTGCGGATGCGGATGCGGATGTCTACATTTTCGTTATTTTTTAGGATATATTCGAGATTTGTTGTGTTTAACGTATATAATAAGTTATTATATAGAGAGAGCTGTAGCTATAATGTAGTATAATTGATTAATTGTACAATAATTGCTGTACTTTCTCTGAACATATAAAATAATATCAAGCATCTAACTACATATAGAAATCAATTAGTGAATTCGTCTGCAAATAAATTGTTATATTTTGTTGAGTTTCAGCCACAATTAGAAACCATAATTGTGTTACCAGGATGCGGGACGTGAACCCAACTCAAATGCACCCCACGACCTCTTTCCCCAACTCCACCTTATAGAAAGAGATCTTTAATTAGCTTGATAACTATTTATATTAAGTTTAAGTTTTATTAGGCTATTATAAATGAGTAATTAAAATAAAGTAAACTAAGATGTTCATCGTTTAATGTTCAAACTAATTATAGGAAGGTTATGCTTAAGGAACATTAATTTTTTTGCCTTTTCTGCTGCCAGTCTGTTTCTCTTTTCATCATATATTAATCCAGCACTGCTAAATAATCTCTCGCTTGGTATGCTTGTTGGAGGACGTGCTAAATGTTTCCTTGCAAGTTATTCAAGTATGGATAGATATTCTGCGTATTTTTCCACCAACAATAGGATTTACATGCAGCCAGGCGTTTTCTTGGTGATAGCTCTCGATCATTTTTACTACATCTTTGACATCGCGTAGGTCTCGTCATCGCTGCTTGACTCAAGAAAACTGAGAGAGAGATTTCTGTGATAGATTTGCTTGTGAAGGTGTTGGTTCTGTCACTGAAACTTTATCTTTTGGTGGGGGCGAAAGCGACAGATCAAGAGATTGAAGCTCTTCAACTGCTTTGCCAAGTGATGATTTAACTCGTTCTAATGTATAGGTGAAAATAACTTAGCTTTGTAACGTGGATCTAAGTAGGTTGCAAGAGAGTAACTTCATACAAGAAACAGCTCTCGTCTTGTCGCTTGCATCACTTTTGCGCACAATGAACTAGTTCTATTAAATAGTAGAATTTGATAATTTCCGCTTATTAATACATTTTATCTCAACGGTCCACATCCGCACGACATCCGCAGTCCAAAGTGCGGATGCGAGAAAATGTGCGGATGTTCCGCGGATGCGGATGCGGATGTGACCTACATCACTATTTACGACTACTCCCTACATCCTACCAGTTTCAAAATTACCGATTCCGCAAACAAACCAACTGATCTCCGTATCCTAGAATCTCATCACTTTGGAGTTTCATTCGGAAGCTTCCCCGGAAGACATAGTTCCCTAAGCAGCTCTCCGGGGTTAAGGGAAAGACTCCAACTTCATTCTCTACACATTATCAGTAAAACAGCATCTCTCGTCTTACATTAAAAATTACCGCTATTCTCCTTAATTCTGAAACAAAATACAGGTGAAATGAAGGTCTTATCATCCAGTATCTGGGTTAAATTTAATAGACATTTCTTCTGCAACCTTTATTTACTGTATAACCTCTCATTAAATTCTGGTAAGTCATCCTCATAAATTACCTTATAACTATATTCCTATAAATTCACTAATAAATTTTCTGTACCCCTACAATCCCATTAGGACCACTTTGTATATATTTGAATTACTTGTTCACTTTTGACATTTCATTACAGACAGTGGACACTAACTTTCAGAAACGTTTGCTAATAAATTGCACTTTCTTAAGAGCAAATCCTTCGATTAAATTATATTATATGATATATATATATACAGTGTTGGGCACTAAAGCGTTAATCCGATAACAGTTAATTAACGAAGTTAACTTTTTTAGCGGACTATTAACGGAAGTTAATTTCCATTTATCGTTATCGGACCAGTTAACTTCCGATAACTCGATATTTAGTCTGTTAAAGTCCGTTAACACGTTAACTGCGAGGAGTCAGAAGGCCAAGAGACTTGTCGACACTTGGCTGGACACTGATGGGAAGGTAGACATGGCCGACTCTGACTTCATGGGGGAGCAGATCTTCATCAACCTCTTCCTGAAGTACAATACGCCAATTCCGTCCTCTGCCGCAGTGGAACGGCTCTTCTCTCTCGGCAAGGACATCCTGAGACCCAAGAGGTCAAGACTGGCAGTTGGGCCTAACTTTGAGAAGTTGGTCTTTCTGAAGGGCAACCAGCACATTGTGTCATAGTCTTTAATAAATGTGCCTAAAATTTAATTTTACCTTTCAGTTCCCGCCATAATAATTCTCTGGTAAATTAAAATTTAGTTAATGGTTAGTGGTTACAAGGGTTTCAAAACATGTAATCAGTACTTTTTTATTAAAAATAAAAAAAAGTTATTAAGCAAAAAAGTTGCAAAACTTGATAAAAATACAGTTAAATACCTATTTATTGTTGGATTTTGCATAAATAAACATTTTCTATGGGTTTTAAAGCTTTTTTCCTTGATTTTTTAAATGTTAGTAAAGAAATAGTTATCGTTAACGGATTATCGTTAACTTCCGTTAACTTTGTAGTAAAATTATCGGATTATCGTTATCGGAGTTAACTTTTTGGTTAACGGTGCCCACCAGTCACCACTGTATATATATATATATATATATATATATATTATATATATATATATATACACAAAAGTACAGATTATAATTCTGGAAACTATTCACACTATTTTTAAAAGACCGATAGATGGAGTACAAATGTAAGCTCAAATTTAAATTGCTATGGACTTATATTACATCATATGAGCCACTATGCAACATTGTAGATACCGTTTCTTTTGTATTTTTAGACTGGTGACATTTAGGTCACTGCAACGAGAACGGTTATATATATATATATATTATATATATATATATATATTATATATATATAATATATATATATATATATATATATATATCTGGTGACTTTTTTAAACATCTGATACTGTTAAAAAAATTTTTTTTTTTATTGACTGAAATAAAAGCATGAAATTATTACTGTACCTTCGCTACGCACGGGGAATTAGTCTCCAAGTACAAAACATGCTCTATGTGATGTCCTCTCAGCTCATTAGCTCATAAACTCGTTAACTAACGTACTCAACAGATTTCCTGCGGTTTATGATGAAGGGATATCATGACCACCAGCACCACCAGATCTAAACCCCTGTGACTTTTACCTCTGGAGTTATTTAAAAGATAGTGTTTTTAAACAAAATTCACACACAATAGAAGAAATGAAAGCATCAATTGAACAAGAAATTTCCCAGATTTCAATAAGTTCTCTGTCCAAAGTACTGCAAAATTTTGTTGTTCGTGTGCAGAGAATGAATGAGCTAAGAAGACATCACATAGAGCATGTTTTGCCCTAGGGGACTAAATCCCCACGTGTAGATAAGGTACAGTAAAAATTTCGTGCTTCTATTTCAGTAAAAGAAAAATTTGTGTCAGATGTTTAAAAAAATCACTATATATATATATATATATTAGGGTGTCACTTAAATGCAAAGTTTGAAATTTTCATGCTGACACCCCGCGAATCTATTCCATTGGTAAAAAAAAATGGTGACTGAAAAATCTTTTTATTTGAATAACTATAAAAGGTCGCCCCCGCCTTCCAAAGTTTAATGCTTGCGCGGCGTCTCCATAATCGTTCATTAGATATCTATATATCTCTATTATATGTGTGTGTGTGTCTGTGTGTGTCTGAATATCTGAGAAATTAAGTGAACAATACTTAACGATTCACCGTTTCTCATTTCAGCTACGTGATTTCTGTGATGGAAACCCTGAAGTGTATATACCTATTAGGGGCAGCGGTTGATGAGGTGAAAGGATGCAAGCTTCCTTCCTACAGGCAAGCATTCGGTTACTTCCTTTACCTTCACCATGAAAAGAAAATGACAATACGTGACGCGTTGAGGAAGTCACTTCGAGCAGTGATGTCCTTCTGGGAGAAAGCTCACATTCCAACCAGACTCGAGACACACTGCGTCAGCAAACTGGATAAAGTCTTCGAGGAGTGGAAAGGACTCAAACAACGCCTCAAGGACGAGCGATTCACACAAGACGAAAGAAAAAGAATTCATTGAACGCCTCGATCGTCTCTTTGACATCGCCCACGCTGATTGTGAGAAATTGGTCAAGTACCCAGAGGATTGGGAGTTCCTTCAGCAGCAGCGCCAGAAAGGACGTCCAGGTTCAATGGCAGGTTTTGGACATGACCCATCAGCGCCAAGTCAAAGATTGTACTCGACGTCGGGAGGAAGAGGAGAAACGAAGAAAGCGATCAGCAGCTGAAATGGAGGCAGTATCCAACGAAGCGGTTTTTGGAGTCCTCATCCTCCAGCTCAGATGATAGCGAAGAAAAAGGAGCATGTGGTGGTTCGTTAGCGTCTAAACAAAGAGCAACGAAGAACATCATGACATCGGAATTGGCGGCAGCGCTTGATCGCACGACAACTCTCGTCAAGAAAGGCCACATATCTGCTGTTTGAGGCAGCTTCCAGCTTAGGGCATGATGCTAGCGACTACAACATCAATCGTGGATCCATCATCGTCAGCGTGAAAATTCCGTACCCTTAAGGCTCGGCAACTGAAGAGCGAGTTCCAAGGCAATAGTCCGTTGACTGTTCACTGGGACGGAAAACTCATGCAAGATCTGACGTCACGAGAATATGTTGACCGCTTACCTATTCTTGTATCTGGCTCCGGACAGAGCAGCTCCTCGGGGTGCCAAAACTTCTGTCAGGAACCGCGCTGGCACAAACAAATGCCATCATAGATTGCCTGAATGAATGGGGAGTGACCGATCATGTCAAATCTATGTGTTTCGACAAAACCGCGACAAACACAGGCCACCGTGGAGGAACTTGTGTTCTTCTGGAAGAAAAAGTGGACGTGACCTGTTACACTGCGCGTGCAGACACCATGTACTGGAGTTGGTGCTACAGGCGGCATTCGCAGCATCGCTAGATTTAGTATCTACCAGTCCAGAAATTCTGCTTTTCAAGCGCTTCCATGATTATTGGACCCGCATTGACCAGCAACAGTTCCAAACTGCGGACACAGATGCGTTCACCAAAGCAGCTATTTTTAAGCATAGAACGGAGCTCATTGAGTTTGCAAAATCACAAGCACTTCAAGTTCGTGATGACTATCAGGAATTCCTCGATCTTTCCGTCATCTTTCTTGGAGGAGTTCCATACAAGGGACTAAACTTCCGCGCCCCTGGTGCTATGCACCGGGCGAGATGGATGGCTAAGGGGCTCTATGCCATCAAGATCTGGCTCTTCCGAAGACAGTTTAAACTGACGAACACTGAGGAACGCGGAATTCGAGATATCTGCCTCTTTTCTGTTCTAGTTTACATGAAAGCGTGGGCAACAGCTCATCTGTCCATCGAAGCTCCGCTGAATGATTGGGAATTGATGAGGACGCTCCTTCGATACCCGCACAAGAAGATCTCTGATGGTACCACCAAGAAGCTGTCTGCGCACCTGTGGTACCATTCGGAGGAGGCAGTGGGTCTGGCGTTCTTTGATGAGAGGATATCGATGGAAGTGAAGTGCAGCATGGTTGCAGCGTTAGATCAAGAAGCCCCTCACATGCCGCCAAAACGACCTTTGGTTCTTGATACTATGTTCCTCAGTGACAGCAAAGGACTGGAGCAACTGATCACAAAGAACACCCGAGGATTCTTCTCAAAACTTCAGTTGCCAGATTGCTTTCTGCTCCACCATCCCAGTTCATGGACGTCAAACTCTGAATACGTGCAAGCTCGGGATGTGGTCTCCAAACTTGCAGTGGTGAACGACAGAGCAGAACGGGCCGTGGCTCTGGTGAAGGAGCTGAACGGAAAGTTACAGTGAAAGAAGAACAGCTCCAGTTCCTCGTTCAAGTTGTCACTGACCACAGAAAGCAACACCCAGCTCCGAACAAATCAGCATTAGTGAGGACGCGAAAGAACTAATCACTGATCAGCGTATGAGCACCAATTATTCTGCTACTGTATATGTATTTTATTTCTCAAAGTTTTGCTTTTGTTGCTTCTCCATTTTGTACCATTATTCGCCAAATTATGTCTTCTATTTGATTATATAATAAACTGTTTGTATTCTTTGCGTTTTTAAGTGTCTTACTTTCGTTATTTCACCAAATTGCCTTGTTTTTTATTATCTGGTTCGGCCCAAGCTGTGAACACTGAACAGCTTTGTTGACGTCAACAAATGGGTCTTGTTTTCAGTGACGAGGGCGACTTTAAATGATGACCAATCAGGACCAAATTTCTCTCCGTATGTTTTACACCAAATGGAACAATTTTAGGTGTCATAGAAAATAATCCATCGTTTAATTTTCCCCCTATTACCTATTGACACCCTAATATATATATATATATATATATATATATATATATATATATTATATATTAATTCACTAATGCTATCACATCATAATAAAAAATTTAAAACACTATGTGATTAGACCCTTATTACATACAACCTGAGGTGTATATATATATATGATTTTTAATGCGTCTATTTCTGAGGGGGTCGTACCAGATAATTTCAAGTTAGCAAACATAACACCTATCTTTAAGAAAGGCGATAAAGGTGCGGCGGGAAATTATAGGCCAATCAGTTTAACGTCTGTTGTAGGTAAGCTACTGGAATCAATAATTAGGGATCGTATAGTCGAACACTTAGAATTGCACAACTAAGTTAGAAATACGCAGCACGGTTTTAGGCGAAACAAATCTTGCTTAACTAATCTTTTAGAATTTTTTCAACGCGTGGTTGACGTTTACAGATCTACAGAAGCTAAGGCTAACAAAGACCCTAAGATCCACTCTAGGGTTAGCCCGAGAAAAAGGAAAGAGTAGTGGGTTAAGAGAAGAGAATAAGGGGTTAATTAAGTAGCAACACCTATCGCTCATGGGTTAACATTCATTCAGAAAAAGAGAAAGAAAGGCTCGCCATCATCATCAGTCGGCCACTGCCGACAAGTCAGAAAAATAGTCGGAGAGAATAGGAAAGGGGTGAAAGATGAAAAGAAGTAAAATAAGAACGCTTACAAACCATGCAAACACAGTCTTAACTCACTATCACACCATGCAAACTACAGACATGCAAGTAAGGAGAGGATAAGAAGGAAAAAAAAAGTAGGTAAAGTAAAACAAAAAGTGGGTTAGTTCACGCTACGAGCTACATCTACGATCGTGTTAGTCTAATTTTTTTTTTTTTTTGCTGGCATCACACACTGGCATATCATAAGGTGGCATTATTGTCAACAGACTCATCCTCGATCACCACCCCTAGAGCTCCTGTTGCTAATTGTTTTATTATATTAAACAACGTTAATAATTTTAACGAGGGAGAGGGAAAAGGGGGAGGCTGAGAGGGAAAAGGGGGAGGCTGAGAAGGAAAAGGGGGGTTGTTTTATTATTATATTAAACAACGTTACTATTTTCAAAATGCCTATCTAAACGGTTCTTAAACATAACGCTGGTAGAGTTAACGACTGACGCCGGAAGATTATTCTATTTATCAGTTACTTTAAACGTAAAGAAGTTTTTAGCGATATTAGTGATGAAACGTCTGCCACGCAACTTAAATCCGTTATTACGAGTATTATTATTATTATCGAAAGTGAACAATTTGTCAAAATTTACGTTATCGATGTTATTAACGATTTTGAAAACTTCAATAAGCTCCCCACTTAATCTCCTAGTTTCGAGTGAATACAGGTCTAACTCTTTAATCCTATCTTCATAAGGCTTGTTGCGCAATGACGGAATCAGTTTCGTGGCACGACGCTGAACCCTTTCTAACCTATCAATATCTTCACGTAAGTACGGGCACCAAAACTGAACGGCATATTCTAAATGAGGCCTGACTAGGGACTTGTAAAGGGGCAA
Source organism: Bathynomus jamesi (assembly GCA_023014485.1). Lineage (NCBI taxonomy): Eukaryota > Metazoa > Arthropoda > Malacostraca > Isopoda > Cirolanidae > Bathynomus > Bathynomus jamesi. The sequence continues at coordinate 1,292,769 of JAJOZX010000194.1, forward strand.
TATAATATCCTTCGATTTAAATTCGAAATTACGCGCTATGAAGCCTAACATCCTATTAGCTTTTGCGCAATACTCCAGGCACTGGTTCCTAACCTTTAAATCCTTAGATACGCGTACGCCTAAATCTACTTCCTCGTCAACGCTCGATAACTCCCTCTCATCCATCGTGTACGTGTAATTATTGTTACGAGAACCTATATGCAAAACTTTACATTTGTCTACGTTAAATTGCATCTGCCACTTATCCGTCCACTCCATAATCCTATTTACATGTCTTGGAGCCTATTTCTATCGTCCTCGTTAACAACCTTACCGCCTAATTTAGTATCGTCCGCGAATTTTGACACGTTACTAGTCAATCCTACATCTATGTCGTTAATGTAAATTACGAATAGCAATGGGCCTAACACTGAACCCTGTGGGACACCGCTACCTACATCTAACCACCCCGATTCACTACCATTAACTACGACCCTCTGCCTCCAAGCACGAAGCCATTCTTCTAACCAGTTAGCTACCTGACCGCGTATACCGTGCGCTTTGACCTTCGCAATTAATCTCCTATACGGAACTGTATCGAACGCCTTTTTAAAATCTAAATAAATAACGTCAGCCGCTCTATGCCTATCGTATTCGCGCACTATTTCGTTATAAAATTCTAACAAATTAGTTAAACAAGACCTATGGCGTCGAAACCCATGCTGACTACTAATCAAATCTCTACTTTCTAAGTGATCGATGATACGATCCCTAACTACGGATTCCAAAAGTTTACCGACAACTGACGTTAAGCTAATGGGCCTATAATTGCTAGCTACTGCGCGGTCGCTTTTACGATTGTCATCGGGCGGTTGATGTAGTGTATTTAGATTTTCAAAAAGCGTTTGACACCATACCGCACAAAAGACTCATTGAGAAAACTAAGGCTCATGGAATCGGGGGTGTAGTAATAAATTGGATAGAAGAGTGGTTGCTAGGTAGGAAACAGAGGGTGGTCGTTGATGGAGCGGAGTCGTGTTGGGCTAATGTAGCCAGTGGCTTTCCTCAGGGTTCTGTATTGGGCCCCTTGCTTTTTCTTATATATATTAACGATTTAGATGTCGGCCTAGTCAGTACAGTTTCAAAGTTTGCGGATGACACGAAGCTGGGTGGTAGGGCGATTAATGACGAAGATTTAGGAGTTATTGTCACTGGTGATTTAAAAGTAGCGAAACAAAGTACAGCAGCGGTCAATAAGGCGAACAAAGTGTTAGGTTTTATAGCTCGGAATTTTGAGTACAAATCGCGCGATATTATAGTTCCTTCTTTATAAATTATTATTAGACCCCATTTGGAGTACGCGATCCAATTTTGGAATCCGCATATGCGCAAAGATATAGACAAAATCGAAAGAGTTCAAAGACGAGCAACGAAGATGATTCCGTCGCTTAGGTCAAAGTCGTACGAGGATAGGCTTAAGGAGTTAAAATTGACAACACTTGAGACTAGGAGGCCAAGGGGTGATCTAATCCAGGTTTTCAAAATTATGAATGGGTTCGATAGCGTAGATAGAGATAGCTTTTTCGAAATATCTCAATATAATAGACTAGAAATAATGGGTGTAAATTGACAAGTAGAAGGTTCGAGACAACAGTTGCCAAAAACTTTTTTACGCATAGAAAAGTAAATAGCTGATATAGTTTGCCGGTAGAAGTAATTAGTAGTACGTCTATAAACATGTTTAAAAATGGATTAGACGCATATGTTGATGAGATTGGGTATAGTTTAAGGTAGTAAAATTAAGGCTTTGTGGTGATAGATCCCCAGCTCAACACAAGTGTTGTGGGATATAGGGAGGCAGCATCTTGGGTTAGGGGATACTCTCTGTCCTTACACACCCCATTTAAAGAGATTCCTCTGCCGAGCGGTGCTCCCCCATAGTACTGTGAGGTATTGAAAAACTCATGATCTTCACTTGCCCCACAAACACCTTTAAATGGGAGACCCCTAATGGGTGCACACACATTTCTACATTACTGTACAGTTTTTACAGCCATACCTACACTTTTCCTCCTAAGTATATATATTGTAATGTATATGGTTGTAAATTGTGACTTGGTTCGCAATTGATATGGACCGTGACTTATTTTTGGTTGGCAAGGTACTGGTATTGATGGATACCGTAACGAAATTGACTGGATTCCTTGGATCTGATATATTTGCATGTCGGTTATAAATAGATATAGAGTGTAACATATTTGTGGATAGTAGTCTATTATGACTTGATCCTCTGCATCCAGAGATTCTATCTTTAGTTTTAAATTGATAATTAATTAGTTTTAAATTGATAATTAATTAGTTTTAAATTGATAATTATTTAGTTTTGTAAAAATTGGTCGTTGCCAATGTGCAGGCAGTTTTTATATAGTGGAGCCACCTCGATGGGCCGAAGTGGCCCCTACTGTGCCCACTGTAAAAATTTCTTATGTTCTTGTGGTTCGGAACCCACGTAAAATTGTAGGTCCCCTCCGCCACCACGGAGGACATGCACAATACACAATTACGAACACAGTTAGGTAGACCAGCCATGAGTAGATCCTAGGGTCTTTGTTGGTCTGAAACATTATAACATATATATATATTATATTATCTGTATATTATGTAATATTATATATAGGGTGCTTCACACCCGGTCTGCCGTACTTTCGGGGGTGATTTGGGGGGGAGGATAATATCGGGTAAAAATGTTAATACAACATGGGTGCTATTTCCAACCGTTGCGGAGCTACGGACGTTTCAAGGTGTGCAAACAGGGCCGCCAAGAGGTTGGGGAAGCCGGGTTAAATCCCCGGGGCCCGGACCTCTAGGGGGAAAGAGGGGGAGTAAATATAAAAATATTAATAAAGCAATTGATTAAATAACAGAGAGGAAATATAATTAATGAACATACATTTTATAGAGATTATCAATTCAGTGGTGGCATTCAGCCGGTTCGCACCGGTTCGTGCGAACTGGTTCCTAAAATTTCCCGAGTTCGCCGAACCGGTCCTTAACCCTTTCAGTCCGTGCATGATTTTTCTTTATACCAGACGCATTTCGATAAAAACATTTTTTTAGTTTTCATTTCTGACATGGAAGGGGGAGGAGAAGGGGAGGGGAGGGCGAACCGGTTCTTAAAATTTTTTAATGCCACCACTGATTATCATACTCAAACTGAAACAGATAAAATATTATCTGCGGTCCACCAATGCCCAAGACTGACTGACAGATCTGGGAACCATTGTAATTGAAAGCAAGTTAGCTCGTACTTTAAATTTCATCAGAATCATTTACCACTTTGCTAGAGAGAAGGCAAATAAAGTACACTTCTAATTATGAAAATGTTGCAGTAAACAATTGTCTTGTTTGCATAGACTGGTACTGCATTTGTAAATTGTATGGTGATAGAATTAATATAATTGATTCGAAAAAAAATGGTCATTTTCTTCTGAATTGTTTATTCATACTGTATGTTTTGAATAGTGACTTGGACATATAATCAGTTTGCCTGTTATGTACACACAAAACATTCATAATAAAATATTGAGTAAACAGGGGGGCCCATATACCAATCCTTCCCCGGGGCCCGGGGCAGTTCTCGCCGGCCCTGTGTGCAAACAACAAATCCCTACTTGGGTGTAATTCGATAGAGAGCAGCACTGGTGGTAGTTTCAGTTAACGAAGCTACCACTACTAATCCTCAGTTTTTTCTTTCAGTTGGTTCTGATCTGTGGTACGAGATACTGTGTTGCGGTTAGGTGAACAATCAAAATGAATCAACAGTTCACGCCCGCTGAATACGCTGATATCCATTTCATTTATGGATTCTGTGATGGTAACAGCAGAGCGGCAGTTGAGGAATATCGAAGACGTTCTCTCCGAACCGCCGAATACCGAACAGACAAGTGTTCAGTGACACACACACACACACACACACACACACACCAGAGATTAAGGGAAACAGGGACAATTGTTCCACGTAACTAAGAACTTGTAGCACGACGGCCCATTGCTGTGAAGGAACGCATACTGGACCTAGTACAACGTAGCCCAACTACCAGTGTTCGAAGGATTTCTAGACCAATTGGTGAATCCGCATCGCGTGTATGTCGAACCATACATGATGGGAGTTTGTATCCTTATCATTTGCAACGTGTGCAAGCTCTTCAACCGGATGATTACGATAAACGTGTTCAGTTTTACCACTGGATGGTTATGCATTGTCAAATTCTTAATCGCATACTGTTTAGTGATGAAGCACAATTCATTCGGGATGGAATTAACAATAGACGAAATTCCCACTTGTGGTTCGCCGATATTCCGGTATCGTTGAAGGAAACTTTCAACATCGATTTTCGGTGAATCTTTGGTGCGGTGTAATTGGAGATCAGCTGATTGGACCGTTCGTTTTGGAACAACGATTAACTGCTGATATTTATCTGAACTTCTTGACGAACGAATTGCCCCTTTTGATGGAGGACGTGCCCTTGGAGACAAGCGCAGATGTTCTTCCAGACGATGGGCGCCACCACATTTTGGTCGTCATGTTACGATTACTTGAATCAGCGGTACGGGAATCGTTAGATTGGTCGTGCTGGTCCAATATCGTGGCCCCAGATATCTCCGGACCTAACCTCGTTAGATTCTTTTTATGGGGCTTTATGAAAGAGATGGTCTACAAGACCAAAGTACAAACGAGAAAGGAACTCTTGCATCGGATTATGGATGCCGCTGCTTACATACGAGAACACCTCGAAATGATTCAGTGGATAGTGGACTCACCCCCCAAAGTATGGCAGACCGGTTGTGAAACACCCTGTATTATAGGTCGAATGTGTGCAGTGTGTGATAGTTCACAGATGAAGTTGGGTAATTTTTGTCGGGTGAGGTAACATTTTCGGTACGATTTGAAACATTAAAAAATTATATTGAAATTTCTGAAAACATTTTTATTATCGGAAAAATATGTTAGTCTTGATTAGGTTAGGTTAAAGTTTGGTTAGGTTAGATTAGTGAGTACCTCACTATTTAATGGCTTAACAGAAAACCCCATATGAGACATCAACTTCGTTGAAACACTTATCACGCCCTTCTCGGTTCGGCGGCACTAAGGTTAGGTTAAGTTAATTAGTTTTTTAGATGTATGGATTTAAAAAGTCGGTACCTCGCTTATGCAGATGTGTGTGCGCGCGTGCGTGCGTGCCTGCGCACACCTTTTATACCATGCTGATGGTAATGATAATAAATCCAGTATTAAATTTTAAATGTAATTAATGTCCGTAAACTTAATAATTCAGTGATTCCTATTTGCTGATAAGAATTATTAAATGTTTAGTCCATCTGTTCATTTTAATCGCTTGGGAAGATGGTTTTAATTTGAATGGATGCAATCATACGAGTTGTTACTCCATTAAAATTGCTGAATGCTCTTTTAAGTGAAGTGTAATAAAAATTGCTACATTTGTACATGTTTATAAATAACTGTACGAAATATGGAGTCAATTGACATAAATCCAAACGAGTAAATATAAAAATAAAAAACAATACGGAAATTACGATCACTGATCAGGTTACTGTGTTGTATACTAAGTACCATATTGCTACCGGACATTCGTATAACCCGTTAGTAATATTTCTTAAAAATCTTTTAACAAAACCATTGCTATATGAATATGATGATCCATTCATAATTGTAGAATAACTTAAAAATATAGGTATATGGTACCGTAAACCGGGGTGACTTCCGACACGGGGTGACTTCCGACACGGGGTGACTTCCGACACGGGGTGACTTCCGACAAAATCTGAGTAAAAAGTTTTACTATTAAATAGCTCCTAATTGAAATAATAAGAAATATGAGGGGAATGTTCTGATGCAAACAGAGTTTTGTTTGCTTATTTAATTTAGGAGCTATTTAATAGTAAAACTTTTTACGCAAATTTTGTCCGAAGTCACCCCGTGTCCAAAGTCATCCCACCCCGGCTTACCGTACAGTATTTTATATAACCAATAAATTTATAACGACAACTCGATTAAAAGGGTAAAACATTTTGTGGTTATATTTAAAATTAAAATAATAGCCAAACATTTTGTTTCGAATTCCATACATTAATATACAGAGTTTGATGTTAAAGTTTTCCTACAATTTAAATCCTATAATCAGTTTATGGGTTTATTCTTGGCGGTCCGTATAAAATTCGTCGTCAGTCCAGATCTGGACAGCAGTACGCTTTTGGTGATCCCTCCCCTAAAGATATCTAATATTTTGAACTTATTCTACATTTTTAATAGTTAGGCGTCATCAGGGATAGGAAAGTTTGCTATATTCAAAATACCAGCCATACCATGATAGGCTGCATTAAAATACTTGGTCTTATATATAATTATAAATGATATAAATTAAGCTAATAAATCACTCTTAATAATCACTCTTAATCATCATTAATCATTAGTGATGATTTTGCGTTTAGAAAAAGTAAAAAAAAATCTGGAAGAGAAGTGACGATGAAGAAAAGTAGAATATAGAAAAACAGAAAATTTAGGAAAACGTAGAAGTAATACTGGTTATTTTGTGTCATTACTGAGTGTGTTAATTTTTTCATTGGTTCGCTCAAAGATAGGGTCCTCCACATATATGATACATGGTAACGTAGTAATATGGTAAAAAATTTTATAGTGGGCACACAAGGGGCCCTTCGACCCATCTGGGTGGCTCCACTGTTAATATAAACAAACCACAAATACAGTTACATGCAAAATTAAGATATAATTGATCTCTGCAAATTGCAGATTGTCACACATCTACTAGCTGTACATTAACTTTAAATCTTTGGAACCTGTGGGTCATTCTTCAGTACCACTACCGTACTAATTTTAAACAACATATGATTATCTCATCTCAAGATGTTTTACATGGATCTAGACTCTAGAGGATCTTAGTCGCTGCTTGTCTGCTACTTATATATACAGTACCTTACGATAGTTTTGCAGACCCGAAGGATCAAGTTGTCTACTTTCTTATATGACTATATTTATATAGCCATGTTATGTACATATAACCTGAATAATACAAGCTCTACAATTAAGAGAAAAGGAGTAGGTGGGACTGTAAAGACTGTATAGAGTATTTTAATGTACACCCATTCAGGGTCTCCCATTTAAAGGTGTCTATGAGGCAGGTGACCATACTGAGTCTTTCATACATCACAGTGCTATGGGGGGCACCGCTCGGCAGAGAAATCTCTTTAAATGGGGGGTATAAAGACAGAGAGTATCCCCTAACCTAAGATGCTGCCTCCCTACATCCCATCACTCTATGTGGGTGATGAGATTTACCCAAATAAAAAAATATACTATATATATATGTATATGTGGGAGGGGTTCACAAACCTCTTCTCCACACCATTACCAGTCCCAGAAAAACGTCATTACCAGATAGTCTTTCACTCATTAATTTATCTAGTTTATTCTTAAAAGTCTCCAAAGTATGGGAACTCTCAACTTCTTCATCTAAGCTATTCCAGAATTTTACTACTCTATTTGAAAAACTATGTTGTACTAACTGTGATTTACATCCTTGCTGAAAAAGCTTAAAGCTATGGCCTCTTGTCCTATCATTGTGATCCTTTGTAAAAAGAGAGTGGAAGTCTATATTATCTAATTCATTTATTATTTTATACACTTCTATCATATCACCTTGTAACCTTCTTCGCTTTTGGGAAAACATGTTTAGATGGTCCAATCTCTCTTTGTAAGTAAGGTGTCTAAGGCATGGTATCATCCTTGTGGCTCTCTTTTGTACTTTTTCTAGTCTGTCTTTGTCTTGCTCCAAATAAGGACTACTGAACTGAATGCAATACTCAAGAAGAGGCCTCACGTATGAAGTGTAGAGCCTACTTATAATTTCTGGTGATTTATATTCCATATGTTTTTGCATTAGGTTCAATCTAGCATTAGCCTTATTTCTTATTTCAATACAATGATGTGTAGGTTTAAGATCATGATTCACAATTTCATCCAAATCTCTCCTTTTTTTTCTTTATTTATCCAGCTTTCATCCATGTTATATTCAAATTCTGGATTGTTTGACCAACATGCTTAACTTTACACTTTTCCACATTAAATTTCATCTCCCATCTATCTGCCCAAGCAACTACTCTATCAATGTCCTTTTGCATTTTCATGGCACCTCTTAAAGATCTTACATTTTGTCTCATCTGCAAATTTGAAGTTTTACTAGTGACCATTTTCCAAATCATTAATCTTCTATACTATAATAAGAGAGCTGTCCGTCTGTCTGTCCGTCCGTCCGTCCGTCCGTCCGTCCGTCCACTTTCAGAAATTGTGAGAAAAAAATTCAGAAATTGTATTACGGGCGGCAATGTGAAGCTCAAAATTTTCCATGACTGTTCTTTTCTGTAGTTTAGCCTGTCTGTTTGTGAAATTTATCCCGGGCAGTAATGGGGGAAGGGTGGGGTGGGGGTAATGGGGGATGGGGGGGTAATGGGGAGGGGGTGGGGGTAATGGGGGAGGGGGTTAGCCCCAAGTTGCATGAATGGGGGTGAGGAGGTTTTGGGAGATACCAGATTCAGAAATGTTGAAAAAATGTGAAGCTCAAAATTTTAATGGGTGGTTTTTTTTTCTGTAGTTTAGCCTGTCTAACCGTCAGCGAAGCGACGGGAACTGTACTAGTATAAATAATAAAAAGTAGAGGTCCAAGTACTGACGGAGGCCCTGTATAAAAGTTTGGGTGAATTCCAAAACAGTTGAAATCCCTCGGTTTAAGGCTATGACCAGTCAAGCCAAGTTTGTACAAAATTTCATACACTTTTGTGAAATCAAGGAAAAGCCAGTGATACTACAAGTTACAAAAATGCCACAACCATCAAAATTTTGAGCTTCACATCCAAAGCCAGCGAGACAAAATTTGGAAACTGCATTTAAAATCTGAGTGGTTCGTGAGCTTAAAGTAAATGATAAGATCTCTGGATTAAGAGCTGTTAAAATTTTTTTGTATGAAATTTACATATTATAATGCGAGTTTGGACTAGTTGGATATAGGTAGGCTTTGTTAACACTACGAACCAAAAGAAACTTTATGGCAGTTTATTAGTATTCACATTAAGGATAAGGGGCAGTTTAAAAATTACGAAACGCTATTTTTGCTAAAACTTGTCATCCCCCCCAACCCCCTCTAACGTTCCATAACGTTAGACCAGACACCCCCTAAGATATTATGTAACACTTCCCCCACCTTCCGACCAACAGTGACGGCTGTATATGCCACACAACACGCAGATTTCGCAATCTGACGATATTTTACGTTGTTATTATTATTATTATTATTATAATGGAAAATGAAGAATTTGAATGGTTTGATGAGGACGACTTTGACATAGGGGCGTTTATAACATAGGGACAAACGGGACACGTCACCGATGGGCCCCCCTTACCCCGGGCCCCATATGCTCTCTATATTTGCATCCTGAATAAAGTTTACAAAAACAGTGCTCTTTGTATATTTTCTTTTACTTTGGTTGAAATAACTTTACTTAAATATGTAATGCTTAGTGAAAACACTAGAGTTTTTCGAGAACTTCCATTAAGGAAAAATGGTAAATGGGGTCGGGCTCCCTGTGGCATAACTTGGCCGACCAATTCAAAACCTTAAAAACGCCCCTGCGTCGACACGGACGATTTAGAAATTTCAACTAATTTATCTGTTGTCATGGATACACCACTACTTTCTCCTGAATCTCGACGACAACCGTGGGAAGATGACATCTAAATACAACAATGTGCTTGTATCATTAGCGTTTATTCTTTATTCTTATTGTCTGTTATTATTGTAATAGAGGTAGGAAGTTTTACCGTACCTCTTTTTATTAATTAATTTTCTGGTAAAAATTTACATTGATTCAATATTTGGAACACATTTTATAAATTGATGATGCTGTTGCAGGCCCATCAGGGCATATCATACTTTTCCGAGTCCGAATTTCACTCTGGCTAATATGTATTTTTATGTAAAATTTAATTCTAAGAGGGGTTTCTTTCTGCAACTTTTCCCAAAAATCGCGTTATGTTCAAAATTGTGGTTTTCTGTTCTATGTTGAAATACCGAATATTCAATTGAACACAACCTCATATTTTTAACCCTTTGTCGTAATTTGTTGCCATTTAGACACATTAACTTTGCTTAACTCTTATACAGGTTTAATACATACATATATACATACATACATAAGAAAAAAAATCTACTCCATTTGAATCTTTGTAACCATTTGGACGCAGAAGGCGAAGCTCAACATTCTCTCAATAGATGGCTCTGAGCAATTACGCCAGTTATAATTGTGAAGTAGAAGTGAGTGGACGCCATTTTTTCGGTAAGTATTTTTTGTAATTTTCCTAAGTTTAATCACCATTATTATATTTGTTTTGACTATAATTTCATTCTAGAAGTATTAAGGAAGCTCCCTGTTTACTTTGTTTAAGTAATATTTTTAATAACTGTGAAAAGACTTTATTCAAAGTTCGTTTCGAAATGGACACAAAGTTTTCATAGGGTAAATTTCTGTCTATGATAACACGTGTATCCAACTGGATGAATGAAATGAATTTTTCATTACGATTGTTTTTATGTACTGTTATATATATATAATATAGAGTATATATATATGTGTGTGTAATATATAAAGTGTATATATATTAATATATATATATATATATATATTCAATCTGCGGCGAAACAACCGCGGCGAAAAGAAGGCAACCCGTATATATATATATATATATATATATATATATATATATATATATATAATGTAGAGAGAGAGTACTAACTACCACCCACTAATTACCTTATTAGACCTTTGTTGACTAATGGACACAAATTATTTAATTTAGAAATGTTCTTACAAAAAAAAAGATTGCTAAAAATGCTTATATGAATGACAAAGGGTTAAGCTTATGTTACACCATTATTACGAATTTTTAATTAAATTTGCAATGTCAAATTCAGTTTTCTATTACCAAAATAAATATTCATTACCAAATTTAGGTTAATTTGGTAATTAAAAATGCTGGTTGGCAACCCTGATTATAACCAAAAATTATATTACTTGTCTATATTTAGGGCGAAAGAACACTAAACATACTGATATGAATTTGTTACAGATTGGACAAGAGCGAGAATAAGCACCGACTAGACGTGATGGCCGAATCTGCCCCCAAAACCAGGAAAATGTCAGGTTCAAAGCTCTCGGATGTTTGTGGGCCCGGGAAGAGTTCATTCCCAGCGAGGTGCCGACTTGGAAGAGCCGTTCTTCAGAGAGGGATTCGTCTGCAGGAGGAAAAGTTCCTCATTCATACATCCAAAGGTCTAAATACCCTATCCAAGAGATGACTGACGAGCTGGCTTCACTCGTGATGACTCAGTGGAGGAAGTCGAATGTAAAGTTCTCCCCGCCTGTGACAATCACGGAAAAATCGCTCTCATATAAGATCTTGTTGAAATGGAAGGAGATGACAGACGTTGTGAACGGGAGAGTTAAGTCTGCTACCCAGGAGAAGAAGATGGCTGATCTGGATAAACTCTGTGAAGTCTGCGTTTGCAAGCATCAGATCTTCTTGTGCGGCTCAGAGGGGAGTGGATGCTCAGGATCAGGGCCGGATTAACCATTAAGCAAAATAAGCCCGTGCTTAGGGCATCAAGGGAAGGGGGGCACCACAGAAATTTTCCATTGTCGGATTTACCATGGATTTATTATACTATTATAGTCGCCTTTCGTATATTTTTAACATTAATGGTCACAAATTGCTCAGCTGAGCGTTCATTTTCTCAGTTGAAGTATATTAAAAATACCAACAGAACAACTATGCAACAAGGCAGGCTGGATGCCTTATCTCTACTAAGTATAGAAGCAGATGTGTTACGTAAGATTAGTTTTGAGGATCTGATCAAAGACTTTGCAATTAAAAAAAGTAGGAGAAAACTTTTCAAATATAAATGAAGTGGAAGTATACAAAAATAAACATTATTTTCCATCTTACTGTAAGTTTTGTTTCATTTCAAAAAATAAAATTTTATTTTATGGTTTATTTTTGTTTATATTTTGAATTACATATATATGGGGCACCAAAATCTTTTAAGTGCTTAGGGCCTCTAAAGGTCTTAATCCGGCCCTGCTCAGGATGCTCCCTCAAGACTCATGTGAACTATAACTGTCCTTTGGAGGTGAAGATTCCTAAACTGGACCTTCAGTGGCTGTACTACCAGAGAGTGAAGACTTCCGAAGCTTCAGGAATCCGAATGTCTTCTGTAGACTTCGAAGACAGCAGGAGACAGATCAAAGCAGCGAAGAGGAAAGAGGCTGAAGAAGCTTCTGCTGTGAAGAGGAAGAAGAAAGAGGAGGCTACTAATGAGGAGCTTCTCATGAAAGACTTTGAGGAGGACGAAGAACCAAACTTGGAGGAAGCTGCAAAAGAAGCCTCTGGCAATGCTGAGGCTACTCAAGCTCCTATGGACGTTCCTGCTGAAGTACCTGCCGAAACTCCAACTTCTGCTACACGAAACTACATGAAGATCCAAGGGACAGCTTCAGCAGCTTTGAGGTACAGGGTGGCAAATGTTCCGGCAGCTGCAGTTGCCACTGGCTTCCTGAACGACCTCATCAAGGCCGGTCATCTTTCCAAAGACAAGGCTTACTTGGTCATAGATGGCATGAAAGTCTGGAGGGCCAAGGAGGAAGTAATGGCCTCATCAGTTGAGGCTCTCACGCAGAGGTCAGAGGAGGAGAAGATCTCTGGGATATTCTTTGATGGCAAGCAGGATAGGAACACAAAGGTGTTGAAATATGACGAAGTGACAGGGAGATTTCATCCTGGCAAAGTGATCGAGGAGATTACACTATCACGTGGGAGCCTCAAGGAAAGTACCTCTTCCATTTCACTCCCGAGGAACCTGAGGAAGGAGAAAAGCCTGCTCATAAGATCGCTCAGGGCCTGCATGAGTGGCTTCTGGACCACGGAGCTGACGAGAGCCTTGTAATGATTGGAGGAGACTCTACCAACACCAACACGGGGTGGTCTGGGGGCGCCATAGCCCTACTGGAGAAGATGCTGGGTCGCAAGTGCTACTAGATGATCTGTCAGCTCCATGTGAACAAGCTTCCCCTGAGGCACTTAATCATTACGCTGGACGGCCCTGTAACTCCCCGGTCAGGCTTCAGTGGGCCTATTGGAAAACTTCTTGAGAAAGTGAATGAACTTGAGGTCAACTTCAACTTCAAACCAGTGGAAGGAACTGAAGATATCATAGAGCTGCCCAGGGGCGGATCCAGGAATTTAAGCAGAGGGGGGTCCAGTCTTGGTGGGGCTCGTTACTGATATGTCCTCGGCTGAGGACGCGCGAGCGAAGCGAGCGCCAGGGGGCGTGCCCGAGGGGGTGTACCCCCTCGGTAGGAAATTTTCATATTTGAAGATAGCTTTAGATGGATTTGAAGTATATTTCCGTTATCAAAATCCTGCTTGTTCACACACCCAGGCCAGGTCTGAAATGTCTCAAGATCGGACAAACTTTTTTTTCTTTATTCTTTTTAAGGAAATTAATTTTGTGGCAACCGGGATACATGTACCTTAAGCCATTTTAAGTCTTCAGGTCTTATTTTTCATATATAGGAGCAAACAAACGCCGCGGATGTTTCTGTATGAACATTCGGACCACTTTGTCCGAAACCTCATAATCGAAAAATCGTTGGTCACCGTGAGCAGGGGGGGGTCCGGACCCCCTCGACCCCCCCCTGGATCCGCGCCTGGCTGCCACTAGAGATAGTCAAATCTCTCTCCACAGACCAGCACAACTGCTATCTTCTGATCAAAGCCATCAAGTCTGGAAGTCTCAGTCCACAGTTGGCTGGTCTCAAGTGCGGACCTCTGAACCAATCCAGGTGGCTCACTACTGCACAGGCCATCTTGCTGTTGTGGATGAGGGAGCACGGACTGAAGGGAGGGGGGTGTTGAGGAGGCTCGAGGTCCTCGTGAAGTTCTGCCTTAACTTCTACTTCAAAATGTACTACGACATCAAAGTGAAGCACCACCTCAAATTTGGTCCTGCACACGTTTTTTCAAGCCTAAGGCTGCTGAGGAACCAGACTACCGAGGTGAGGAACATCATCTCTGCTGCAGTGATAAGAGGAGCTTACCACACACATCCTGAGAACATCCTGGCTTTATTCCTTTGCAGTGAGGGTGAGCATCAGAGAGCTTTTGCTGTGAGCCAGATAGAGAAGATCAGAGAAGGAAGAGACTTTGGTGATACGACAGTGAGGCCCCATAAAAATCCCAAAGTCAAGCTGCAAGCCACTTCACCTGAGGATCTCATCAACTGGGAATCAGAGAATATTTACAAGCCTATTTTCACCTGCAAGATGACCTTGACTGAGCTCGAGGATCTCAGGAAAACTCCACTCAAAGTGGACGCTTTCTCTGTTCATACTCAGTCCTGCGAGAGAGCTGTACAGGAAGTCTCAAATGCTTCCCAAGCTGTGTACGGTCACGAGAGGAGAGATGGGCGGGTGAGAGCCAGGATAGACCATCGAGAAATGCTCCTAGTATTCAGATCGAAGCAGGGCATACTTAAGAGCTTTTCAGGTTCGAGTGGCTGATGAAGAGGCTGAAACCATCGTTAATGCTCATAAGAGCTGAAAGTCCTCATAAACTCATAATATAAGATCTTATGAGGCCACGCTTTTCAGGAATCCAGGAAGAACAGGCGTGTAAACCTACACGTGGAGGTGGCAAGTCTCCCGCTACTCGATCAGAGTAGAGCTGGTGAGCCGCGCCTATTCTTTGAAGAAAAACTTAAAATTCTTAAGTTTTACGTGAAATCTAAACATTTTCTCAGCACCCAGAGGTGTTGAAACACGCAAGAAAGCAAGGATGAGGTCATTAAAGCAGCTTTTAGACTAAATCATATGCAGAACAGCTGCGCGCTTTGGTTTGGGTACCCTGAGGCTGCGTTAGGCAGCCTTCAAATCAGAAAATCGCGATTTTGACCATGAAAATGAGATTTTTCGGAAAAGTTGCAAATAATAAACCCATCTTAGAATTAATTTTTACATAGGAATACATATTAGCCACTTTGTTTTTCCAAAATTTCAACCCTGAACCCAGAGTATGATATGCCCTACATACCTATAGCCAGGGGCAGGACCATTTCTAGCCATTAGGGGGCCCCAAGCAGTATACCCATTTGAGGCCCCACCCCTCCATCCACCAACTCACGCCTTACTACATCACCTCAGCACACACATACAAAAAATGGCTGTTAATAAAAAACAATTATGAAACAATTTTAATGAAGCATTTATGTCCAAAACAACAAATATGTACTTTCAGAAGACAAACAGAAAAAATACTCTTCATGAAATTCCTGAAAATTAGCTTATACATTATTTAGAATAAATGACACAGAACTATGTTAAAAAAAATAATGCAATTATCAACTACCAAACAATTACTAACTCTACGATACAATCGTGTAATAGCTAACAGTTATACAAAACAGTTTGTATCTTCAAAATTTTTGCCTCCTAGATTTTTTCCGGGCGAAATCATCAATAACATCATCATATGAAATCTCCCTGCCAACGTCCTGGTTGATGCTTATGATGCCAAGGCCACTGAGGCGATCCTGCCCCATTGATGATCTGAGGTAGTTCTTGATTAGCTTCATCTTAGAGAAGATCCTCTCGGCTGACGCTACTGTCACAGGTAGAGTGCAGGCAATTCTTAGTGCAACCCAGAGATTGGGGTATAGTTCCTCCAGTTGCTTCTGATGAATGAAGGAGAGAAGCTCCAATGCAGTCATGTTGTATGAAGGTAAAGTCGGCAAGTTCTTAATTTCGAAAGCCAGTTCTCTTCCATCAATGTCAGAGTCAGCTCCAGAGCTCAGTATCTTAGAGAGCTTTTCACATTTGCAGGACAAGTCTTCCTTGTTCATTGTGGTGAAGTTTAGGAGAACCCCAAATATGTCCCTCACATCATCTAATGTTTTGAATCTCTCATTTATTGACCAATGGCACAATCCACCACCAAATTGAAAAATTTGACTTCCAGCCTCTTTAAGACTTCTGTAAATGGTTCGTCAGGAGCTTCGTAAGCAAAGTGCTTTTTTGTGGTTCCGAGCCTCTTCTCCTTCAGCACAGCCTCCACATTCATTTCCTCACATATGTCCCTAGCTACGACTTGTGCTGCAACAAAACCTGTGTTTCTGTAGCTGGTGAGTGAGTCTTTTGTTTTTGTGAGGAGGTTGACTGCCACATCACATCACATCACACTGCAATGTAGGAGACTGCAGAAGTTTGTTCACATGGTTAACTGCATGAAGAATGTCATACCATACTACTGTAAAGCGATAAGACCCTACCTCCTCTGCAAGTGCTTGTGCTTCAGTCCTGTTATTTTATTTATTTGTTGGGTTCAAAATCCCAGCTGAGCCGTGAACGGCCAAATTCTAAAGGGCCAGTTCTATTGAAAAATTTATTGTTTAGCTTGAGAGATATTATTTTTATTTAGGTGTAGTATTAAGGTTAAGTTTACTTTAAATAGACTCGGTAATTATAGAAATAATAATGGCCTATTTAGACACTGTCAACACAGCTACAGACTTTTTCACTGTAGGTTGCAGTGGTTTTTAGGTTAAATTTGGTCAGCAGCCAGATTACTAACTATGGTGAAGCTAAATTCATCAAAATTAATTTAGACTTACCAAAAATGAAGTTGCCAGTTGAACGTTACCCTTTCAGTTTCTAACTGATTCATAAGTTTCATTTAGTTTCCAGTTTTTTTTTTAAATTTTCGTTGTTAAGTTTTAGGTTATTGTTTAACACACTGCTAGGTTATTTATTTGTAAGGGCTATTTCCCAGACCTAGGTTTTGCAGGTTAAGTTAGGCTAGGGCTGGATTGCCCTTAAGTTTTTGGTTTTAAAGGTTTAAGGTTTAGAAGGTTTTAGTTAAGTTAAGTTAGGGCTATATTGCCTTTAGGTTTTAATAGGGGCTATAACAGCCATTTAATTATTGAGTTAGGGCCGTTGTAGCCCGGTTCGAGTTTCGTCTAGGTACCTAGTTTTTCTCTTACCTTAGTTCTTTTCTTTAACTTACTTGCACCTAGTTCTGATAGGCCTCTATTTAGTTAAACATGGGTTTTGATTAATTGCAGTGGTTATTAATTAAGGATACGATTTAATTAAAGGTTGTTAGGTTTGAAGGTTGGCTCAGTTTCCCGGTTTGGGTAACCACGAGCATTTTAATTTTTTTTGAGAAAAAAGGGCCCGCTTCATGCGGTCAAAAATTTTCAAGACTGGGCAAAGCTCCGTTTTTCTTTGTCCCAGAAACTTTTTTTTTCCTTCTTTTGGTTAATTAGGGAAACCCAACTTCACTAGTTGGTTAGAAACGAGGGTTTTTATTTTTATTTATTTTGTTTATATTTTCTTTGGAAATATATGCGGTTATTTCTAACCACTTTTTTCAACATTTCCACCAAGGGGAAAAATTTACCCAGAATTGTATTCTTGGGAAATTTTATTTTATTTTTTTTGAATGAAAATGACATGCTCTTCAGAAAAGTTCCTTTTAGGTGAAATATGAAGATGAAAGCGTCTTTTCTGTAGAACGTTGGTCCTAAGTTATAGCTATTTACAATTATTTACAATTTTCTATTTGTGGTCTTCACAAAGATCCACTCTGTATTTTCCTTTGCAGTTCTTCCCGAAATCTAACTGCAGCTTGTCTTTGTGGTCGGGGTTGAGTAGCGGCAGTAGTAGTGTCAGGAGAATCTACCGTTCCTGATTCTGTGGAAGAATTTTCCAGTTCTTCCAGGTCAATATTCGGCTTATCAGTTATTTCCAGGGGTATAACCGATATATGTGTCTTCTGGAGAGATGACCATTGGGTGTTTTTACAGTTACATGCCTGATTATGCCATCTTCATCTGGGTGTAATGTTTCAATTACAGCAATCTTCCAGAAGTATTTGGGATTCATAGAATTTTCATCTAAGAGACATAGTTCTCCTACTTTAGGTTCTTTACTTACTGGTTGTTGTTTGTGTTGTTGGTATTCTTTTTCCCTCAAACTACTCAAATATTCGTATCGCCATCTTTTCTTGATTTCTTGAGATTGTTTAGCTCCCTTATGAAAGTAATCCAGTATTTTCTTTCTTTCTTTGTCCTCTGTTGTTGTCATATAATCAGCATCCACCTGATCGTCTTCATTAACAGCTTCTTGGGTATCATTAGTGGTTAAAAAGTTGAATTTGGTATTGTCATACCCAAAAAGCAACTTGAAAGGAGTTAGTAGATCAGAGGAAGGATCTTCATTTGAATTAACATAAGTGAGTGGTCTTGAATTAATTGTGTTCATTATTTCAAGAACAATTGTTTTTAGTTCAGTTAACAGGATTTTTCTTCCTTTTAGGGAGGTATAGAGGGCTCTTTTGACTAAACCCACCATTCTTTCAGCTATTCCTAAGGTTCTGGGTGAATAGGCTGCTGTAAATTTCCACTGGATACCATGATCAGAGAGGTACTGAGACACCAGAACATTTTGGAACCAATGTTTAAGGTAATCTTCAGATCTTTTGAAGGTGGATTGATTGTCTGAAATCAAAACCTTTGGAAGGGAGTAGTTTAAGGACAAATGGTAGAGTTCTCTTAAAAAGGTTTTAGCAGAAAGGTCAGTGCAGATGTGAAGGCTGGTGAATCTGGTGGCGCAGCAAGTGAACAATAATAAGTAGACTTTCATGAATTGGTTATTCTCATCCTGGACAGAAATTGGACCAACATAGTCAAGGGCAGTTTTTCAAAGGGTTTTTCATAGCTTAAACGTTCCGTTACTAAGGGTCCAGTAGTAGGCACTTCATAAGCCATGGCAAAGTATTTTTGGCAAAACAGACATTGTTTCAGAACTTTTTTAACTACTTGCCTTATTTTGGGGATCCAGAATTCCTGTCTGAGGAAATTGCATGTGGTAGCTAAGGTTGCATGACTGGCTTTTGCATGACATTCAGTTACAATTAACGTTGTTAAATGAGAATTTTCGGGCAGTAGTACAGGATACCTAGCAGAATAGTTAAGGTTAGTTGCATATTTATATCTCCCCATTGTTCTGACTAACCCTTCTTTGTCAATGAAGAGTTTTAGATTCTTTTGCAGCTTTGTTAGGTCCTCAACTTTTTCTCCTTTATTTAGTTTGTGGATTATTTCTTTTTCTTTTGAGAAATGTTGTTGCTGGACTAATTTTAGCCAGTAATTTGTGGCCTTAGTTTTGTAAGCTGTATGATTTTTCTCCAAGACAGCAATTTGTTCTTCCATTGTCAGGTTACATTTGGGGTTATATTTGTGAGTGCGGAAGTACTTTAAGTTTTCTATGAACCGTAGAACATAGGCAGTGATTCTGACCAGTTTTTTCCTGTTAGAGAATCTTTCCATATTTAACAAGGGAGTTTTTTCATTTATTTCTTTACAAGTTGTTTGACACACATTTATTGTTGTCTGTAAGGTTTCTTGGTGGGGGTTAAAAATTAAGTTGGTGGGCCATTCAATTTCATTTCTCAAAAATGTGGGACCATGTTGGTAAAAGTGAAGAAGTTTTTGAAATTTCTTGAAAGATATTGGTCTGGTGAGTAGGTCTGCTGGGTTGTCTTCTCCTGCTACATGTCTGAATTCCAGGTGATGGTTTAAGTTTCTTGTTGCTTCCTGAATGTCTTTCACTCTGTTTTTTACAAAGATTGATTTCATTTTTAGAGATTTTTGAGCAGTCCAATTTAAAGCCACTTGTGAGTCTGTCCAAATTATTGTTTTGAAGAACTTTTGGTTTTCTGAGTTTTCTTCTAGGTAGGTTTCTTTAAGGTATTCTAGGACTTTGGTTCCTAGGCAGATTGCCATTAATTCCAAGTTACAAATGGTCCAATTTTTTGATTTGGGATTGACTCTTGATTTAGCGTAAATTAGTTCGGATTTTCCATTTCCAACTAGATAGCAACTTACTGCATAACCTTCTTGGCTGGCATCACAAAAGATGTGGAGTTGAAGATTTTCCATGAGAGGTTTGGGATTTTCAAAAGCTTGTCTAGGAAAATTCAGAAATTCCACTTTGTTTATTTCTTTACAAAGTTTTTTCCATTCACGCAGCATTTCCAGTTCTAGATATTCATCCCAATTTTTTTTGGTAGCTGTTACTTTCTGCATGAAGAGTTTTAATTTAAACACTAAGGGTGCAACAAATCCAATTGGATCAAACAATGATTGCACAGAACTTAGTATTTCTCTTTTAGTTTTGGCTTCTGAGTTCAAGTTTACCGTTTTTAGATGGAGTGTATCAGCACTTGTGTTCCAACGTGTGATAGCGTGGGGTAGACACCCCAGTTAGGTTACTTAGGTTCTAGCAAACAATCAAAAGCACTTACCGGTGCGTTGAATTAGGTATTTCTTGAAGCCTACCGTTTTATTCCTGTGTCCCACAACAGCCTACCTAACTCTCTCTTACATTACCAATTTAGAAGCTATAGACATTACCCCACACTATACTTAAGTACGAACAACTTCCTACCCGATTTGTCACCTTAGATTCATCACCTAATTTTACTCAGCACCAAAGATTAGGTCAGATAGGAAAAAACATGTCTAGGCCAGACCAAAGCAATACGAACAGCCCGTTGGTTCGTTTATGGCTTGGTCTTGCCATTCAGCTTAGATTTAGTGATATTTACTCTTTAGTGACTTTTAGACTATATACATATATATACATACACGTCACCTCACTCCTCCCCTACAAGTTTAGTCTGTCAGGGGGATGAGGGACCCTAGACGACCTGCGGAGCGGGGTTGATGTAGTAGGATCAGGTGCAACCTGTATAGGCGGGCAAGTTGAACCATTTTCCGGAGGATCAGTTCTCTCTTCCGGAAGACTCTGGTCCTTCTGCACTTCCCGTTCCCATATCTGGTCCTGATGGCGTTCAATAGAACGACCATCTTCTAGTTGGCACTTGAAGGAAACAGGGCCCGTTCTCTCCTGCACAGTTGCAGGAACCCATTTTGGTCCAGCCCCATAGTTGCGAATCACAACTGGATCATTAGGTTTCGCTTCTAGAACTCTCCCTCTTTTAGTGTCGTGGTACAACTTCTGTTTTTCCTGATGGCGTAAAACTCGTTGTTGTAACATTTCGTTTGGACGTAACAAATAAAAAACTGAACGAATTCCCCGGCCAATCAGAAGTTTAGAGGGAGACACCCCTGTCGTGGTGTGTGGTGTTATTCGATATTTAAACAAAAATTTATCCAACACCACTTGCATTTCCTCCCCACGAGAATGACGCAAGGCCGACTTGAAAGTACGGACCATGTTTTCCGCGAGACCGTTAGTAGACGGGTGGAAAACACTAGACCGGACATGTCTAATGCCATTTAGGTGGACGAAGGAACGAAATTCCTCACTGGTAAAACAAGTACATTGTCGGAAACCAGGACTACGGGTAAACCCCATCGAGCGAAAACTGAACGGAGTAAGCGAATAGTAACACCCGAAGTCGTGGAAGTGGTTGGAAAAATTTCCACCCACTTAGAGTAGGCGTCCACCATGACTAGGAAATAAGTATTATTTATAGGACCTGCATAGTCAACATGGATCCTATGCCACGGTATAGTAGGCCATTCCCAAGGATGAAGTGGACTTTTCCTTGGGAGATCTCTGTTCTCTAGGCAGCTTTGACAGGAACGAACCAATGATTCGAGTTCTCCATCTAAACCAGGCCACCAGAAATAAGCTCTCGCCAGCTCTTTCATTTTTGTTGCGCCCATGTGTTCAGCGTGAAGTTCCTTCACTAAATTTGACCTGCCTTTATTTGGAATAATCACTCTGTGGCCCATAAGAGACAGCCATTTTGAATAGAGAGGCCAGACTGACGCTGAATAAAAGGCTGTAATTCACTCTCAACCTTAGTAGGCCAACCAACTGAGCAGAAATGGATGACCCTAGACAGAATAGGGTCTGATTTTGTCCACTGCTCTATTTGTACTGCAGATACTGGAGTGGATTCCAAAAACTCCACCAAGTGAACCCATTCTGTAGGTATAGGTACACAATCATTGGATTTTCTAAGGGCAACCTAATTAGCGCATCAGCCGTACCTAGAAGTTTACCTGACCGATGTACTAAGTCAAATTTATAGGCTTGTAGAATCAGTGCCCATCGTTGAATCCTACCTGAGGCCATAACTGGAATATTTTTATTAGGTGAAAATAAACCTAAAAGAGGCTTATGGTCAGTAATTAGTTTAAATTCATGACCCCATAGATAGAAATGAAATTTTTTACTGCAAATACTAAGGCTAATGCTTCACGTTCCACTTGTGCATATCGTCTTTCCGTCTCAGTTAGTGTTCTAG
This sequence comes from Bathynomus jamesi, assembly GCA_023014485.1. Taxonomy (NCBI): domain Eukaryota; kingdom Metazoa; phylum Arthropoda; class Malacostraca; order Isopoda; family Cirolanidae; genus Bathynomus; species Bathynomus jamesi. The sequence goes on from JAJOZX010000194.1 coordinate 1,315,228, forward strand.
AAGCAAAACAGATAGGCCTATCTACACCATCAATGTGGTGAGATAACACTGCCCCAATTCCATAAGAACTGCTGTCTGCTGAAACTACGAGAGGAAGTTTAGGATCATAATGCACTAGGAGAGTGGACTTTAGTAGTACGTCCTTGGAAGCCTCAAATGCTTCCTTTTGAGTTTTTCTCCCATCTCCACTGTTCCCCAGATCGTAATAGCTTATTTAGGGGTTCAAGGAAAGTCGATGCATTAGGCAAAAATTTCCTATAAAAATTTAGGAGACCTAAATAAGCTTGTAACTGTGTGATGTTTTGTGGAGGTGGTGCCTTTTCTATTGCTTCTAGTTTATCCACCGTTGGATGAATGCCTGAGGCATCTATGCGGAACCCTAAATATGAAACCTCGTTAGTGACCCATGAACACTTTTCTCTCTTTAGCTTAAGTCCAGCATCCCGGAGTCTTTTTAGAACCGTGGTTAATCTAGTTAGGTGTTCTTTTTAGTCGAACCTGAAATGAGGACATCATCTAGAAAGCAAAGTACCCCTGGAATGTGACCTAGAACTTGGTCCATTGTCCTCTGAAAAATACCTGGAGCCGATGCTATTCCATAGCATAGCCTATTGTACTTATATAGGCCTCGGTGCGTATTTATGATAGTTAATTCTTTAGAGTTTTCATCTAAACTTAGTTGAGCATAGGCTTGGGACATATCGAGTTTTGTGAAATATTTTCCCCCAGCAAGAGAGCTAAATAATTCATCAGGCTTGGGTATAGGATAGCAATCTAGAAGGACGGCTCTATTTGCTGTTAAACGGTAATCCCCGCATAACCGCACGGACTTGTCCGGTTTTAGTACAGGAACTACTGGGGCAGCCCACTTAGCGTGTGTGACTGGTTCAATAATTTTATCTTTTAGCAGCCTGTCAATTTCTAAATCTACCTTCTCCCGCAGTGCATGCGCAATTGAACGAGCCTTACAAAATTTCGGAGTTACATTAGGATCTACTTCTATGCAGACCTGATGGCCTTTTAGGTTGCCTACTTCAGGCCCAAAAATAGAAGAAAACTCCCTTAACAATGAGTCTATGTCAGATGGATATGAAAGTGTATGCACATCTGCCTGACCCCTTGGCAAGATTTTGTCAATTGGCATTTCCAAAGCATCAATCCAATCACGGCCTAGTAGAGTAGGCCCTTGCTCATCCACCACTAAAAGGGTTAAGGGATGAGACAAAGTTTTCTGGTTAAGTGTAACTGTGACGTATGCTTCTCCACAAATAGGTATTTGTATGTCACCGTACTTCTTCAAAATCGTTTTAGATGCATGTAGTTTAGGTGTGTTTTTGAAAATCTTATCAAAAACTACCTTGGACATGACCGTCCGGGCAGCACCCGTATCCAATTCTAGAGGAACTGTAATTCCATCTAGGCCTACCTCTACAATATATGGGCCTGTATTTTCCCCACTTTGCTGCTCATAGAATAGGTACTCCACTCCAATGTTCGAAGTATTTCCCTTTTGAGGATTTATACTAGAAATGTTAAAATTAGAATTTTCACCCTTTGTTTTCTTTGAAAAACACACTTTAGCTATGTGGCCTATTTTACTACAGTTTCGGCAAACTGCTTCTTTAAAAGGGCAATCTTTCTTCCAATGGTGTTTTCCACACCCTGTACATGGCTTGGAAGGCTTAGTAGAATTAGTAGGCTTAGTCATATTCGCCTCATACCTTTTATTTGCCTGTCTAGTAGGCTCGTTAGGTCTGCCAGGCCTAGAAGATTTAAAGCTATTTACGTGTTGGGCTTTACTACTATGATTTCCAAAAGCTCTAACATCTTTAGCAGCTGCTTCTCTAGCCGTAGCTATTTCTACAGCCTGACTAAAAGTTAGGTCCTGTATGGCTAATAGGGCTCTCTGGGTAGACTCCTCTTTGAGACCCATTACAAACTTATCTCTTAGCATTTCATCTAATTTGTCCCCAAATTTACACGTACGGCTATGGCTTTTTATTCCTGCAACAAACTCTGCAATGCTTTCATTTCCCGTCTGATGCCTTGAATAAAATTGAAACGTTCATAGATGAGAACTACTCGGGTTTGTAGTGATCGGTTAGGGCCTGTACCAATTCATTATAGGTGCAAGTTTCCGGTGCTTTAGGAGAAACTAGGTCCATAACTAAACCAAACGTTTTAGGGCCTATTATAGTTAAAAAGGTAGGTACTTTCTTAGCATCCGGAATGGAATTTGCCTCGAAAAACAACCTCACCCTAGTGGCATAAGCTTCGAAGTCCTCCCCATTGTCTTCGTAGGGGCTTATATGGCCAATCACGACATGCTAGAGCAAAACCGAATTAGGCCAACTCACGTGAAGTAGGTTAGGTTAGGTTTAAATTTGGTCTAGTTACTGAATAGTGAATTTTATTAGAGTTAGGGCTGAATAGTGAATTGTATTAGAGTTAGGGCTGAGTAAGAATTAGTTTTAGAGTTAGGGCTGAGTAGGAATTAGTTTTAGAGTTAGGGCTGAGTAGGAATTAGTTTTAGAATTAGGGCGGCGGGACCTACGCTATAGTATGGTAGCTTCCCCACACAAACAAACCAAATCGGACGACCCACTAGTCTGCATCCAATTTTCCAAACAACCACTTGAACCCAATAAGCCAAATTAACCCAATAAGCCAAATTAACCCAATGAGCCAAATTTAACCCAATGAACAAAATTTAACCAAATGAGCCAAATCCCATCCTCGTCGCCAAATGTGATAGCGTGGGGTAGACACCCCAGTTAGGTTACTTAGGTTCTAGCAAACAATCAAAAGCACTTACCGGTGCGTTGAATTAGGTATTTCTTGAAGCCTACCGTTTTATTCCTGTGTCCCACAACAGCCTACCTAACTCTCTCTTACATTACCAATTTAGAAGCTATAGACATTACCCCTAACTATACTTAAGTACGAACAACTTCCTACCCGATTTGTCACCTTAGATTCATCACCTAATTTTACTCAGCACCAAAGATTAGGTCAGATAGGAAAAAACATGTCTAGGCCAGACCAAAGCAATACGAACAGCCCAGCCCGTTGGTTCGTTTATGGCTTGGTCTTGCCATTCAGCTTAGATTTAGTGATATTTACTCTTTAGTGACTTTTAGACTATATACATATATATACATACACCTCACCTCAATATCCTAATAGTTTTACATTTTCTTTATCTTCGGAGGAGGCTATGTCATGTTTTTCAAATAGTCCTTGAAGTTCGGAGTGATTAGAGGCCCATTCATATAGCTTCAAATTATATTCAATTAAAGTGTTTACACTATAATTGTAAAGGTCTTTGAGTTCTGAGAGATTGTTGGCATTAATTAAAGCATTGTCCATGTAAAAGCGGTTCGCTAGGTAGTCTGCCACTTGGTTTTGTTGTTCATTAAAATGTGTTGTAGAGATTGTTGTAGTAAAAATGGACTGCTTTTGTTGCCAAAGGTAACTCTTCTATATTTATAGCAGATCAGGTTGTTGTCATTTGGAGCCAATTGGGTATTCTTTACCCACAGAATTTTGTGGGCATTGCAGTCAAATTCTGTTTGATATTTAAGTTGTAAATATGCTTTTTGAATGTCCCCAATCATCAAATATTTACCATGCCTTAATTTAATGCACAATTTTGCTAAGTGAGGTAGGAGTGAAGGGCAGTCCTCAGTAGCATCATTTACGGTTATTTCTTCTGGTTTGCTTTTACCCGAGGGATCTACTACAATCCTAACTTTAGTTGTTTGTACCCCAGGGCGAACTACGGGAAAATGAGGTAAAAAATTTCCTGCTTGTCTTAAGTGTTCTGTTAGAGGTACTTCTTCTATTATTCCTTCCTGGAATTGTTGTTCAAGGATGTCTGAATAAGGTTGCATTAAGTTATCTTTTTTTAATTTTTTGCAAGTGGACTTTAACCTGCTAATAGCATAGTTAAAGTTTGGTGAAATTTTATCTTTTTGGTCATTCCATGGTACCTTAACAGACAATCTTTCATCTTCTATTTTAACTTCCTTTTCAAAGTTTGCAATCAGATCTTTTTCTTTGTTTGAAAGTGGTTCATCCCCAGAAATACCCAAGTTTTCTAGTTTGCTAAATTGTGCAATCTGGTGTTCAATTTTTTTTAGATCTTCATTAGAAGTTGTACTAGTAGGTAGCGGGTTGGTAATACAGAAGCTGATCTGATCTCTTATTGGTTCTTTTTCTTTTTCAGGGTAGTAATCTGAAGGGAAACCCAATAAAAGTATTCCATAGGGAGATTTATAACAAGAGGCAGTATGAATCTGATGACTGCTGAGGGCAAAAAGTTTGTGGGTTGCAGCCCCAAAAATTAACATGAAGTCAGCCACTTCATCAGCTTCAAAGTGATCTGCAAGCTGATAATTTAATGATTTTAAATAAGTTTGAAGTTTCAGTAATCCTGGAACTTCATATTTAATATTAATATCATCAATTATGATAGCTTCTATTTCTTGGTAGTTTCCAGGGTTTCTAGAATCCTCCAATTTAATTATAGCTACTTCATAATTTGGTTGTTTCTTGTCGGCTATAAATCCTGTTATGGTTATGGATTCCTCGTAGTGTTTAGTTGGAAGATTTAATTTTTTCACGAGTTCCTTGGTAATGTAGCTGGCTTGACTACAATTATCCAAAAGTGCTCTGCATTTAATTGATTTTTCTGAGTTTCTTATTCTCATTTGCATGGAAGGGATTAATGCTACTTCTTGATCAGTGTTTTTTAAACTTAATAAGTTAGTAACTTGTTTCCCTTGTTTGGAGTTTTCTTTTTGGGTAGCTACTTCCGTACTGGTTTTGGTTTTCTTATCTTCCTCTGGTTTTCCTTTTTGTTTGGTACAAAGGAAGGATAAATGGTTAGAAAACCTACAAAATGAACAGGGTTGTAAAGAAATGGGGCATTCTTTGGCTTGGTGTTTAGATGAGGTACATTTAGTACAATAATTTAATTTAGCAAGTTTTTTCAGTTTATCCCAACTTTCAGGGAAAGAATCACATTTTGAGATTCTGTGAGAGTTTTTCTTACACAATTTGCAGTAAGGTTCTCTCTGGTCAGTATATTGAGCTCTTCTTGAGGATTGTCTTTGGGTAGAAACCGCCAGAGCAGCTGTAGTTTGGCCAGAATACCATGGTTTTCTGGCTGGTTCTGGAGAGAAGTTTCTTTTTTGTTTAGGTATCAAGGTAGTTAACTCACTTTGTTCCAGATCAAAATTAACATTAGCTAAGGTTTTGGTAGCTTCAGCAATTGCTTCTTTAAAATTATTAAAGGGGTCATAGAGTTTAAACCCACAAGTTCTTAAAAATTCCTGAGTTTCTTGAGTTAGTTTATTATAATATACATACAAGAGTATATCTTCTAATTCTAATTTTTGAGTTTGCATTAAATTTATGGTAGAGTGCATATCTGCTTGAAAGTCATGAAGTGATTTAAAATTTTTGGTTATTATGGATTTAGTTAAAAGGGATTTTATTATGGAGAATTTAATTTGGCCTGGTGTTGCATAACAGCCCTCCAACTGCTGCCATGCTTCTTCATAAGATGTTTTACTTTCTTGCATGCAGTTTATTTGAATGGCAGGGTTTCCACTCAAATGTTGTTTTAGGTAGGCAAATTTCTCTTCTTCGGAAAGACCTATGTTATCATAAATGTTTCTGAATGAGGTCTTAAAGTTTTGAAATTTAGAGGGATTTCCATCAAATGGTAATATTTGAAGCTCAGGAATTTTAGTACTTATTCTTAGTTTAGGTTTGGCTTCGGCATTATTTTCTTTTTTAGTTGTTAATGCTTGTATCATTTGATCTATTTCAAAGTGGTAATAACTATTTTTTTCATCTAGTTCTTCTTGTTTATCCTCTGAGAAGCCTTCGGAACAAACATACATTCTAAGGATTTCCTCGTCTAAATTTTGTAACTTGTCCAGTTGTGAGGACAAAAGCCGAGCATGTGAATTTTTTTGTTCCTCAGTCCAATCATCCCATCTCTCTTTGATTGTAGCTAAAAGTTTAGTAGCTGAGGTTCTGATTGCTCCCCTCCTTTTTACCAGTTTACTAGTTTCAAGTGCTTCCACATCACTTCCCAACCAGGTCTCCATACTTTTTCCACGAGTGGCTTCAGTTTGATTAGCCATTTTTAGGTTTATTATAAATGATATTTATATTTAAATTTTCAGATTATGTAAAAAATTTAATTCACTGGATTTAAAACTATTGTATCAGAATTAAAACAAAAAAGGGTAACTAACTTCTCGACTGCCCACCCGGGGGCGCCATATTGAAAAATTTATTGTTTAGCTTGAGAGATATTATTTTTATTTAGGTGTAGTATTAAGGTTAAGTTTACTTTAAATAGACTCGGTAATTATAGAAATAATAATGGCCTATTTAGACACTGTCAACACAGCTACAGACTTTTTCACTGTAGGTTGCAGTGGTTTTCAGGTTAAATTTGGTCAGCAGCCAGATTACTAACTATGGTGAAGCTAAATTCATCAAAATTAATTTAGACTTACCAAAAATGAAGTTGCCAGTTGAACGTTACCCTTTCAGTTTCTAACTGATTCATAAGTTTCATTTAGTTTCCAGGTTTTTTTAATTTTCGTTGTTAAGTTTTAGGTTATTGTTTAACACACTGCTAGGTTATTTATTTGTAGGGGCTATTTCCCAGACCTAGGTTTTGCAGGTTAAGTTAGGCTAGGGCTGGATTGCCCTTAAGTTTTTGGTTTTAAAGGTTTAAGGTTTAGAAGGTTTTATTTAAGTTAAGTTAGGGCTATATTGCCTTTAGGTTTTAATAGGGGCTATAACAGCCATTTAATTATTGAGTTAGGGCCGTTGTAGCCCGGTTCGAGTTTCGTCTAGGTACCTAGTTTTTCTCTTACCTTAGTTATTTTCTTTAACTTACTTGCACCTAGTTCTGATAGGCCTCTATTTAGTTAAACATGGGTTTTGATTAATTGCAGTGGTTATTAATTAAGGATACGATTTAATTAAAGGTTGTTAGGTTTGAAGGTTGACTCAGTTTCCCGGTTTGGGTAACCACGAGCATTTTAATTTTTTTGAGAAAAAAGGGCCCGCTTCATGCGGTCAAAAATTTTCAAGACTGGGCAAAGCTCCGTTTTTCTTTGTCCCAGAAACTTTTTTTTTCCTTCTTTTGGTTAATTAGGGAAACCCAACTTCACTAGTTGGTTAGAAACGAGGGTTTTTATTTTTATTTATTTTGTTTATATTTTCTTTGGAAATATATGCGGTTATTTCTAACCACTTTTTTCAACAAGTTCTATCTGAAGCCCAAGTTAAGCTAAATTAAAACTTACGGATTTGAGATCCTATTAGGTCCTACCTCAGGGTAACCTCAGGGTTGCTGACTCGATGCGGGCCTACCTTAGACCTTAGTTACATGAATTTTAATGTAAACAAAAAGGGTACTATTTATGGTCTTCTTTCTCAACCTTGCAACAACAACGCAACCTGGACTATTGCACGGTGCAACAATCTTGTATCTAAACAACCAAACTGAATTGCAAGAGAGCTCCCTACAAGACCACACCCTGTACGTACGACATCCCACAAACGAGTAGAAAGAACGCGCAGCGCCCCAAAATGATGCCAACAGTGTGACCAAACAATGATGCCACAAGAGCTCAAAAATGCTAGCTCTAAATTAAGTTAATTTTTCACTAACCTTACAATTATGAGATGGATATATATACACCTTAACATAATATATATATAAGCAATGCTGCATCAATCAGCTTAGTCATCATATCGCCTTGGGCCAACAATGGTTCTTCCTCTTCTAGATTTTCTAACAAGTCCTGGCTATGGCATCTGTGGCATTGTTTCTGACTTCCAACAGGGCCTCTCTGATGTTGTGGCTCTGGTATCGCACAGCCTCAATGCTCTTAAGCCGGCTCTCCCACCTGGTTTCACTCCAAGACTTGAGTGTTATGTTCACGAGCTTCTTTAGGATTGTCCATCTCTGTGTAGTTGCTGCAAAAAGGTTGTACAATTTTTGTACGTTGCCAAAGAAGTTGATGGCATCTGTGGAAGCTTTAGCTGCATCAGCCATTACAAGATTCAGAGTGTGAGCCCCACATGGAACATAGAGTGCACGACAGTTCTTCTCTAATAACCTTGCCTGAACACCTTTGTTCTTGCCCTTCATGTTCGCTCCGTTGTCATATGACTGTCCTCTGCAGTCATCAAAGTGAATATTCAGTTCATCTAGTCTCTTCAGAATCAGAACTGATAAACCCAGGCCTGTACTTTCTGAAGCCTCAAGAAAGCCCAAGAAGTATTCTTTTATTTCTGGTACTTCACCCATTTTAACAGTTCTGATAATAATCGACACCTGTTCTTGGTGGCTTATGTCTGGAGTGCAGTCTAAAATGAGAGTAATATTTAGCATGTCTTATTTCTGCAACAGTGGCATCCAAGATCTTCCCACTAATGGACCCAATGAGCTCATTTTGAATGATGTTTCCTAGGTAACTTGAGTGACTATATTGGCCACTTTCGACTCTGCTGATGTGTTGTTTCATCACTGGATCAAATTTGGCAAGCAGCTCAACCTCATTCAAGGAGTTGCCATTGTCTCGATTGTACAATGTAGACGAAGACCTCCTGAAAGCAAAGTTTCTCTCTGCCAGTGATTGGATTATACTTACAAGACGTGTGAGAACATCTCGCCAGCGTCTTCGCTCTACCTCCATTAATGACATTTCAGTTTGGTCAATGGTCCTCCCAGTTTTTAGCCGCAGTTCCAGATCCTTCTATGTTGCCATGTTATCTGCATGTTCTGAACTATTTTCACGGCCTTTCAGAAGCGAACCAACGTTTATCCAGTCTGAAAGTCCATCCGTAATTAGTTTGTACGACTTCCTTGAAGACATCTTGCAGCAGAAGCAATAAAGAGCATCATTCCTTCTAGAGTACATCAGCCAGCTTCGCTTTATTTTTCCCCCATTAATTAATGTTCTGTACATGTAATGGTGAGGAACGCTTCTACCGTTCTCTCTTTCAGGGAATGTGAAATCTGGACTGATTTGAAATGGTCTTCAAGACACCAGATCTGTCTTCAAGGCATCTGACAGGACAACTGGCCAGTTATACGGATCAAGCGGTGGAGCAGATCTTGGTTCTTGTTGGTCAGTAGAAATGCCTGTGTGTGATGTTTGAAGTTGAATAGAAGATGGGCCACTTGTTGGATCATCAGGCTCTACTCAGGGGCGGAGCTAGCTAGGGGCAGGCGGGGCAGGGGCCCGGGTCGTTTCAACAAGTGATTAGAAGTTATTTGAGAGAGCAACAAAGCTAGTAAATAAATATAAAAATGATATTTCTTCTGGATTTCCAAGTCAATTACTTTCTTTCCGAATGTGCTTAAAAACAGACATTGAAAAAATGACGACAATCCATGAGCTATATTCATTTTTAATTAAAGAGAACAATACTTTGTGCTCAAGTTTTCCCGAAGTTGTGACTGCAATAACATTGTTCCTCACAATTCCTGTGACAGTTTCAAGTGCAGAGAGATCGTTTTCAAAACTTAAACTAATAAAGAACTATCTTCGAAATTCTATGAATGAAAAAAATTTAAGTGGACTTTCAGTTATATCAATTGAAAACAAGAAAGCTAGAACTATTAACTTGGACGATTTAATTAATGAATATGCTGAAAGAAAGGCAAGAAAAGTCAAGTTCTGATGTTGTCGTAAGTAAACTTTTATTTCACGGTATCCGTTTTAAAGCTCAATATTTTGCATAATGTTTTGCCTTCTATGCCTCCATGCTTACAAGTAGTATCATAACTCTTAAATATATGCTAAATAAATAATGCAAAGAAAAGCAATATAAATGTATAATAAAAATTTTGTTAGGGGGCCCGTAAATAAGTTTTGCCCCGGGGCCCGTGACACTCTTGCTCCGTTCCTGGCTCTACTTCTACTGGTGTTTGAGGTTGCATAGAGGATGGTCCTGCTGTTGGCTCATGATGCTCAGCAGGCTTTGCTGAGGATGGCTTTTCCAAATATTTCAGTAGTGCTCCTGAGAAGAATATAACATTACATATTCTGTTAATTTTTGCTAAAAATACTCTTTCTTATCTTGTTTGATAATTAATTGATCTGTGTGAACAGAATTTGACGTGATTGTGACCGTTTTTCAGCTCCTGATGGATAATGTCGTTTCATTTTCCAAGATGCACGAAGTCACATCTAGTTAACCACAACTAATCTGCTAAATAATAATAATTATGATAATAATATGATGATGATAATAATAATAATTGTTATATTTGTAATGTTAATCAAATATATTCAAATAATCAGACCATTTAGGTTTTAACCAACAAAATTCACATTATCTGAAAAAGATGAGAAAAGAATTAATAAACTTGAAAACATAACAAAAATAATCGTAGGTTTTAAAGTGTTACAAAATCTCTTAATAATTAGTAAATTAGTGAAATAATGTTTTATAATACTAGAAAAATTAAGCATTTGTCTCGTACAAAAACTTTAATTAATACGAAAATAATAATAATAACAATAATATTAATAATAACTTCAGCTATATTCCTATTCTTGCCCACTGAGCTATGACCTGTGAGCCTGTCTAGGGGCCCCTAGTAGCAGCGGGGTCCTAAGCGGCCGCTTAGTCTGCTTATGCCAGGAAACGGCCCTGGCCAGGGGGGTGGAATCGAACGCCCCCCACTTCACAGGAAAGGTCCACTTTTGTAACCATAGTTTACCATCATTTAATAAATAAACCCTTGCATTTTTTTTTAAACTTCGCAAACTACTCTAAACCCACCTCCGCAGTGACTAGGTCGTTGCACCAAAAGGTCCTCCGCTTTTCTGCAATTTCGACGACCCCCCCCCCCCCCCACCACACACACACAATTGGGAAGTCCTGACTATGGGGCTGCTGTTATAACAACCTGTACTATCAATAAATTTTCTAAATTAAAATAAGTATTATTAGTGCTATTATGACTTTTTGGGTTGTCACTACTTTAAATGGGTGGGGGTAATGGCGTTTTTTACTTTTGTGTGTGGGGGAGTGGGGGTGGGGGGTAATGAGTGAGAGGGGTAGGGGTAATGACGTATATAGCAGTATATGTCACAGTGCTACCCGACCGGAGGGCTACCCGCCCAGAGGGCCAAGTTGTACAACGGTCGCGAGCGATAGCGAGCTACGGCTTGTATATGTTCTAAAAAGTTTAAAATACAGATTTTGACAACATTAATTCATGCCAAGGTTGTAATTTTGGTATAATTCAGCTTACTTTACAATTTTATAATTTTACGAGTTTATTGGAATTTTGTATTGCGCATAAATTAATTTTAAATAGTTTTAAATGTCCAAGTGTGGAAAAACATGTAAAGTGGACTTAAATGTAGGGTTGTTTAGTTAATTATTTACAAGCGGTAGCTCGCTATCGCCCTCCGGGCAGGTAGCAGTATGTGTCACAGTATATGTAGCAGTATATGTCACAGCTAGCTGTACAGTATATGTATATTGGTACTTACGTATTATCGGGACTACCAAACTGTTTATTATGTATTTTTGCTCTCGTCATTTTCATTTTCGAAGTACTTACATTAACTTGTAATAGACATTAAATAGCTCGTGCTCAGCCGCGGAGTGACCTAGGACTGGGAAACTTGACAGAGCACATCGGCAGCTCATGGGCTATCAGTTGGTGGTGGTTGCAGAAATTTTCCGATGTGCCGTTTAGTCTGTGCACGGTTCCGAAGAAAGCGACAGACACACAGACACATTTTAGCTCAATAGTATGTACTATATAGGAAGCATGTTATTATTATTAATGCCTGGGTTTGATCGAATAATGCTCGGGTTAGGTCGACTGATGCCCGAGTTAGGTTAGGTTCTTTTTTCACCTCACAACGTTCATAAATAAATTATTTCCAATTCAATGGTGTAACTTTTATGCATGCGCAACAAAAATTGAAGGACTCCTCTAAACCAGGAATTTACCAAGAATTTAATTCTAGGGTAATTTTTGAGATATTTTAAGTACAAAATTTGAGTTGTGGAAACACTGAGAATCAAAGGAAACAGAAACAGAAGCACGACTCCACGAGAGCATCTTTCAGTTCGCTCGAGATTTGTGAAACCAAAAGCCAGTTCAGAATTCGAAACGAAAGTGGAATCGGAGGTTTTAGAATCATTGTCGACAAGATACCGTTTCCTGAAGTGGTTTATTTTATTTTGTGTAGCGCGGGAATTTTAATGTGTCAAATATTGAGTGTTTAGTGTGAAGCTTGAAACTTGGGTAGAATACAGGGGCTGGAGAAATATGGGCTCAAATTGGGCCCCAACTTAAGTTTGTGTGGTCTCGTTTTCATATTTCCCCGTAGGTTAGGTCCAGTTTAGGTATATGCGCTTAAAGTTATAATTAATTAATCTAGGCTAACAGAGTTCTTATGTCTGCCGAGCCTGCAGGCTGACAGGAGGTTAAAAATAATTATTGTATGTGTTGACAACAAAAGATTTAAAGATTTGTCATTCTGTGTATTTAGTCTATATCCCTTTTCATGCAGATTAAAATGAAGATAATTACTACATTAATTAAACTAGGACAGGTCAGTAACATTATTGATGAGCTAGATGTAACATCACTACCTGCAATTTGTGATTTTAATGCAAATGTACTTAATGATAATTCTCTATTTGGTAAGTTTGCTTCTCAAAGTGGGACTGTACTACGTAGTGAATTTAGGAGTTATTAGGCTCAGTGAAATGGGATAATGAATTTGCGAATGAAAATGCCATTGAGATGTGGTCTAGATTCAGGGTTGGCACCCAAAAACCCAACCCAAAACTAAGGTGACCCGAGTCTTGATTTTGGGTGGGACAGTCCCGAATTTATGATGTGTCCCTCTTTTCAAAATGTCCCACATTTGGAGCAAATTTTCATAAATGTTCTGCTTTATTAAAATTAGTTACATTAGACATTAGATGTCCTTTATGAATTAATAGAATTATGCCACATTCTGAATTCCAAATCTAAATACTAACTTGCAAACTGAACTGGTATGATACATGTTGCTGTGTGGCAGCGCCATGATTCCTGACTAGCATTTCAGTGTTTCATTAGTGGCCTCTGTGTAAAGTTGTGTTGTAGTGTAACGCCTTTGTTTGCTTAATTAATAACCTTAATTAATTTTTATCCCTGCATCCTTTTTTTTTTCTTTTGCAGCTAGGTTAAACTTTTTTGTTTGAAGGATAAGGAAAGTTATTAATTGTATCATACATAAGGTCATAGGCCTAGTTTGACAACACAATGTCTAAAACTAAAAGGAAGTGTACATTTAATGCACATCTGCAGTCTAAATATCCATTTATTACAAAAATAACAACAGAAAGTGATGTATGGTGTGAGAAGTGTAGAAGTGACTTCAGCATTGGTTGGACATGGTGGGATTAATGATATTACTAAGCATCTTGGCTCAAAAAGACACAAATCAGTTGATATCGGTGCTTCATCTAGTAAGATAGTGAGTGATTATTTTAAAAGTGTGACGCCTAGTAATAAGGATTTAGAAGTAGCTGCTGCTGAGGGTTTGTGGGCTTACCATACAGTCAGGGAAAATCAAAGCTTCAGATCTACTGACTGCAACAAAAATTTTGAAAACATGCTTTGAACCAAAATTTTCATGTGCCAGAACAAAGTACGAAGCGATTGTTTCAAATGTATTTGCACCATATGCTGAAACAGAATTAAAATAATTAAAGGATGCTCATTGCATAACATTGCTAACTGATGCAAGCAACCATGAAAACATGAAGTTGTTTCCTGTTTTAATTCGCTTCTTTCAGCCATATGAAGGTGCTCAAGTGAAGCTTATTGACTTTAAATCTCAGCCTCGAGAAACCTCAGATATTGTGATGAAATATTTAACTGATATTATTGAAGAGCATGATCTGGGCAGAAAATTAGTTGCTTTCTGTGGTGATAACTAATTTTGGTGGTGGTGCAAGAAAAGGAGTGAATATTTTCAGGGAGCTAAATGACTACATTGGTAGAGAACTAATTGGGATTGGTTATTTTGCACATATTGTACATAGTCACTGGCAGACTGAACAGCATTGTCTGCCATTTGATGTGGAAACAGTGGTTGTAAAAATATATTCATATTTCTACATCTATATGGTACTGTTTGAGTAGAAGAGCTGAAAGAGTTTTGTGATTGTGGACATTGAATATAAATAGTTACTGGGATATAGTAAAACAAGGTGGTTGGCATTAATACCTGCAGTTAAAAGAATACTCAAGTTGTTTCCTGGTCTAAGATCATACTTTCTGAGCCAAAGCAAGTGTCCAGTGATACTGAAAAACTTCTTTGAAAACCCACAATCAGAGATCTGGCTCAACTTTGTGCACTGTCAAGCAGCCACCTTTCACCAAGTGGTTTTAAAGATTGAGGGTGAACATATATCAATTGTGGAAGTGATGAGTGCCATTTCTGATCTGAAGGATAATTTGCAATCAAAGAAGATAATGTGTTTATGCCACTCTCAGTCAGGAGTCTTGTAAACAAACTTGAACAAGATGGGTTGATTGATTCTAATGATTCCTTATCTGTAAAGAAAATATTAGTCTAGTTTTATGACACATGTTAAGTACCGTACTTGGATCAGTGGTCGGGTTACTTGCCAAACATTGAGTGTATGCAGTGGGCTTTATTAAAACAAGTTCAAAAGTGGTCAGTTATTGAGAAAACAATGGATTTTGCTGCTGAAAAACAACTATTTGACACTTAATTATTTGATGAGTTCACATGTTTTGCAAAGTACATTAGTGATGAGAAAGTAGCAGAGTGGAATGCATCTAAATTATCAACAGACCAGCGCTGGGTGGAAGTATTCACTCATTTCAAGGCCAGAGATATCAATCATCAATGAATGTCAGCATTAGTTCAGTTCATACTCTGTCTTCCAGGAACTAATGCTCCGACTAAACATGCTTTCTCTCAAATGAATAAGATGTGGACATCTGAGAAAGTACAACTGAAAGTCTCAACTCTAAAAGCTTTACTTTTAACTAAAATAAAGGTAATTGTATACAATATCCCCCTCACCTCAGTTTCTAATAAGAATTATTGCAATGCGTAGAAAATAATAAATAAAACCTTTCCTTTAAGTAAAATTTTTTTCAGTTGATCATATTTATGGAGATATTAACTTTGTATAATTATTTACCACGCATTGGTAAGGCTATGCCCCCATTCAGTGTTAAAAAAAATCGGTTTTGATGGTTGTGGTCACATAGACATGGAAAGCGAAACAGTGTGTTCATTTTGTTCAATATCTTACCACGATATGATTCTTAAATATACAAATAACTTGCCAAACTGCTTAGACTTTTTTAAGAAGCATGGTGTTGTAAAGAATGAAAAGTTGTGCCCAAAGTGTGAGACTGTATTTTTAACTTAGAAAGGCGTAACTTCCAGTGTCGCAGGCGTATTAAAGTTAAACCCTATGCCAAAAAAAAGGCTATTAGCAAGCAGTGTGACTTTGAAGTCAGCATCTTTAAGGGCACATGGATGGATAAAATTAAGATTGATTCTGACACTGCAATTTTATTTGCTGCTGCATATTTGCATGATCTGTTTTTGTATATGTTTGTGCGTGATAACTTAAAACTTATCAACCGTACAATCGCTGACTGGTCTTCATTTATGTGCGAAGTGTTCATTTATCAACTGCATGGACAAAAGTGAAAAGCTTGGGGGATCTGATAAAATTGTTGAAATTGATGAGGTTAAGTTTGGGAAATGGGCGCAGTACTTATTTTTCAAGGCCTACCCACAACCTGCAGGATGTTTATATCATTTCTTTACTGTGGTGGCGCAAATTTACCGGCCTACTTAAAAGTATTACCATTGTTATCAAATCTTTTTTATGAAAAATACCTCACAGTTGATGTAAAACCTTTATTTATAGTATGTAATTACTTTAATTCGTTTGAGGTTAGGTTAGGTTGGTTTCCTAAAATAAATGAAGTAATTACATGCTATAAATAAAGGTTTTACATGGATTATGAAGTCAATTTCATAAAATTGAGGTGAGGGGGGGATGTATACAATTACCAAAATAAACTTTAATCAAACCTGTATGGAGTTCTACACTATGTTGAAATCAACTCTGGAGTTACTTCAGAAGATTTCGTCTGAAAAGTACGGGAATTAAAAAGCAAGTACGATAATATTATGTATTGGTATGTCATAGATATATGGTAAGCCATTCTCGGTTGAGTTAATTTTTTTCATAATTGTATACTCAAGATAAAAAACAAGCAGTGAAGTAATAATTATGTTATATATATGAGGTAGAGAGTAGTGATGGGACGATACCAAAATTTTTAATGATTCCGATTCCGATACCACTAAAAAGTCTCGATTCCGATTCCGATTCTCAATATTTTTAAATATAATTCTATACTTGTTTTTCTGGAAATTGTCATATTTTACTCTGGTAAGATTAACTATTTACATTATGAGTATGGTAATATAAATTATAAATTATAATAGATTGGTTTAAAAATAAAAATCAACTGTAAGTTGTAACAATTCATTTTAATCTTCTTGATTACACATCATGGATATACATGTTTTAATGTATAGCTACAATACAATAAAAATAAAATTTGTTATCCTCTTTCATTTAAATTTTAAAGTTTACATTGCAAAACTGGTTCAATTAAAAGTTAAAGAATCGTTTTAAGAATCGGAAATCATGGTACAATTCTCTCGATTCCGATTCCTGAAAAATGCTTGATTCTTCCGATTCCGATTAATCGTCCCATCACTAGTAGAGAGGTGTCCCGCTTTTGGCTCCTGAAAATAGTCATTTTAGTTTATTTATAACTCCAAAAACAGAAAAATGTCCCACTTTTTGCTCCTAAAAATATGGTTACTTTACCCAAAACCCCACTGGAATTTTCAGTGGGTTTTTGTGTTTTTGGTCAGATGTTTATTTTAAAATAATTGAAATTTTTCTGATTGCTACATTGTTCAATTGTAGCTAATTAGAATGCTTTGGCATGTTGATTATTTCAAGGAAGCTGATTTATAAAACAATTCTTAAATTATGCAATGTGTAAATAAAGATTCTGAAAAATTGAAGTTTTATTGGCCCTTTAAATGGTGTCCAGACTACAGTAAAACGAATGCTAAATAAAGGTGTGTGTGTATATATATATATATTATGATGAATAAAACCACGAAGGAAAAAGAAACACAAAGGGGTGCTCAAGCGCTTTCGTCTAATGACATCCTCAGGAACACTGGAGTGAAAGGACAGATCAAGGCAATATATAGGTTACAAAAATAACATACATACATACACATTCACATATATATATATATACATATATATATATATATATATATAAATATATACATATATATAGTAAGCATAGAAAAATTGTGGGAGGAGCCACATTTATATGGTCACAGAAGAATAAAGAAATAAAAATAAATATAAATATAAATTGAGAAAAAATTATTACAAAATAGTGCCTTAGTGATATATATGTCACAGCCTAAATAATCATAAAGAAATAAACAGGCAAATAAAAAAACCCATAAATACATATACATACATATATATATATATATATACATATATATACACATATATATATATATATATATATATATATATATATAAAGACACTTTTAGCACTTTGGCCGACCTTCCATATAAATTCAAATGGCTTTTTTATGGAACAGGTCACAAAAGAATAAAGAAATAAAATAAATATAAATATTGTAAGTGGAGTCTACCAATTCAAGCTCAAGAGGGAGGTTTTACAATCGATTTAATAGATGCTGCCAAATTGATATATATGTCACATTATTAAAAAATAAAAATTGAAAGATAAATTTAAGAGAGGCACACCAATTTATAAGGGAAAAATTACCACATATGCATATTATAGTCACAAACGAATACAAAAATACAAGTAAATATAAATTGGAAAACAAATGATCCCTAGATGATATATAAAGAACAATAAAATATATATACAACATATTTACGGTATATATACGAAATATAAACGCAATATATACAGAATATATATATATATATATATATGCATAAGGAAAAAAAAAATTACCAAATTTGTTTTTATAATTATTGTCTGAGAAAACGGTAGGTCGCAAAAGAATAAAGAAATAAAAATAAATATAACTTGAAAAAATTACAAAATAATACACGTACACATATATACCCGCATACCCAAATATATATATACATATACACACATATATACAAACACACACCACACACACACACACACACATATATAATATATATATATATACAAGCTTGACCTTCACGAAATGAGAAATCATCCCGCAGAACCTTTGTGAGGTTGTAAGGTAAGGTAAGGTACATACACATATACATATATATATATGAATAGAAACGACATAAGTATTAAGGAACGTTTCTGCACACGAGGGGAGAGATAACGAATAATGAAAAATGAGGCGAACCTCATTTTTCATTATTTCGTTATCTCTCCTCCTCGTGTGCAGAAACGTTCCTTAATACTTATGTCGTTTCTATTCATTTATATACTGCGCGGTCATTGCAGTTATTTGCACATATTCACGATTTGCGAGGGTGCTCTCTGAGGGCATTGGTTTCTGCCCTATTTGGGAGAATTTCGATTTGTGATTGAGTGAGGTCCGTAGCATAATGGTAGAGCGTCCGACCGGCAATTGGAAGGCCCTGGGTTCGATTCCCAGGCGGTTCGCCTCATTTTTCATTATTTCGTTATCTCTCCTCCTCGTGTGCAGAAACGTTCCTTAATACTTATGTCGTTTCTATTCATTTATATACTGCGCGGTCATTGCAGTTATTTGCACATATTCACGATTTGCGAGGGTGCTCTCTGAGGGCATTGGTTTCTGCCCTATTTGGGAGAATTTCGATTTGTGATTGAGTGAGGTCCGTAGCATAATGGTAGAGCGTCCGACCGGCAATTGGAAGGCCCTGGGTTCGATTCCCAGGCGGTTCGCCTCATTTTTCATTATTTCGTTATCTCTCCTCCTCGTGTGCAGAAACGTTCCTTAATACTTATGTCGTTTCTATTCATTTATATACTGCGCGGTCATTGCAGTTATTTGCACATATTCACGATTTGCGAGGGTGCTCTCTGAGGGCATTGGTTCTGCCCTATTTGGGAGAATTTCGATTTGTGATTGAGTGAGGTCCGTAGCATAATGGTAGAGCGTCCGACCGGCAATTGGAAGGCCCGGGTTCGATTCCCAGGCGGTTCGCCTCATTTTTTCATTATTTCGTTATCTCTCCTCCTCGTGTGCAGAAACGTTCCTTAATACTTATGTCGTTTCTATTCATTTATATACTGCGCGGTCATTGCAGTTATTTGCATATATATATATATATTTAACTGCATACATACATACATACATACATATACACACATACATACATACATATACACACATATACATACAAAACACATTTAACTGCAATGACCACACACATACGCACATACACATACATCATACAGCAAAAAATTGAAAAATAAAATTGTAAGGGAAACAACAGACAAAAACAAATTTTTTACCAAAGATTTAACAACCTGCCCTTTTTGTTTAAATCCATTCTGAAGGAATTCAGAGCAACGGGATCAAGTTGAAACAGACCTTTACTCATGTTAAGGTTATTTGTAAGTTGAATTATAGCCGACTCAAGAATATTTCTATTAACAATGTTGCTAGAGTGAAACAAAACTGAAACATTATTCCAATCAATACAATGGGATAACTCTGACAAATGGACAAAAAGGGCACTGGACAACTGTCCCGTTCTAACGGAATATTGATGCTGTTTTACACGCGTTTGCAAATCCTTTCCCGTCTGACCTATGTAAAAGGAATCACATTGCTTACACCCAATTTTATAGATAATGCCTAAATTATTGGTAGGCTATTTTTTACTATGATGTTTTTCACAATATTGTTATATGAAAAACTACACTGATATCCAAAAGTTTAAGTACATTAGCAATGCCTAAGAAGCGTGTAAAACAGCATCAATATTCCGTTAGAACGGGACAGTTGTCCAGTGCCCTTTTTGTCCATTTGTCAGAGTTATCCCATTGTATTGATTGGAATAATGTTTCAGTTTTGTTTCACTCTAGCAACATTGTTAATAGAAATATTCTTGAGTCGGCTATAATTCAACTTACAAATAACCTTAACATGAGTAAAGGTCTGTTTCAACTTGATCCCGTTGCTCTGAATTCCTTCAGAATGGATTTAAACAAAAAGGGCAGGTTGTTAAATCTTTGGTAAAAAATTTGTTTTTGTCTGTTGTTTCCCTTACAATTTTATTTTTCAATTTTTTGCTGTATGAGTGTATGTGTATGTATGTATGTGTATGTGCGTATGTGTGTGGTCATTGCAGTTAAATGTGTTTGTATGTATATGTGTGTATATGTATGTATGTATGTGTGTATATGTATGTATGTATGTATGTATGCAGTTAAATATATATATATATATGTATATGTGTATGTACCTTACCTTACCTTACAACCTCACAAAGGTTCTGCGGGATGATTTCTCATTTCGTGAAGGTCAAGCTTGTATATATATATATATATATATGTGTGTGTGTGTGTGTGTGTGTGTGTGTTTGTATATATGTGTGTATATGTATATATATATTTGGGTATGCGGGTATATATGTACGTGTATTATTTGTAATTTTTTCAAGTTATATTTTTATTTCTTTATTCTTTTGCGACCTACCGTTTTCTCAGACAATAATTATAAAAACAAATTTGGTAATTTTTTTTTCCCTTATGCATATATATATATATATATATATATTCTGTATATATTGCGTTTATATTTCGTATATATACCGTAAATATGTTGTATATATATTTTATTGTTCTTTATATATCATCTAGGGATCATTTTGTTTTCCAATTTATATTTACTTGTATTTTTGTATTCGTTTGTGACTATAATATGCATATGTGGTAATTTTTCCCTTATAAATTGGTGTGCCTCTCTTAAAATTTATCTTTCAATTTTTATTTTTTAATAATGTGACATATATATCAATTTGGCAGCATCTATTAAATCGATTGTAAAACCTCCCTCTTGAGCTTGAATTGGTAGACTCACTTACAATATTTATATTTATTTTTATTTCTTTATTCTTTTGTGACCTGTTCCATAAAAAAGCCATTTGAATTTATATGGAAGGTCGGCCAAAGTGCTAAAAGTGTCTTTATATATATATATAATATTATATATATATATATATATATGTATATATATATATATATGTATGTATATGTATTTATGGGTTTTTTTATTTGCCTGTTTATTTCTTTATGATTATTTAGGCTGTGACATATATATCACTAAGGCACTATTTGTAATTAATTTTTTCTCAATTTATATTTATATTTATTTTTATTTCTTTATTCTTCTGTGACCATATAAATGTTGGCTCCTCCCACAATTTTTTCTATGCTTACTATATATATATATATATGTATATATATATATATATGTATATATATATATATGTATATATATGTGAATGTGTATGTATGTATGTTTATTTTTGTAACCTATATATTGCCTTGATCTGTCCTTTCACTCCAGTGTTCCTGAGGATGTCATTAGACGAAAGCGCTTGAGCACCCTTTGTGTTTCTTTTTCCTTCGTGGTTTTTATTCATCATAAATACTTTTCACGTGTCACTTTCGTGAAATAATTTTTCATATATATATTATATATAGGGTGTCCCAAAAAAATGTATACACACTTTAACAGCTGATAGCTCAATTGATGTTTCTTTCTTTCCAAGTTAAACCCATTAGAATTAATAATGGCAGTCAGATTAAGCTTTGAACAAAGGAAATTCATTCTAAAATGCTACTGGAAGTGTGAAAATGCAGTTGAAGTGCAAAGACAGTTTAGGAGGGAGTTTCAAACAGATCCACCAACGCGACTTACCATCACTCGAATTAGAGAAGTTTGAAGCTGATGGAACTGTTCAGAATGTCCACAAGAAGCGTTCCGGAAGACCACGGACATCGACAAGCCCCACAAAGCAAGAAAGAGTACTGGAAACGTATCACCAAAGTCCAAGAAAATCTGTGCGGCAAGCGAGTTGTGCGGTAGGAATTTCAGAATCATCTGTCCAATGCATTTTGAAGCGCTGTCAATGGAAAAGTTACATTCCAAGATTAGTCCATGCTATTAATGAAGATGATCCGGACCGAAGAGTGGAGTATTGCGAGTGGTACTTGGAACGATGTGGATGTGGATTGGACGAAGGGGTTTCGTAGAATACCCTCCGCGTTCACCAGACCTCATACCACTAGACTCTTTTTTATGGGGATACTTAAAAGACAAAGTCTACGCTATAAAACCTGCAACAGTCGCTGAATTGAGAGCAGCCATTGAACGAGAATGCACACAAATACCAAATGAAATGTTTTGTGATGTTTGCGATTCCATTGCTTCGCGTTATCAGCAGTGCCTGGACCAGAATGGACGTCAGTTTGAAAACAGGCATTGACAAAACAATTAAATAATGTCTGTAGATTCTATTACATTTTGAAAATGAAATGTATTTTAATAAACACTGCCTTTATAAGTATTTAAAGTGTGTGTACATTTTTTTGGGATGCCCTGTATATATATATATATATATATATATATATATATATATATATATATATATAATTATTATTAACAAGTATTACTTGATCTTAAATGCTTATGAATTATTATGAATGAATAGCCTGGTCTTAAATTTTGGACCCATTTGATAAATTCTTTATTTTCTAATATTTGCTGAAAAGAAAAATCTGGCCATTTGCAAATCTAGTTGTTCTAACCACATATGGCATTATCTGACCTTGCGTTTTCTTGGCTGGAGTAGAATGAAAAAATGGTATGGAAGATTCAGAAGTGGTTGAAGTGAATGAAGTCTCACTACTGTGAATTGTAGTGTCATCATGAACCAGGCTTTCGTATGATTTGCTTGAAGAGGGTCTACTCTTAAAACTGCCATGTCTACGTTGAGGAGGAGGAGTTGCTGATGTAGCTGTATTTGTAAGCTCATCTGCTTCATCATCACAAGCCTGTACCCATTTTTTATTGCATCAATTTAAGTGATGTTTCACTCATTCTATTTTTTTTGAAAATACATATCTGCAGTATTTGTACCAAACTCTATTTGGTTGGTCACTCAACATTTTTACTTCATCCCATTTAGCAGCTTTAAGTCTGCCACCAGTATGTGCAAGTCTAACTTTAGGCATTATTGAATAGATATTAATTAACTAAAACTGATCTCTGAAAAAATGTTCAAAAATAAGAATGTCTACTGTCTAGGCCTGTAAACAAATTGCAATAAAAATTCAGAAAAACACGCTACTGTGTTGATTCAAAATAGAATGAAAGCACAATACATTTCAACGGCCCACTGCTATCTTTTTCAGTTGAAAGTGACCTTAAGACTGAAACAAAATATATAAATTATAAAAATCGCAGCTATAACTTTAATTTAAATTATGAAACTCCAAAACCTACCCAAAAACCCATGGGCTTTGGGTTTTTGGTGAAAAACCCAGGTTTTTGCCAACCCTGTCTAGATTAAAAGAAATTTTAGAAGAGGTATGTACAATGTAGGTGTACACATTTCTTTCAGAACTTAAGAATAACATGATTAGGAAACCTTTGGGTAAATATTTACTATTACACAGGTCTCTGACTAGTAGAAAGTTTTAAAAGCAGGTTTTCAATGTGCTGAATTAAAAAATGATACTCATTTCTGTTGCAATTGATTTGTTAGAGTTACTGAAGCTTAAAGCTTTTAAAACTTTCTACCCTTTTTTTTTACCTGGGGACCCCCAGTGGGAACTGGGAGTTTTTAGGTGGGGAGAATTGCAAAAATAAGTGGTTTCTGAAGATTTTGAAAGAAATTAATACAAAAACCATAGGAAAAACATAAATTTCACCTTCAAAATTGGCTGAACCTAAAACAACCTAAGCAAACCTTATCTAACCTAACCTCTAACAAAAAAAAAAAAAAAAAACCTTAATCACGTGAATTGCCAGGCTGAGGCTTGACCTCTTCTTCTGAAGATTTGTCCAAATCTTCAATAGTCTGGGGTTGCTGTTGGTTGGAGAGAGGTGGATACAATCAAGCAGCTTGAAGAAAAAAGTGGTGCAAAAGATGGTCCTTCTTCTCAAAAGAAGAAATGAACAGGTATCTAGCCAGGTATTGATATAAATACTTTGAATGAATACCTGGCCTCTTCACCCATTCTTTCAAATCATGCTAGAACCGTTCAATGTTCTGTGTGGGAATTTTCTGGGCCCACGAAATTTTCAGTGTGATTGATCACGAAGTGTGTTTAGCTTAAATCATTTATACTTTTATAAGCAGCCCAAGAATCACTATAAATCAAAGACCCAGCACAAATATACTTTTCTATGAGAGGAATCAGTGTTGCTTTGTCCCATTTTTCACTAATAGAACCTGTTAATGGCAGCACAAACTGACATTTACTGATTCTTTCTATGCCACCAAATAACCATATTTGACTGAGAACACGACCTCGCTCGTACTTCCTTCGCACAATTAGTTTTGTCAATCTCCACCTCTGCATTGTCCCCTCCAATAGGATCCTGGTTACGAAACCAATCGTCTGTAACCTCACTACAGAACAACCTCCAGTCTACTGAAGTTCTGATGGACATATGAAGGCACTTCAACAGTTTTATGGTTCCATAGATGACTTAAAAAATGGTTAACAAAAAGAACAATCTTCCATGCAGCTATATTAGTATTATCTAAAAATGACCCTTTGTAATCAGACACCGAAAAATCACAGCGCCATCTTTTCTTAGTCTTGGGAACTGGGTAACTTATGGCACCGCCACACTTTCTGTTCCTCACGAAGAGTACAATCCAAGTCACAATGAGGACACTTCACCACTTGAGGAAGAACACCGTGTGCCCGAAGAAAAGCTGTAGCTTTTTCTGAATTTCCATAAAATTTGGTGATACAGCAAAAATAATCAAAAGAGCACAGACTGCAGGAAGCTATGTCCACTAACTTATTCAAATTAAAATCGGTGAAAGCACCATTTTTTTTACCCTTTTCCCATTAGAGTTTAAGCTTCAATAACTCTAACAAATCATTTGCGATGGAAATGAGTATCATTTTTTAATTCAGCACATTGAAAAACATTGAAAACCAGCTTTTAAAACTTTCTACTGGAGACTGGTGTCATAGTAAAGAAATACCAACCTTTGTGGTGGAATAGGGAAATAGCTAAAATGATTAAAAATAAGAAAAGGTCATTCAGGGAATTTAAAATTGGTAATAGCCTTGTGGACTTGGATAATTATAGGTGGTTAAGAAATAAGCTGAATAGTTTGCTAGAAATAGCAATAAAGATCCGAAGAAATTCTTTAGTTTTTATAAACATGATATAAACCATGATAGGATAGGCCCAATAAGGTTCATATTACATTAAAAGCAATAGTGCACAAGTTCGCCATAAATTCTTGAAAAAATAGGCTACTTGGCTTTAAATTATAAATAGATGAAATAAAATGATTTTTACACATTTAATGTCAGAATTAACAATAAAAATTCATATCAACGTGGATAATAATGTCTTATCCAATAAAACAGGTTCTCCAAAACAGTGTTCTTATGTATTCACCACCACATGAATTTGAGGAGATGACTCTGAGAGATTTTTGTTTGGTTGACTAATTTATGGCCAAGTATTTTTTCAACTATACACCCTTGATGATTAGTTAGGTTAAATCATGATAATTTTGTTAAAACTAACAAAAATATCAAGACTTAACTTAACCAATCAAGGGTATACAATCGACCCAACTAGACATTCAATAATTTTCCCATAGGTTTTGAGGGGACAAATAATGGAAATGTACCATAAGGCATTACATTAAATGTGTAAAAATCATTTTACTTTATCTATTTATAATTTATGACCAAGTATTTTTTCAAGAATAATTTATGGCCAATTTGTGCACTATTGCCTACATTAAGTTTTATTTGGGAAACATGAAGACACTGGGGCCTATTTAGGTTATCCAAGTCATAAGCTATTTTATAATAATAATAATATAATCTTGCAAAATATCAATCTCAAGTTGGCTAATTAATGTACAACTATTTACTACTATCAAAGCAGCCTACGTAACTTATGCTAAGAATATACAGTATAGCCATCCCTTGCTTAATGAAGGTTCAGTTAACAAATGTTCATTACAATGAAGGTTTTTATTTAATAGCTACTACTTTCAAATATTATGAAGGAAATTTTGCTATAATGAAGGTGAAGATTTCTGAAATCCATGGCGTGCTACATTGGCAGTTCCTGCAACACAAGCAAGTGCTCTCCCCCACTCAACACATGGTCTCCCAGTTTCACAGCATCAGTGTTTGTTGTGCGTTCTCACATGTTGCATTCATAACAAAAGTGATGTTCTACAAAGTGTTATTGTTACTATTTCATAACCCCAATATATAGCCTGGCATAAAAATTTCCAAGCTCAACATCATTACCCAATTCAACGAAGAAGAGGAAGGCAATAATGATAAAAATGAAGCTAGATATTGTAAAGAGAGAGGAGAGAAGACTAGGTAAAATAGATAATTTTGGTGAACTTTACCCACTCTATTTATATTAGGCTATAAAAAAAGTGTGCTAGGAACCAAACTGGATTTTTCTCATATAAAACAATAGAAAATTAGGTCCTGCTCAACAAATTTTCATATAATGAAGGCTTTTCAGGAATGTAACCCCTTTGTTAAGCAAGGGATGGCTGTATTTACAATCTACAAATTAGCGCTCTCATTCATGAAAATGTTCAAATTTTTCTTTAAATTAACTAATGAGCTACTGTTTACCACATCATATGGCAAGTCATTCTAAAATCTACACTATGACTGAAAAAGTATTTTCTTAGATCAAGTCTCCAAGGCTGTTTTCTAATTTTCTTATGTCCACGAGTTATCGTATTAGCCTCAAGTATCCACCAAAATAGGGAATATTTTTCTTGTGGTTCTGTCCACTTGTATAAATATGCAGTCATTTTCATAAAATGGAGAAATTTTGTTGGGAAATTTTTCAATTTGATTTTTTGAGAGCAATCCAGATACTTCAGCTTTGCTTAAAATTGATTTAACATTAGCTGGCAGGAAGCGAACATTAGATTTTCATGTGTCATACTTGCTGTTCATTTTAGCACATCCAAAACTTCTATTATTGACTTCTTTCTACCTTCAATTTTTGAAATTTTAAAATTAAAAGAGCTTGCTTGGCTATGAATAAATCAAAAGTATGCCTTGCTTAAAAGATTGTTAAAAAGTTGGCAAAGTCTTGGGTGCTCTTTCCTCTGACAAGAAAAATGACTTCAAGGCATTGAACAACTTCAGTATTTGCTCTATTGCAGGCATTAATGAGAGCCATCTGGTTTTGGAATGGGAGAGTAGTTTCCTATATTCTATATTTGTGAAATCGCAAAAATATCTTAGTCTTTCCATTCTAACTGTGAATATTGCAAAATAATTAAATATCTTTAGAACAATCTGATCAACATCGCAGGATAATTGATCAGATACAGTTTGCAATGTGTTGTGCAATGCATTTTTTAATGTCAATTTTCAAATCTTTTAAAGATTGAATACAAAAACCTGACACTATGTCTGATTTCTCACCATTTAAGTTTAGCAATTTTAATAACTTAATATTGATTTCAGTCTTTGTGAAATATTGGATGGGAATACTTTTTCTGCTTTGTGATTACTTGCATCTGTACTTATAATATAAAACAAATAAACTTTTTAGTTCACTGCAAATAGAATGGAGTAAATATGGTGCCAGAACTTGTGTAATCATTCTTGATTATTTTGTTTTTGCTGGGGAATATTTCATTGCCATTTTAGAATCACTAAATAACTTTGGTATAAGTTTGTTAATGCAGTCTGTAGAGGTGAATGATTGGTGATGTTTAACCACATGATACGCGAAACAATTCAGTTTCAATAACTTTTTTTTCGTCAGAGCCGTCTCATTTTGCAAGAAGTTTGTAATAGTTTCACACTACTTGATGTTGCAATGGCAGAATGATGTTTTTGACCATTGATGTAATGTTTTGTCAGAAATGCCTCCATGACTTATGCTTATATATTTGTTGCAATGTTTGCAAAAAGCTTTCATATCATGCCTCCCTTTTTTGATGAATGGAAATTCTTCTATATATTTATTCAAGAAATGACACACTGACATTTCTGCTAAGGTCTAAAAAAAATTTCACAATTTTAATTATACAATAACTATCTTTTTGGCACAGAACTTCAATAAAAACAAAACTCTTGTTGCTCTGTAATTTTTTTTTGTTACAAAACAGACCATTGTAAGCAACTGCTCTGACAAGTGACAACTAGCCTACTAGGCTGGTCCTCGAAGGTTGGCGAGATGGCATTAGTAGTCCACAGCACAGTGTCTACTTGCATTCACTAGTGAATTTGAAGGACAAAAAAAAACTCTACAAACTTCTTAATCTAGTATATATTTTCCATTGGAATCAATGACACTGTCAATGTCCTACAAGCTTTTCAATGCCATGTTTATAAAATTCAGGCAGTTTTGAGGCAAAAAACGTACAAAGACTGGTGTGCAGGTCATCTAAAGAAGAATGCTGTTTCTCTTCAAGATAGTTTTGCAGACTCCTGAAGAGATGATAATCTGAAGGTGCAAGGTCTGGAGGATGTGGAAGTTTTTCCCACCCAAGCTCGTCAATTTTTGCAGAAGTGATCAGAGTGGTATGAGGATGTGCATTGTTGTGGTGGAACATGATTCATTTCCAATTAACTAAAGGTTGTCTCTTTTCTTTTAGTGCAGTGTTCAATCGATCCAGTTGTTGACAGTAGACTTGAGTGGTGATTGTTTGGTTGTGTGGTAAGGTTTCAAAGTGTATTACACCACCTTTATCCCACCAAACACTAAGCAACACCTTCCGAAGGTGAAGATTTGGTTTTGGCTGTGGTGTCGCTGGTTCTCCGGCACAAACCCACTGTTGATGGCGCTTAACATTCTGGTACAGTATCCACTTTTCATCACCAGTCACTAAGTGGTGCAAAAATGGATCTTTGAGTTCATGGGAATGAACAGCTGTGCTAATGTTTACCCACACCCTCAGATTGTCAACCGACAATTCATGTGGCACCCATTTTCCTAACTTAGGCACTTTCCTGAGTTGCAAATGTTGGTGGATGGGGATGAATTGAGTTTCTGGGCCAATTCTCCGACAGTTGTTGAACAGTCTTCTTCAAGTGTGGCTAACAGCAGGGCGTCCAGAGCGTGCTGCATCTGTCAAACAGCAGTCACCACTCCTAAACTTTTGAAACCATCTTTGACATTTCCTCACATGCAGAATATTGTTGTCATAAATGTCCTGAATGTTTTGCGTTGCTTCAGTAGCACTATTCCCTTTTTTGAACTCGTAAAGCATTACATTCCTGATATGCTCTTCTGATACCGCCATGTTTATGAGGGGTTCACATAAAGCAAAACACACGTCTTCACTGGTCAAGGTCTGTAAAGTATGTCGCGAAACACGATAGATCTCCTCTTAGATATAACCTTCGGAAAATTTATGCTTAAACCGAGTAGGACTAGTTTAAACTTAATTTATCGTAAAAAATGACATTACTT
Organism: Bathynomus jamesi; assembly: GCA_023014485.1. Lineage (NCBI taxonomy): Eukaryota > Metazoa > Arthropoda > Malacostraca > Isopoda > Cirolanidae > Bathynomus > Bathynomus jamesi. The sequence goes on from JAJOZX010000194.1 coordinate 1,345,065, forward strand.
ATGGGATGACCTGATATATTATATATATATATATATATATTTTTTTTTTTTAAAGTTCGGGAAGAACCGATTCGCCTCTATTTAAAAGGGCATATCTCAGTGGAAAAACAAAGAAAAAGTGAGAGGAAAGACAGAGGAAAAAGAAAGGGTGGAGGGGACAGTCGAAGTGGAAAAAGACCAAGGACTGCAGGGTCGAGCCCCATCATCCTTGGGTGCTAGGGCCGGGAGGGCGCATGTGAAACCTCCAGGAACAAGCATGTCCAAACGAGCACAAAGAGCACTCAAGAGCACGAGCTTAGAACCCCCTTGCGGGGATATATATATATATATATATAAATTAAAAAACTATACATTGTAATAAAAATATAGTTCATGAATATAAAATAGAAGTGCTCATTTGTTTAGGTAGTGAATATTTCGTATATATTTGCTGATTTTGCCTTTGATAATTACGTTGACTGTTTAGTTGACTAAATGGTAAGCATAATTTTCTGCTTTATTTGAAAATGAGTTGATCAAATGTACATATTACTGTGCCTATATTTAAAAATAAGCAATCGTGTAACTTTGCTTGACATTGTAAAATTTATCTTAACAATATATTCTCTTATTTTATTTATTTATTTATTTATTTTTTTTTTTGTGAAACTGGGATATTTGATGGTCTTGAAAGGTCTTTTTGGGACATGTGCAACCCTACAATGAGCTTTTAATTTATATAGAAGTCTCCTATGTGGAACCTTGGCAAGTGCCTTACTAAAATTTAAATAACATCTACATCATTTCCATTATCTACCTGATCAGTTACAAACTCTAAAAAGCCTAAGAGATTAGACAAACAAGACCTTCTGTGAACTTGAAATAAAATTAAAATTTTCCAAATGATATCGGTAGATTTTTATTGGTATTGATATTGGCTATTTCAAAAAGTATGATTTTTCCAAAAAATATGAATAAAAGACTATTTAGAGGGTGATAAAATGATAAATTATTGGAAATTTCATTTCACATAACTTATTTTTTCACAAGGGTTAAGTTCTCGTGTAAAAATAGCAGCTGCTCTGTATGTTCAGGAGAGAGCAGATTTCTAGCAGCACTGGCAATGTTTCCTCCAAACAGCTGTTAGATACAATATACACATTTTTAAGTGGCTAGGATATAGACATACGCTATGTTTGGCTTAATGCTGCAGGTTAATCATAGCCTAGGGTCAGGGTTGGAGTTGAGAGTCGGAGTCGTGGAGTTGGTACAAATCCAACCAACTCCGACTCCAAATCTTAAAACTACACCCATTTTCTTGAAATTTTCAATTGCATGTAGTTTCTCAGAAATTTTCTAGGCATGAAACTGTGTGTTTTTTCTCAGAATGTCCATCTGATTAGAATGTCTCTCTAACCCTTTGTCATATTTTCAGACCAATTGCACACATTAATTTAAATTATCTTTTTTACCTACCTAAATCCTAATACAGTGGAACCTCGACTTACGAACGCCTCTATTTACGACCAAATCGACATACGAACATACGCCCGGCGCTTCGATTGCGATTGCGAGTGGATCTCTCGCATATTTGCTCCATGATTTTTCGTTTATTGCTTTATCTCTCGCATATTTGCTCCGTGATTTTTCGTTTATTGCTTTAATAAGCCCTTCATTATGGCTCTCAAGAAAGTGAAGAGTGATAGTGGCAGTGAAAAAAAAAAACTTAAAATAACCATTGAATTAAAGAGACAGAAAAGAGAGAGAACCCCTGAAGGAGAGGTGCCCAGTGTTCTTATGGAAGGGGACTCTCCTTCCAAACAGTAACTTCCCTCCCTCTTCCTTTCCTCATCACCATCCACTCATGCCAGCGATTATCCTCCACAAAGGTACAGTAAAATTATACAGCTTATTAAATTTAGTATAATTTTTTTCTCTTATTTTCTCTTTATAAACTCTTACAAAGCATTAAAAGTACAATTATCTGGGGCGCTGGAACGGATTAATTAAATTTACATTAATTTCAATGGAAAAAATGGATTTGATTTACGACCAATTCGAGGTGTGAACAGGGTCTCGGAACGAATTAAATTCGTAAGTCGAGGTTCCACTGTACTATAATATTTCAGTGAGAAAAAATGCCTCTCTTTTATAACTTTGTATCCAGATGTACACATTAGGCCCAGTTTTTATTTTGCTCAATAGATGGCGTGTGATTGATGATGTCACTAGCAATTTGAAGCGTGGCATGTGCAGAAGCCACTTTTTTTTCTGGTAAATGTTTGTTATTTTTCTAAGTTTTTTTTTAACAATAGTTCATATCCAATTGGACACAGTTACTAGAAGGTAAAAGTTTGTCAGGGTAAATTTCTGTATACATTTGGACACAGCATAATTTCACATCTACAGAGCTCAAAAGTATATTTATAATATATACAGTAATATTATTGGTGTGTGTGTAATTTATATATATATATATATATATATATATATATCAGGGCCGTAGCTGGGGGGGGATAGGGGGATATATCCCCCCCCCCGAAATTCTTCCCAAACTTAGAAATATATTCAGACAAATACTTCTCTCTGCATACTCCCTTTTCATGGAGCTCTTATTTTCTGGAATGGATTTACATTTCCGACTCGCCAAACTCTATAAGGAGCTCATGTCGATTAATGAACTTACGCTTCCGACTCTTAAGTTTGCTTGCTTTTAATTGGTCCTCTTGCCTACGTCATGAATGACATCATTTTCTATTAATGTGCCCATTGGCCATGTGCAGTTGTCACTCATGATGTCAGTTCCTAATATACGGTCAGTCATGCTGTTCTGTTTACTTCTTTGTTTTTCACATGTTGTGAGTCTGTGACCTGTTTACAATATGGGCAACAAGAGGCAAGCAAGTGTTTTAAATTATTTTGAGCCTAAAACAAAAAAGAAAAACAGTGATTTAATCTGTCCTTCTGACAGTGGTGAAACTTCAAATAGAAGTGAAAAAACTGAAAATGTTGTTTCCTCAGTGTGCGAGTCACAAATGTCTTTGGATATTGGCACATTCCTCGAAAAATCATGTACAGACGAGGAAAAATATAATAATCTTAAAAATCTTTGGGTACCCAGGAGAATTATATAGTTTTCCACCGGGTAAAAGAAACTTAAAATTTCAAAGAAAGTGGCTGACTGAATTTAAGTGGCTTGCATATTCTTGAGCAAGTCAAGGTGTATTCTGCAAGTACTGTTTTGTCTTTGCTAAAAATGTAGAAGTTGGTAAAGGAAATCACATAAGACTGAATGCACTAGTTAATGCTCTGTATACGCATTGGAAAGATGCAAAAGAGGATTTCCGCAAGCATGAAACGCAGTTATCACAAAGACAGCTGTGTTAAAGCACAAAATTTTTTGTCAGTGTTTGAAAATAAAAAAAGGGATATCTGTACAACCTTAGACGATGCCAAAAGACAAAAAACCTAGAAAACAGAAAAAAACTCATGCCAATTATTGAAACCATTATTTTGTGTGGCCAACAAGAAATTGCATTGCAAGGTGATAGCAATGATAGGATTTTGGAAGAAAATCAACAAAATGATGGAAATTAATGCGCTTTACTGCGGTTTAGGATTGGTGGTGGAGATGAGAATCTAAAGAAGCATTTCACTGAGTGTGGTCTAAATGCAACCTACACAAGCCCTGAAATTCAGAATGAAAGGATTAAATTACCACAAATATTAATCACTTCTCATACGTGAATCAGATGTCATTCAAAATATTTTAGTGTTCTGGCAGATGAGACCTCAGACATCTGTGGAGTGGAACAATATACTCTTTGTGTTGGGTACGTGTTAAAAAGTGAAGAGAACTATGTGTTGCGAGAAGATTTTCTGAAATTTGTTCCTATTCATGACTGTTCTGGTAGGGCACTTGCTGAAACATTATTAAAAGAACTGAGAGAGTTGGGGTTGGATGTAAACTACATGAGAGGGCAAGGATATGATGGGGCTAAGTCAATGAGTGGTCAATTGAAAGGATGTGCAGCTGTTATACAACAAACGCATCCTCAGGCTCTCTATGTCCATTGCTCTAGCCATGCCCTAAATCTGGCCCTTTCCCATGCTTGTTCAGTGCCAATAATAAGGACTAGTTTAACGGTAATGCGAGATACAATAGCTTTCTTTAGACATTCTCCTAAGCGAAGTCATGTGCTGAAAAGTTGCATCAATGAAATGTATCCTGGTGCTAAAAGAACCCATCTGAAATTTTGTGAGACTTGGTGGGTTGAACATTTAGATTTAATTCTGTTACTGAAGGAACTTTGTGCACCAATTTCTCAAGCTTTAAACAGAATTCAGGATTTTACGGACAAAGAGTCTACAATGAAGGCTTTCACATTAACTGCTATTGAGAGCAGCAAATTTTTGATATGCTTGGTTATTGTTAGTCAGGTGTTTGCACTACTGCATGGCCTTTGCACATTCCTACAGTCTAAACAATGTGATCTTGCTTCTTGCCTGAACCATGCCATAGTTTTAAAAGATGAAATACAAGCCCTGAGGGACTCTACCGATTCAAAATTTAAAGCAGTTTTCTGTGAAGCCAAAAACTTGGGTAAAAGTTTGGGTACAACAATTCAAATGCCACCTTCAGTCGGATGGAAATGCCTTTCCTAGACTTTATTAAATGAACTAAATGATAGATTTCTCAACCATAAAACTGTATTACAAAAACTGCATTTGTTGTTGCCGAAGAGATCCATCTCTCTGATGGATGAGGAAGTGAAAAACTGCTGCGAAACTTTGTCCCTTCAGTGGTCTGATGTAAGTGTTCCGGTAAAGTTTGAGGGAGAACTGAAGATGTGGAGACGAACTTGGAGAGACCAAAATGAAAAGCCCATCGATTTCATTACTTCTTTAAATGAATGCAATGAAGAAATATTCCCTACAATTCATGCATTTTTGAAAATAGGTGCCACTCTGCCAATAACTACAGCCACTGCAGAAAGATCATTTTCAACACTAAGAAGACTTAAAACCTACATAAGAAATTCTTCCTCTGAAGAGAGAGCCTGAATGGTTTGGCCTTAATGAGCATTCACTGCCTATTAGAAATACAACTGGAGGATGTTCTTCAAGAAATGTCAAAAAGGAAAATTAAATATCGTCTTTTAATGTAAACAATTTACATATCTTTGTTATATATATATATATATATATATATATATATATATATATATATATATATATAATATATATATGCACTGTTAGGCGTTAGCAGCTGTATTCACTAGACATAGCAGCTCAGATGAATTTCTTCATCATTTGTACTATGTATTAAAGCTCTCAGCATAAATTTACTTCCCCTCATTTTATATTTTTCTTTTTCAGAAACACATCACTATCAACAATCTTTGTGATGGAACAGCGATCAAAGCTGAAATCTGCGTTGTTGTTTTTTTTCTTTCTTTCTCAATCACTGATGGAAAGTTTTTCGTGTGCCAAGTGACCAAAGATGATGAGAGAACCTGTGGTGCCAAAATTAGCGCTTACTCGGGTGAAGGAACCAGTGCCCTGAGCAGATCATCAAATCTAAAGCGTCATCTACAACGCCATCATCCCAAGGTGTTGAAGATTGTTACTGAAAAGGATGCCAAAAGTAAGAAGGATGATGATGCTCCTGGCCCAAGTTCTTCAAATCATCAAGCTCTCATTACCAAGTATTTTGAGAGTGGAAAGGTTACTGTGTCCATGATGGCAGATAAATTTAAGGGCTGCATCATTGAAATGGTGGTTAAGAATGCTGTCCCTTTGAGCTTGTTCTCTACCCTAGCTTTTGTCAGTTTGAACGGGGAAATGGCCCATAAACTTGGTGTTTCGTTAGAAAGGAACAGTATTTGAAGTCTGGTACTGGAGGAGGCAAAAAAGCAGAAGCATGCGCTCAAGGAATTTCTTCGTGGATGGTTTGTTTTTCTGAAGATAGATACCTGCACATGCCAGAGAGTTAATTACTTCGCAATCAATGTTCAATTCATGGATGATTGAAAAGAAGTGGTCACATGCACATTGGTGGTAAGGGACACTGAAGCCCAACACACAAGTGACTATCTCCAACAGCTAGTGATGGATGTTCTGGAAGAGTTTGACATTGGTAAAGAATGAGTCTTATTGATCGTGACTGACAGCATGATGAGTACCATTGAGAAGCTGAACAAAGATGAAGTGGTAGATGATTTTGATGAAGTTTCAGACAATGGCGGTGATACTTTAGATGAATTTGTGGATGCTGCTGCAAGGCTCTCCAAGATCCCATCACATGTGCTGTGGTGTCCATACATTACAACTGGCAATTTGTGATGGCTTGAGAGAAAAACATGTGGCCAGCCTTATTGGCAAATTGTGAAACGTCATGGTGGCTGCTAGAACACCAAAACTAGATGCTATACTGAAGCGACATGCTGGAAAAGGGGTGGTTTTGGATCAAGCAACTCGGTGGGGGAGTACATACTTCATAATTCAGCGTGTTCTTGAACTAAAACCTTTCCTTAGTGACATGGCCAACCCGGATGTCACGATGACTGAAGTTCAATGAGAGCAAGTGAAGGAACTTGAAAGCTTGCTTCGCCATCCATATACCATTACAAAAAACTTGCAAGCAGCTGACTTGACTCCTGGTTTGTTTTATAAGGAGTGGAAGACCCTCATTTTCCACCTCTCTCAAATTGGTGGCATGATAGCCAATGGCATTATGAACTCAATGCTGGGCAGAGAAAGTTGTCTGCTGGACAATGACATCCTATTGGCTGCTATCTACATTGATGCCATGTACCGAGTCACACTGACGGAAGAACAGCAAATTAGAGCTAAAGCTGCTTTATGTGAAATAGCCATTCATATGAAAGGTCTACGAGCGGAAGATGAGGCTGTAGCTGGGCCGCAACACAGCAGCCTTCCATCTTCATCATCCAATTCAAATTTTGAAGATGAAGAATTTGGTTTTGAGAAACATCTAGACAACCAGGAGTGGTCAAAGCGTCGTTGATTAGATTTGAAAAAAGTGGAGAAAGGAGCCTGACTGTGCTAGCTAAATTCAAATTTGATTTTTCTCGTGCACTGGGAGAGATAGAAAAAATTGACTGCACTGCAAAGTTGAAAGTGAAAGATCCGATACCCTGAGATTGTTCAAGATGCTGTTCTGACTGTCACAGCATTGCTACTGACTCAAGTCAGCGTGGAGTGTTTGTTTTCTGCCCTCCGAATCATCAGATCTGACTCAAGAGCAGCGATGAAGGAGGACCTAACTGAAGTGATCCTGTTTCTGAGAACAAATTCAGTTTAGGTATGAGTACAGTATATATATGTGGTTGTAAAGTATTCATGTATTCCATTTATTGCAGTTGCTTTTTTATATGCTGAACCATTTTGAAATAGTTTCAACTTTCATATCTTATATTTTTATTATTTTATAACTATTAAATAAATTGTTTTTATTTCATTTATTATTTTAGTTTTTATGGCATTTCATGTCTTATATTTTTATTTTATAACTATTTAAATAACTTTAGTTTTTATTATTGTATGAGGAAAGAATAATAAAAATTGAGATTTAAAAATTAAAACTATCGAAATTCATGGAGACTATTCATTTACCTATACCATACCTATACTATATAAGTATACTGTATATGCCATATGGTTAGTATATACTACACTCGGAGTCTGAACCTTTTTCACCAACTCCACAACCCTGCCTAGGTCCTAAGAAATGTAGCACATAAGTTTTACCAAGTTTTCTTTTCAAACAGCCAATCAAACAAGTGTAAATCCTTTGAGAAATAGATACTGTATAAAGCCTAGAAAACCAAAAAACTATCTTGTAGTCATAGCTCACAATAATTAACCCAGCTAGCTGGTTAAAAATACATTTATTAAGCCCAACATAGGCTTGCAGTCCAATTGTATAACAAACAAAACTATGACATCTAATGCAGTATTGCCATCTTTAATGAAAAGGGTTATTGCTTTGTTGCCAAATTTTCAGCACAGAAAATAAATTATGAATGTTACAAAAATATGACTAATAAACCCTAGCTGGATATTGGTATTGGTTATTGGCCAATACTGTTTTTAATTATCAGTATTGGTTATCAGCTAAAAAGTGATATTGGTACATCCCTATCAAATAGCATCAAAAAGCCTACTGGATTGAATGAAATTGCTTCTTAAAATGCAAAAATTTTCAGGAGAAACCTGCAGAGCCTCACTTTGCTCAACTGATAGGTACACCTCCAGCTATGGATCCCTGGTTCCTGTACAGCTGAGGCATAAATGGGCACCCTGGGTATGGAAAAGATATGTTAAATATAATCGTACCAAAAGTCATATGATTGAGGGCAAAAGACTAAAAGTATACAAAATTTCCTAAATTTCAGTTGAATGATATAGTGCTGTTGGAAAGTATCTGGGCTACATACTAACATGATCTTTCAGATGACTGTGATATTATGAGACACTGTAGATCAGTGATGCACAAACCCTGGCCTGTGGGCCAAATGTGGCCCCCACGGGTCTTTTCAATTTGCATTTTTCACATGAAAAGGGTAGCTACCCAAAGAAAAATCTGAAATATTACCTCTGGTTATAAAAATGCATATTTATAAAAAATAGAATATCTACCGTATATATCTGGCCCCTACATATAAAACAGATGGTTGGTTTGGCCCTCACATCAAAAAAGTTTGTGCACCACTGCTGTAGATAGTTATATGCTCAGGGAAATTCTTTGATTAGAAAATTTCATGTGTGTACAATAGATGTTAGTCACTTTGTTCAAAAGTTTTTGTGCCCAAATGTATACAGCTTATTTGTGGTTGAACTTACAGGATGTATAATATGAGGAAGTTGTATGTGGCTTATAACAGTGTATTCAGGTTGCTGTTAAGAACTCCTAGGTAAAAGGTTCTTAGTCTAAACCTTGAATTTATGATTTGGAATTACCTTTTTAAGAATTACAGGCTTACTAGTGTCAGTTCCTTGAAATAAATATTTTGTGTTTTTTAACATGGTGGGTGGAGCTGCCAAATTGGCTATCAAAACACTAGGGATGTACTGATATTGCTTTTTAGCCAATAACCTATACTGATAATTAAAAATAGTATCGGCCGATACCGATACCAATATCCAGCTAGGGTTTATTAGTTTGTCATATTTTTGTAACATATTCATAATTTATTTTCTGTGTTGAAAATTTGGCAACAAAGCAATAATCTTTTTCATTAAAGATGGCAACACTGCATTAGGTGTCATAGTTTTGTTATACAATTGGACTGTAGGCCTATGTTGAGCTTAGTAAATGTGTTTTTAACCAGCTAGCTAGGTTAATATTGTGAGCTATGACTACATGATAGTTTTTTGGTTTTCTAGGCTTTATACCTATTTCTCAAAGGATTTACACTTGTCCATATCTATGTCCATATCCTGACTTATTTAAAGATGTGTATTAATAGCATAATTAATATATATAATATATATATATATATATATATATATATATATATATATATATATATTAAAAATTATTTCACGAAAGTGACACGTGAAAAGTATTTATGATGAATAAAACCACGAAGGAAAAAGAAACACAAGGGTGCTCAAGCGCTTTCGTCTAATGACATCCTCAGGAACACTGGAGTGAAAGGACAGATCAAGGCAATATATAGGTTACAAAAATAAACATACATACATACATTCACATATATATACATATATATATATACATATATATATATATATTAAATATATACATATGCTTACTATATATATGTATATTTTATATATATATATTATATGTATATATATATATATGTATATATATGTGAATGTGTATGTATGTATGTTTATTTTTGTAACCTATATATTGCCTTGATCTGTCCTTTCACTCCAGTGTTTCCTGAGGATGTCATTAGACGAAAGCGCTTGAGCACCCCTTTGTGTTTCTTTTTCCTTCGTGGTTTTATTCATCATATATATATATATATATAAAATTTATATACAGTGGACCCCTGCAGTACGTTGTATTCACACTGCGTTATTTTGTATTGCGTTGCAGCTCCCATAGAGCAAAATGTATTCACATTGCGTCAAAAATTTGCAGTGCATTATGCACTGCGTTATTGTTCCAAACACGTTTTGAACCCACGTGATGCGGTGACCATGCATGGTCAGTTTATTATTGTATGCTGTAGATGGGGTGACTTTAATTGTGAACTCCTGGAATGAGGTCTCCACCCACACCATGAACTCTGCATGGAAGAAGTTGTGGCCTTCCATCGTACATGACTTTGAAGGTTTTGAGCCTGAAACTGAAGTTTTGAATGAGAAGATTGTCTCTCTGGGCACATCAATGGGTTTGGAGGTTAATGAAGAAGATAGTGATGACCTTGTTGAGGAACATAGGAGAGAGAGCTGACAACAGAAGATTTAAAGGAGATGGAGGGAAGTGAAGAGAGAAATAGTGGAGAGGAAGAAAAGAAGTCTGATGATCACATGACAAATGCTGAGCTTAAAAAAAAAAGATTAATGGATGGGAAGCAGTTAAGAAACACATCCACAGGCATCCCTTCCATGATGAATCAGAGCTTTTAAAATGCCATTTTGAAGATAAGGTTATGTCCTTCATAAACCTCCAGAGAAAAAGAAAGCAGCAGACAACTCTTGATGCTTTCTTCAACAAAGCCAGCAAGAAGCCAAGGGTTGAAAAAAATGCCAGAATGAGAGGTTACAAAAAGAGCAGAGTCAGAACTTCCAGACATCATAATGGAAGGTGACTCACCTTCAAAGCAGTAATCTCACCACCTACATCCACCCACTATACCACCATCGAATCCACTTAGGCAGAAGAGCCTCCAGCTTAAGGTAAATGCTAATTTTGTGTTTTTATTTTAATTTTATTTAGCTATTATAATTATGTGATATTAATATACTTTTAATTTACTATTTTATGCATTATTTATCATTTTTATTTGTGTTTTAACCATAGAGAAAACTTTGATTTTTACCTGAGAAGTCGTAGTTCCAAGGCTGTGGAATGAATTAGGCTAAATACATGTATTTTAGGGTTTGCATTGCATTATTTTCACATAATGTTGGTATTTCTGGAACGAATTAATAAGGCAATGTGAGGGACCACTGTATATATATATATATATATATATGATACACAGACTGCATGGAACAAGGAACTTCTAGGAAAATTAAATCCACTATAGTCTGAATAAGTAATGGTAAATGACAAACACTATAGTTTTTTCTTTTTCATGGTATTAACCCGATGTAGGCAATGGGTCACTCGCAAAGAGGTCCCAAATATATAGCTTCCCTCACCAGCTATCTGCAAAGCAGATAGGATTCAGCTTTGGGACAGGATCTAGGGTTTAAAGCAGCCTAGCCCTGCTACATTTAGAACTTCAATATAAGCAAAAGACTTGCTGCCTTCATGTCAGATTGAATACATCAAAGAAAAAGGGGTAACTATTATATTTTTGGCCAAAAACCAAAACTTGAACCTCAACTGGCAGAAGTGAGTGTCCACTTTTCAAGGCACATAACATGTCTGTTTCATGATGGGAATGAACTCAGAATTCTGAGTGATATCTACTGATATCACTGATACCGATATATCCCTACAAAACACCAATATTGAAGATTGAAGTTTGTTTTCAGACAGAAAAGTGTTACCATATCAGGAAACTTAAATCTTGCAAACAGACATGTATATTCTAAGTTAAGTTGTCATGCAATTCAAGTTTGAGTATTTTATTTCTTACCTGCTGGCGTTTTTGATAAATTACTAAGTATATAATTGCTAGCAGGAAGTTGTATAAACTGGGGATTAACACTTCATATTTTTACTAAGATAGAGCTGAACTTTTTTTACTAAATTCTCTTGTATATTTTTTTAACCATAAAAGTTACAAACAGGCTCTTGAAATGTCTGCTGAACCACCAATCAAAAAGCATAAAGCTGCAACTATAAATGCTGTTAATTGGACTGATGAACAAACAAGGCTGCTTCTACTAATCTACAAAGAACATTTGGAGGAGGTTCGATCATACAAAAGAAATGCACCAGTCTTTGAAAAAATTGCCAAACATCTGCAAGAACTTGTTAAAATAGAAAAGCCTTTTACTGGAACAGATTGTCAAGCCAGAATTAAAGGACTGAGGACATATTGGAGGTAATACAAAAGTGTAAAAATATTATTATAATATGGGCTGTACTAAAACTTGGCCATGTTTTTATTTTTAAGTGTAAAGTATGTGCAGCTGTATAAAAAAAATCCCCTTTGCCTTTTACCCATATCGTGTTTGGACAAAGACATGTCAGTTGTAAATCCCCATGAGACATCACCATGCCTCTGTTTTGTAAAGTCTGTCTTTTGACTTTATTCAAAGTTGTCATTGTCCTCCTGATGGCATCTGCAATATTTTGTATCCATAATTTATTGGGTCTTCCAGTCCTGAACATGTCAAGAATTTCAGTGGGTATCTTGTCACTTCATGCACTTGACATATCTATACCATCTTGGTTGAGTTCTTCCCTGTGTAATTTGGGACTTGTTCAACCATAATTTCATCTTGAGTATCATTATTAGGCTGGCAGTCCAGTTTTGTCACACTGTAGATACCTCATTTCTGCAGCCCAAATATTGTTGCATATACCTTGGTTAGTTGTTAGTGTCCTTGTCTCATGTCCCCATCCAAATGGATATGGAGGGGCCATACTGCATTGCACTTGCCAATCATTTGTTCATTTAGCCATTCATCACACTTTCATGTCTGGGCAATAACTTTTGAACCACACTATACAAGTTAAGGAAACTACACACACACACACCACATGGATCCACACACACCACACACCACTGGATCATCACAACACACACACATCACATGGATCATCACAACACACACACACCACATGGATCAACACACACACACCACATGGATCAACACAACACACACACACCACATGGATCAACACAACACACACACACCACATGGATCAACACACACACCACATGGATCAACACACACACACACCACATGGATCCACACACACACACCACATGGATCAACACAACACACACACACACACCACATGGATCAACACACACACACCACATGGATCATCACAACACACACACACACATGGATCATCACAACACACACACACACCACATGGATCATCACAACACACACACACACCACATGGATCATCACAACACACACACACCACATGGATCATCACAACACACACACACCACATGGATCATCACAACACACACACACACCACATGGATCATCACACACACACACACCACATGGATCAACACACACACACACACCACATGGATCAACACACACACACACCACATGGATCAACACAACACACACACACACACATGGATCAACACAACACACCACACACCACATGGATCAACACACAACACACCACATGGATCAACACACACACCACATGGATCCACACACACACCACATGGATCAACACACACACACACACACACCACATGGATCAACACACACACACACACCACACCACATGGATCAACACACACACACACACACCACATGGATCATCACAACACACACACACACACACCACATGGATCAACACAACACACACACACACCACTAAAATCGGCGGTAAGGTTGTTAACGAGGACGATAGAAATAGGATCCAAGACGATGTAGATAGGATTATGGAGTGGACGGATAAGTGGCAGATGCAATTTAACGTAGATAAATGTAAAGTTTTGCATATAGGTTCTCGCAACAATAATTACGTATACACGATGGATGATAGGGATTTAGCGAGTGTTGACGTGGAAGTAGATTTAGGCGTACGCGTAACTAAAGATTTAAAGGTTAGGAACCAGTGCCTGGAGTCTTGCGCAAAAGCGAATAGGATGTTAGGCTTCATAGCGCGTAATTTCGAATTCAAATCGAAGGATATCATATTGCCCCTTTACAAGTCCCTAGTCAGGCCTCATTTGGAATATGCAGTTCAGTTTTGGTGCCTGTACTTGCGTGAGGATATTGATAGGTTAGAAAGGGTTCAGCGTCGTGCCACGAAACTTATTCCGTCTTTGCGCAATAAGCCTTATGAAGATAGGATTAAAGTGTTAGACTTGTATTCACTCGAAACTAGGAGATTAAGGGGGGAGCTTATTGAAGTTTTCAAAATCGTTAATAACATCGATAACGTAAATTTTGACAAATTGTTCACTTTCGATAATAGTAATACTCACAATAACGGATTTAAGTTGCGTGGCAGGCGTTTCATTACTAATATCGCTAAAAACTTCTTTACGTTTAAAGTAATTGATAAATGGAATAATCTTCCCGCGTCAGTCGTTCATTCTACCAGCGTTAATATGTTGAAGAACCGTCTTGACAGACATTTTAAAGGTATTAACGTTGTTTAATTTAATAAACAACAAAGTTAGCAACAGAAGCTCTGGTGGTGGTGCTCGAGGATGAGTCTGTTGACGATGAATGCCAGCTTGTGACATGTTAGCGTGTGATGCCAGCAATAAAATTATAAAAAATAAAATAAAAAAAATTACACTAACACGAATGTAGATGTATACCTACTCCCCCCCCCCCCCCCCCCGCCTTACTTTGCATGTCTCTAACTCTTTTCTTGCATGTTTGTAGTTTGCATGGTATGACAGTGAGTTAAGACTGTATTTGCATGGTTTGTAAGCGTTCTTATTTTACTTCTTTTCATCTTTCACCCCTCTCCTATTCTCTCCGACTATTTTTCTGACTTGTCGGCAGTGGCCGGCGGATGATGATGGTGAGACACTTTTCCTCTTTTTCTGAATGAATGTTAACCCATGAGTGATAGGTGTTGCGCTTACTTAACCCCTTATTCTCTTCTCTTCTCTTAACCCGCTACTCTTTCCTTTCTCTCGGGCTAACCTTAGAGTGGATCTTAGGGTCTTTGTTAGCCTTAGCTTTTGTAGATCTGTAGATCACAACACACACACACCACATGGATCATCACAACACACACACACCAGATGGATCATCACAACACACACACCACATGGATCATCACAACACACACACACACACACATGGATCATCACAACACACACACACACCACATGGATCATCACAACACACACACACACCACATGGATCATCACAACACACACACACACCACATGGATCATCACAACACACACACACACACCACATGGATCATCACAACACACACACACACCACATGGATCATCACAACACACACACACACCACATGGATCATCACAACACACACAACACCACATGGATCATCACAACACACACACACACCACATGGATCATCACAACACACACACACACCACATGGATCATCACAACACACACACACACCACATGGATCATCACAACACACACCACATGGATCATCACAACACACACACACACCACATGGATCATCACAACACACACACACACACCACATGGATCATCACACACACACACACACACCACATGGATCATCACAACACACACACACACCACATGGATCATCACAACACACACACACCACATGGATCATCACAACACACACACACACACACACATGGATCATCACAACACACACACACACACCACATGGATCATCACAACACACACACACACACACCACATGGATCATCACAACACACACACACACACCACATGGATCATCACAACACACACACACACACCACATGGATCATCACAACACACACACACACACACCCATGGATCATCACAACACACACACACACACCACATGGATCATCACAACACACACACACACACACCACATGGATCATCACAACACACACACACACCACATGGATCATCACAACACACACACACACACACCACATGGATCATCACAACACACACACACACACACCACATGGATCATCACAACACACACACACACACCACATGGATCATCACAACACACACACACACCACATGGATCATCACAACACACACACACACACACACATGGATCATCACAACACACACACACACACCACATGGATCATCACAACACACACACACACCACATGGATCATCACAACACACACACCACATGGATCATCACAACACACACACCACATGGATCATCACAACACACACACCACATGGATCATCACGACACACACACACCACATGGATCATCACGACACACACACACCACATGGATCATCACGACCACACACACACACACATGGATCATCACGACACACACACCACACATGGATCATCACCACACACACACCCACATGGATCATCACGACACACACACACCACATGGATCATCACCACACACACACACCACATGGATCATCACACACACACCACATGGATCATCACAACACACACACACCACATGGATCATCACGACACACCACCACATGGACCATCACGACACACACACACACACACACCACATGGATCATCACGACACACACACACACCACATGGATCATCACGACACACACACACACCACATGGATCATCACGACACACACACACCACATGGATCATCACGACACACACACACACCACATGGATCATCACGACACACACACACACACCACATGGATCATCACGACACACACACACACACCACATGGATCATCACGACACACACACACACCACATGGATCATCACGACACACCACACACACCACATGGATCATCACGACACACACACACACCCACATGGATCATCACGACACACACACACACACCACATGGATCATCACGACACACACACACACACCACATGGATCATCACGACACACACACACACCACATGGATCATCACGACACACACACACCACATGGATCATCACACACACACACACCACATGGATCATCACCACACACACACACCACATGGATCATCACCACACACACACACCACATGGATCATCACCACACACACCACATGGATCATCACAACACACACACACCACATGGATCATCACGACACACACACCACATGGATCATCACGACACACACACCACATGGACCATCACGACACACACACACACACCACATGGACCATCACGACACACACACACACCACATGGATCATCACGACACACACACACACCACATGGATCATCACGACACACACACACACTACATGGATCATCACGACACACACACACACACCACATGGATCATCACGACACACACACACACACACATGGATCATCACGACACACACACACACACCACATGGATCATCACGACACACACACACACACCACATGGATCATCACGACACACACACACACACCACATGGATCATCACGACACACACACACACACACCACATGGATCATCACGACACACACACACACACCACATGGATCATCACGACACACACACACATGGATCATCACGACACACACACACACACCACATGGATCATCACGACACACACACACCACATGGATCATCATGACACACACCACATGGATCATCACGACACACACACACGGATCATCACGACACACACACACACGGATCATCACGAGAGACACCACACACACACGGATCATCACGAGAGACACACACACACACGGATCATCACGAGAGACACACACACACACACGGATCATCACGAGAGACACACACACACCACACGGATCATCACGAGAGACACACACACACACACACGGATCATCACGAGAGACACACACACACACGGATCATCACGAGAGACACACACACACGGATCATCACGAGAGACACACACACACGGATCATCACGAGAGACACACACACACACACGGATCATCACGAGAGAGACACACACACACACGGATCATCACGAGAGACACACACACACACGGATCATCACAAGAGAGAACACACACACACACACACACGGATCATCACAAGAGAGAGACACCACACACACACACACGGATCATCACAAGAGAGAGACACACACACACACGGATCATCACAAGAGAGAGACACACACACACACACACACGGATCATCACAAGAAGACACACACACACACGGATCATCACAAGAGAGACACACACACCACATGGATCATCACGACACACACACACACCACATGGATCATCACGACACACACACACACCACATGGATCATCACGACACACACACACACCACATGGATCATCACGACACACACACACCACATGGATCATCACGACACACACACACACCACATGGATCATCACGACACACACACACCACATGGATCATCACGACACACACACACACACCACATGGATCATCACGACAACCACACACACCACATGGATCATCACGACACACACACACCACATGGATCATCACGACACACACACACACACCACATGGATCATCACGACACACACACCACATGGATCATCACGAAACACACACACCACATGGATCATCACGACACACACACACCACATGGATCATCACGACACGCACACACCACATGGATCATCACGACACGCACACACCACATGGATCATCACGACACGCACACACCACCACATGGATCATCACCACACACACACACCACATGGATCATCACCACACACACACACCACATGGATCATCACCACACACACACCACATGGATCATCACCACACACACACACCACATGGATCATCACGACACACACCACATGGATCATCACCACACACACACACACCACATGGATCATCACGACACACACACACACCACATGGATCATCACCACACACACACCACATGGATCATCACGACACACACACACACACCACATGGATCATCACGACCACAACACACACCACATGGATCATCACGACACACACACACACACCACATGGATCATCACGACACACACCACCACATGGATCATCACGACACACACACACACACCACATGGATCATCACGACACACACACACACACCATGGATCATCACGACACACACACACACACCACATGGATCATCACGAGAGACACACACACACCACATGGATCATCACGAGAGACACACACACACCACATGGATCATCACGAGAGACACACACACACACATGGATCATCACGAGACACACACACACACACATGGATCATCACGAGAGACACACACACACACACACACGGATCATCACGAGAGACACACACACACACACGGATCATCACGAGAGACACACACACACACACGGATCATCACGAGAGACACACACACACAACGGATCATCACGAGAGACACACACACACACGATCATCACACGAGAGACACACACACGGATCATCACGAGAGACACACACACACGGATCATCACGAGAGACACACACACACACACACGGATCATCACAAGAGAGAGACACACACACACACACACACGGATCATCACAAAGAGAGACACACACACACACACACACACGGATCATCACAGAGAGACACACACACACACACACACGGATCATCACAAGAGAGACACACACACACACACACGGATCATCACAAGAGAGACACACACACACACACACACACACGGATCATCACAGAGAGACACCACACACACACACGGATCATCACAAGAGAGAGACACACACACACACACGGATCATCACAAGAGAGACACACACACACACACACGGATCATCACAAGAGACACACACACACACGGATCATCACAAGAGAGACACACACACACACACGGATCATCACAAGAGAGACACACACCACACACACGGATCATCACAAGAGAGACACACACACACGGATCATCACAAGAGAGACACACACACACGGATCATCACAAGAGAGACACACACACACACACACGGATCATCACAAGAGACACACACACACACACACGGATCATCACAAGAGAGACACACAGGAGTGGGGTGGTGGTCATAAGATGTGTTGTTTTGAGCAAGAATTTGATTACTGCATCAAAGATAAAGATCATGAATAGAGGTCAGGAGTTTTTTTTTGTCTGCGCCAAAACTTTTCAGTCACTCAAAAGTAAATTTATGGAGAATTTCATGCATATATTGTATAAGCACAAGATTGTTACAATCATGAATCTGGTTCTTGCACAGAAGGTCAAGGTCATGGATCTAGTAGGGGATACTGATGATGTTCTGATATAGTTCTTGCTTCCATGCATTAGGATAGCTTACGGCCCTGCTGCTACTAGGGGGCCCCTAGACAGGCTCCCAGGTCATAGCTCAGTGGGTAAGAATAGGAATATAGCTGAAGTTATTATTAATATTGTTGTTGATGTTAATATTGTTGTTATTGTCATATTAATTAAAGTTTTTGTATGAGACAAATGTGATAAAACTGAGACAAATGAAACATTTTGGTCGTTATGTGTAAATAACTATTGAGAGATCTTATTTCTATATTACAGTAGACTTGCAACTTAGGTGGGGGTTACGTTCCTGGGACCCTGTGTAAAGTCGGAAACCAAGAAAAATCCCCTAAATCGCCCTTAAATCACTATATATTCTAACTCTATTATACGTACATATACACTATAACATACCTGTACATATAATTATGCATGATGAGCTTATGGAGACAGGCGTTTCTGGGTGTTATTTTGAGCTTATTCGTCCCCATCCCACGTCACTGGGGGGGGGGATCATCAAGCTCGGATAACAATGCAGGGGGAGTATGTGGGCAGCTCAAGGTCACTGCGAGAAGTTGAGGGCATTGGCTGATCTGCTGATGATGTTGATGGTGAAGTTTTCTTCAAGAACATGGTGATGGGAAGCTGTCGTTTTTGTTTCTTAAGCTGCTGGAACATATTTTATTGAGCCATTAGGCTTGTAAGACCTTGTGAGAAGTTAATATTTTTCAGGTTGAAATGCTTCGTGAAACTGTTGAGCCAACCTGCACTGGCTTTGAAATTCTTCTCAGAGCTGGTGGATGCTTCGCCCTCAGGAACATCAGATTTAAACTGTGCATAAAGACTTGGTGCCTTCTCCCTGAGCACATTTCTGGTTCATATCCTCCACCCAGATGTTTAATGCCTTCTCCACCTTCACTAGAGTTACGTCTCTAACCTGGCTAGTCACCTTAGCAGCAGTAAATGAGGCACTTGTAAACATGGTTTCACGGATTTCCTTCTCTTGAATCTTGATGGATCTCATGCTTGATTCGTTTTGCCCGTACCTCTGTGCCACAGTGGCAATCGACATGCCGCCTTTTAATAAGTCTAACATGGCCACTTTTTCTTCCAGGGTCATCACAGAGCATTGTTTCTTTGCTGGAGGACCAGAGGCAGAGGTTGGCTTGTATTTGGGCATTGTGAATGAGTATGAAAGAGGTTTAAGTGCACTAAATTGACACACACATGAGGCACCTGTTACTCTGATAATACACGCGTGGTAACTGAGACACAGAAGTGGGGTGGTGCCACCTATTTTTTATATTTTTAATTGTATATATTTATTGTAGTATTAAATTTTTTTATTTTATTTTTTATCTTTATTTTATATTTTATTTATTTTTTGAAATTTGGATTTATATTCTCAGAAATTGGAAATTGTAAAATTATAACCCACGTATAGTTGAAACCGCGTAAGAAAAATCCGCGTATAGTTGAAACCGCATAAGAAAAATCTGCGTATAGTTGAAACTGCGTAAGAAAAATCTGCGTAAGTTGCGAACTTGCGAGTCTACTGTATTTAACTTTATTCTTACTATATGCTTATACTTTCCTAAATGCTTAATTGTTCTAGTATTGTAAAACATTATTTCACTAATTTACTAATTATTAAGAGATTTTGTAACACTTTAAAGCCTAGGATTATTTTCATTGTTTTCAAGTTTATTAATTCTTCTACAGTCTCCTACAATGCAGTTTGATGTGGCAGTCAACCTCCTCACAAAAACAAAAGACTGACTCACCAGCTACAGAAACACAGGTTTTGTTGCAGCACAAGTCGTAGCTAGGGACATATGTGAGGAAATGAATGCGGAGGCTGTGCTGAAGGAGAAGAGGCTCGGATCCACAAAAAAGCACTTTGCTTACAAAGCTCCTGACAAACCATTTACAGAAGCCTTAAAGAGGCTGGAAGTCAAATTTTTCAATGTGGTGGATGGATTGTGCCATCGGGTCAATAAATGAGAGATTCAAAACATTAGATGATGTGAGGGACATATTTGGGGTTCTCCTAAACTTCACCACAATGAACAAGGAAGACTTGTCCTGCAAGTGTGAAAAGTTCTCTAAGATACTGAGCTCTGGAGCTGACTCTGACATTGATGGAAAAGAACTGGCCCTGGTCCTCGAAATTAAGAACTTGCCAACTTTAACTTCACACAACATGACTGCATTGGAGCTTCTCTCCTTCATTCATCAGAAGCAACTGGAGGAACTATACCCCAATCTCTGGGTTGCACTAAGAGTTGCCTGCACCCTACCTGTGAGAGTAGCGTCAGCTGAGAGGAGCTTCTCTAAGATGAAGCTAATCAAGAACTACCTCAGATCATCAATGGGGCAGGATCGCCTCAGTAGCCTTGGCATCATAAGCATCAACCAGGATGTTGGCAGGGAGATTTCATATGATTATGTTGTTGATGATTTTGCCCGGAGAAAATCTAGGAGACAAATTTTGAAGATAGAAACTATTCTGTATAACTGTTAGCTATTACACGATTGTATTGTAGTTAGTAATTTTGTAGTTGATAATTGCATTATTTTTTTATACATAGTTCTGTCATTAAATTCTAAATAATGTATAAGCTAATTTTCAGGAATTTCTTGAGTATTTTTTCTGTTTGTCTTCTGAAAGTACATATTTGTTGTTTTGGACATAAATGTTTCATTAAAGTTGTTTCATAATTGTTTTTTATTAACATAGCCATTTTTCATGTGTGTGTGCTGAGTCAAGCATATCATCAATTGCAGGGCCGGATTAAGACCTTTAGAGGCCCTAAGCACTTAAAAGATTTTGGTGCCCCATATATATGTAATTCAAAATATAAACAAAAATAAACCATAAAATAAAATTTTATTTTTTGAAATGAAACAAAACTTACAGTAAGATGGAAAATAATGTTTATTTTTGTATACTTCCACTTCATTTATATTTGAAAAGTTTTCTCCTACTTTTTTTAATTGCAAAGTCTTTGATGAGATCCTCAAAACTAATCTTACGTAACACATCTGCTTCTATACATAGTAGAGATAAGGCATCCAGCCTGCCTTGTTGCATAGTTGTTCTGTTGGTATTTTTAATATACTTCAACTGAGAAAATGAACGCTCAGCTGAACAATTTGTGACCATTAATGTTAAAAATATACAAAAAGCAATTTCTACATTTGGGAAGGCACACTCAATATTGTCTTCTACAATTATTTTATAAAGTTCAGCATGACTGAATCTTGTTTTTACATTTTTTTTTGCACTGAACTTATGGCACACATATGAGTGAAACTGCTGAAGCTCAGCAGAGAAATTAGTGTTCAAGTCCTCTGGGTAAGCATCAATCATCTTTTTACAACCCTGAGAATACCTTTCAATTTCAGTAGATGATGAAGTGGTGACATTATATGGCACATCACTTAGAAAAGAAAATATATCTGCTATTTCTTTGTGTATATCCTCTTCTTCTCATCTCAGTTTCAAATTTGTCAACAATTGTGTAAAAGGTGGTGGTAAGAAATTTATCTCTGGCATTCAGATATACTTCTGGTGCATCTCCGTCATTGGGTACCTTCTTTCTGATACGTTTGCGAGTTTGGGCTGCCTTGTAATCAACATCTGGTAGCATTTACTTTGTAGCTGCTTCATATCTTTCAAATTCATCTCGTGAAGTGCACAGTTGGTCAGTTAATGATCCATACAGATCTGCACATGTTTTTAAGTTCACATCCTTATTCTGTAGAACTTTGCTTACTCTATGAAAATTTTGCAAAATCTCATCCCAAAAATTCAACAAAAACGAATTCTAGCTCTTGCATCTTATTTGCAATATTATTTGCTTCTCTTCTAGTGTCTCCCTTTTGTGACTGGTCTTCAGCTATACATTCTAACGCTTCTAAAATTTTAAGGAAAGATTTCAAAATTGCTGCTGTTGCCATAGCATGTGCCTCCCATCTGGTATCAGAGAGGGATTTTAAGACACTTTCATTTCCAATACAACCTTTAAGAATTTCCCACCTGCTGGTTGAGGCTAAAAAAAAGGTATAGAGCAACTGCACTGTAGAGAAGAAATTAACCGCCTCTTGACAGCAGTCAACAGCACTTCGGCCTACCAGATTTAGTGAATGGGCTGCACAGGGCACATATATAGCAAACTTGTTTGTTTCTAAAATTTTTTGCTGCATCCCCTTATAACGCCCAGACATGTTGGCAGCGTTGTCGTAAGATTGACCCCTACATTTTGAAAAGTTTAGCTTACAAACTTCACGTAAGTACTGCAACACCTGATTTGCCATTTCCTCACCAGTATGGCTTTTCATTTTCAGAAAGGTTAAAAAGCGTTCAATAGGCTGTCCATCTTTTAAGTACCTAAGTACAACACTTAACTGATCGATATGTGATAGATCTGGTGTTGAATCAACTGACAAACTAAAATAACCAGAAGATTTTACTTCGTCAACAATGAGTGCGTGGACCTTTTGAGCCATTAGTTGAATGAGTTCCTCACAGGTGGTTTTGGACAGGTAAGAAGGATTTCCTTTGCCAGAATTTCCATATTTCAAAATGTGACCTGCTAAAAATGGATCAAACCGGCTTATGAGCTCAAGCAGCCCTAAAAAATTCCCATTCTGCAATGATCCAAATCTTTCTTCTGTTCCTCGAAAAGACAAGCCACGTTCAGCTAACGTACAAATAACAGCTATGACACGCCTCAAGACATGTTCCCAGTAATCACACACTTCCTGAATTTGTTTTTCCAACTGTTGTCCCAACCCCGCACCTTGTCTGCGAGTTAAGTATGTTAGCATAGAGTCTCGGTGAGTAGTGCTTTTTTCATGATGATCAATTACAATAGTATTTCGCCAGTCACTGAACCCTTCTCTTATAACAAAATGTGAGACATTTTTAGGAGCAAACAGTTTACAAACATAACAGTAAACTGATCCTGTTGATGGTGAATACAATAACCACTCTCTCTTGTATTTCTCACCATTGGCTTTTGTCCCAACGAAAAGTTTTTGTGAACAGTATCTTGCTGGTTTGCCACTACTGAAATGCCAATAAGCCACATCATCAGCAGAGAAATCAAGCCACAACCCTGGATCTTTTGCTATATTTACTTCATCTTCTGCAGACTGATTCATTTCACCACCATCACCATGGTCCACTAAACTTTCATTTTCAGCAATTATTTCAACCCCAGAATGTCTTGTAAAGCAACTTGAATCAACATTTGCAGTAGAGGTATCAAGAGAATTTACAGGCAAAGTGAGATCAGTAGTGAGACATGTGGTAGATGAACCTGCTTGTGACACCTCGGTGATTCCAACGTCATCATATTTTGATTTTGAAGTGATCAAAGTGGTATTTGTGTCCACTTCTGATGACGGAGATTGGTTTTGATTCAGAATCGGTATATCATGTTGACGTTGTGGTCGTGGAACTTGTGTGAAGAAATCAGTCAGCTTTGCAGTCTTGGACTCTAAATCCAAAGTCTTCTCTTGTTTCTCTTTTGATAGTTTTCGCTTTTGTGCACCACTTAACTGAACACGTTTCATCTTGGTTCTTGGGGTCTGTAAAATACAGAAATAAAAAGAATATTTTATTTGTATATTATGTGGCAATCAACACAGTTACACATATCACAATCTTGGCTTTGTTCTTTTATTCTCAGAAAGACAAAATGGGAACCGTACACAACCAAAGTGGCAATTAAATATAACTCAACCGAAATATCAACTCGAAATGTTGAATACAAATCAAATCGAAAGAAGGAACCAAAAGAAGGAACCAAAGAAGGAACCGAAACCTATAAAATAAAAATACTTAACATTAGAATTAATAATACGCAATCTATAAAAATATCAATATTAACATTTCACTATTAACGAGCCACATTTTATATTTACATTTATTTATTTATTTAAAACACAATATTTAATTATAGGAAATATGAACATTTGCTTAGGGCCTAAATTGTCCTAACTACGTTTGATGTTATATATACATTACAAATTATTCACTCTGGTTATTACAATCTAAATTCTTTTATACTGTTATGACAATAGATAAATAAATTATAAAATAAAGATACGTGTATGATAAAATATTGTTATATATACAAATAAAGTACACTTCATAGACTTACCCTAGAGAAGAAGAGAGAGCAACAGATAAACTTCTTCAACGCTAATTAACTTAGGTCAGTATATCTTATTATTATAATGGCCGTGATAAACATCACTTGATACAACAGCAATATAGAGAGTTTATAGTTTCTTTTATTTTAATATTAATTTATATTACAATTCTATAAACCTAAATCTTTCTGTAAAACAATACCAAATGATTATGTAAAATATATATTTAATATTATATGCACAAATCACACGTTCAGAATAACTTCCTATAGCACGAAAATATTTAATCTATATGTATTTTTAATATGGCGCTCAAAGATTTGATATAAACAAAATAATAACGCAAAGCGTAAAGTGTGTGATTACAACGAAATATATTTATTCTCTCAAAAGGGTTGTTGTTCACTACAAATTCAAACAATGAAAAAAAATAAATACTATATATGAATATATATAATTCAGTTTTCAACAGCTTATAGGCTATAAGCCGCGATTATAATAGTATAATAAATCCATGGTAAATCCGACAATGGAAAATTTCTGTGGTGCCCCCCTTCCCTTGATGCCCTAAGCACGGGCTTATTTTGCTTAATGGTTAATCCGGCCCTGATCAATTGGCACTTTTGTAAACAATGAACAAATGTCAAAACTGATCAATCTATCATTGGTTTCAGTGCGTACATTATTCAATTTTTCAGTAAGATCCATGGAATTTTTTACATGTGAATCAGAGATAGTTTCGAGAATAGGGGACAAGACTGGCTTGTCAAAGTCTTGTCCCCCATTTTGTTTACAAAAGTGCTGATTGACAATATGCTTGACTTTCTCTTGGACTGAGAATTACATAAGTACAACCTGCCACTACCTGCACACATCATTTTGGAACTTAAGCTTTGCATCAAAGACTGTAAATTCACTTTCAGTAGCGAGTATTATCAACAGGTTTTTGGGATGGCCATGGGCAAGCCCTTGTCACCCCTCCTCTCCAATATTTATAGGGAGTTTTTCGAAATTACTTACATTCCGAGAATCCTGGGGGTTGGCATCCCATGGTTGCTGTATGTCAACAATATTTTGTGTATCTGGCCCATGAATCGTGACCTGGATGACTTCCTCCTTCAGTTAAATGATCAAGTCCCCTCCATTAAGTTCACTTTAGAAGTGGAACAAGACAACTCAATTCCATTTTTGGATGTGCGTGTACATAGGGAAAGCCAGGTTTTAAGTTTAGTATTTATCAGAAAAAATAAACAATTTGTCCTACGTACACTTTTACTCTGGACATGACACCCCTATCAAGAAGGCCATATTTTCTTCAATGTTTCTCTGCACTCTTAGGATCACCAGTCCGGAATACATCAATGCTGAATTGGAAAAAAATCAATGGTATTGGAAGTGATCTCTGCTACCCACCTGCGTTTATGGAATCTTGTCTTAAGGCAAAATGAACCTATCATGTGAATAATAACACACACACTTTGTTAAAGAATATTTTAGTACTTCCATTTTTCCTGGGCTTTTTAGGCATTGCTAATGTACTTAAACTTTTGGATATTAATGAGGTATTTTCATATAACAATATTGTGAAAAATATCATAGTAAAAAATAGCCTTACCAATAATTCAGGCATTATCTATAAAATTGGTTGTGAATAATGTGATTCCTTTTACATTGGTCAGACTGGAAAGGATTTGCACAGGCGTGTAAAACCGCATTAATATTCCATTAGAATGGGACAGTTGTCCAGTGCCCTTTTTGTCTCTCTGTCAGAGTTATCCCACTGTATTGATTGGAATAATGCTTCAGTTTTGTTTCATTCTAGCAACATTGTTAATAGAAATATTCTTGAGTCTGCTATTATCCAACTTACAAATAATGTTAACATGAGCAAAGGTCTCTTTCAACTTGATCCCATTGTTTTGAATTCATTCAGAATGGATTTAGACAAGAAGGGCAGAGTGCTAAACTTTGGTAAGGTAATTTTCCCTTATAAATTTGTAAGCTTCTATGAAAATGAAAACCCACTCTAATAGACAGTTTATTTCCACAACAGTTTTGATGCCCACTGGCATCCTCCACTGGAGGAGGATGCCAGTGGGCATCGAAACTGTTGTGGAAATAAACTGTGTATTAGAGTGGGTTTTCATTTTCATATTTTGACCTTCACGTAGAAATTAAAAATTTTTTTTTGCCTTGTATGATGCTTACATTTTTTATATAAAATTGGTTGTAAACAATCCATTTGATCTTGTGTTGAATTC
The DNA here is from genome assembly GCA_023014485.1 of Bathynomus jamesi. Classification (NCBI taxonomy): domain Eukaryota; kingdom Metazoa; phylum Arthropoda; class Malacostraca; order Isopoda; family Cirolanidae; genus Bathynomus; species Bathynomus jamesi. The sequence goes on from JAJOZX010000194.1 coordinate 1,373,681, forward strand.
GTTCAGAATGGATTTAGACAAGGGCAGAGTGCTAAAACTTGGGTAGTTTTTCCTTAGAAATTTGTATGCTCCTTTTGCAATTTTTATTTTTCAATTTATTTTTATATTTTTTGTGACCTGTATGTCATTCAGGCATTAACTATAAAATTGGTTGTAAACAATCCATTTGATCTTGTTAAATTTGGGTAAAGTGCTAAAATTGGTAGTCTTCCTTAAAAATTTGTATGCTCCTCCCACAATTTTTATTTATATATATATATATATATATATATATATATATATATATATATATATATATATATATTTTGTAACCTGTATATAGTCTTGAACTCTTTATTTACTTGTGTTCCTGAGGATGTCATTAGACGAAAGTGCTTGAGCACCATTCTGTGTTTTCTTTCCTTTGTGGTTTTATTCATCATAAATATTTTTCACATGTTACTTTCATGAAATAATTTATATATATTATATGTATATATTATATGTATATATTATATGTATATATTATATGTATATATTATATGTATATATTATATGTATATATTATATGTATATATTATATGTATATATTATATGTATATATTATATGTATATATTATATGTATATATTATATGTATATATTATATGTATATATTATATGTATATATTATATGTATATATTATATGTATATATTATATGTATATATTATATGTATATATTATATGTATATGTTATATGTATATGTTATATGTATATGTTATATGTATATGTTATATGTATATGTTATATGTATATGTTATATGTATATATTATATGTATATATTATATGTATATATTATATGTATATATTATATGTATATATTATATGTATATATTATATGTATATATTATATGTATATATTATATGTATATATTTATGTATATATTATATGTATATATTATATGTATATATTATATGTATATATTATATGTATATATTATATGTATATATTATATGTATATATTATATGTATATATTATATGTATATATTATATGTATATATTATATGGATATATTATATGGATATGTTATATGGATATGTTATATGGATATGTTATATGGATATGTTATATGGATATGTTATATGGATATGTTATATGGATATGTTATATGGATATGTTATATGGATATGTTATATGGATATGTTATATGGATATGTTATATGGATATGTTATATGGATATGTTATATGGATATGTATATGGATATGTTATATGGATATGTTATATGGATATGTTATATGGATATGTTATATGGATATGTTATATGGATATGGATATGTTATATGGATATGGATATGTTATATGGATATGGATATGTTATATGGATATGGATATGTTATATGGATATGGATATGTTATATGGATATGTTATATGTTATATGTATGTAGATATATGTATGTAGATATATGTATGTAGATATATATGATATATATGTATATGTATATGTATATATATGTATATGTATATGTATATATATGTATATGTATATATATATGTATATATACAGTGCCCGCGAAAAGTATCCGATCACCCTTGAAATTTGTATTTTTTACATAAAAAACAATGTTTAAATGTATACTAACCTTATATTAGTATTTTGTCATCTGTCCTTTGGTTTGGATGACTTGTTCTAGACGTTTTGGCATGGATTTAATCAAGTTTTGACAAACTTCCACTGATATTTCCTTGCACCATACCTTTTTGATGGCCTCTTGTAATTTTTCGACTGAGCCAGTGTCGTGGCATTCAACCTTATTTTTTATTATTAGCCACAGATTTTCTATCGGATTGAGATCTGGACTATTACCAGGCCAATCCAAAATATCAAATTTATTGTCAGTAATCCATTTTGTCACTATTTTGCCCTGTGACATGGTGCACCATCATGTATGTATGTTTTTGTCCTTTGGATTGCCATTGCCATTGGAAGTTTATCCTGTAGCATTGCTAAATACCGTGCACCATTCATAGTTGTGTTCTTCGGAAGAAAATATAAGTTTCCACGCCCATAGTAACCGAAACAACCCCAAACCATCACACTTGGAGGGTGTTTCATTGTCTTTAGGGTGTATTTAGGGTCCATCCTATTTGAGCCAATAGGCCGGCGAACCTTTTTTGGACAACTTCTGAATGTCAAAAATGTCGACTCATCGCTAAATAAAACCTTCTTCCAGTCATCAACAGTCCAATGAATGTATTTTTTACAAAATGCGACACGTTTTTTACGCATTTTTTCATTAATGAACGGTTTCTTAGCAGCATGGCGAGATGGTAATCCGAGTTCTTTTTGGAGCCGCTCCTGGATAGTTCGTTCAGAAACACCAGATAACAAATTACTCATATTAAATTTTATTTCTTTCGCAGTTATTGTTGGGTTTTTCAATACTAAACGTTTCATAAGTTTGTCTGTTCGCGAATTTGTTTTTCTCGGTCTGCCAGATCGTTTTTTAGGGACTGGCGTGGTTAGGCCACCATTGTTCTTAGCCCGTGAAACCCATAAATTAACGGTACTTTGGGATATGTTTAATTCCTTAGCTATCTGTGTCTGTGATTTCCCACATGCATGCAAAGCAACAATAGCACCTCGACAATCACTCTTAAGTTGTTTTTTAGCACACATTATATATAAATTTTATTTACACCACTTTCTGTAAAAAAAAAAAAAATATCAAGAAATTTACACAAACAGTGAAATCTGACAAATTTGAGACACAGCCACCCGCAACGAAGGCTACCAGAACACTAATTTGAGAATGCGTTGGATAGCTCTCATATCAGCGAGCAACCTCAAAGTTACCAGATGTCGCTAGAACAAATAGAAAGTGAATTACGTGTCTCTGAATATCAAGGGAAAATATTGTATTTTCTTGAGTGATCGGATACTTTTCGCGGGCACTGTATATGTATGTATATATATATATATGTATATATATGTGTATATGTATGTGTATATGTATATGTATATGTATATATGTATGTATGTATATGTATATGTATATTAATTATATATATAAAATAATAATATTTGGTGTGAGTGGGGCTACAGGCAAATTTTTTCACCAAGAGTTCCATTGTCTAGAAGACAAAGTAGGAATGATGAATTGGATTGTCTGAGTTTTGAGTTCTTATTATTAGGATATACTCACCATGTTACCTCTGGGAGGCTTGAAACATTGTGCTTAGTGAACATTTGTGAAACAGAATATCTTGGAGGTAACTTACGCGGCAGTCTCCACTCCAGTGCTAATGATTCTACTCTTCACTTCACAAAGTCTCTCTCTGAACACACGCTTGGGCCATTGTGTTGGATAGCCAGGGCTGTGGAGTCGGCACATAAAAAACTGACTCTGACTCCTTAATTTTTTGTCTATTCGACTCCGAAGGTATATTAATTCTAAATCTGCTATGATAATTACACAAGAGGCATTTCATCACCACCATGTGAAACATCAGGCTACTTTTTAAACCCATAACCTGCAAAGTTTGAGTCTAATGGTTGTAGCGATGCCATTATGGCTTTTATTTTTTATTTATGAAAAAATAAAATTCATTGAGCATAAAACAAAAACAAAAACAAAAAATTAAATTTAAGACTATGACAAAATAAAAATTTCATTAAATGCAATCAAAAATATAAAAGTATTCCTGCAAAATTTATTAAACTAAGGCCAAGGGTGAAAATCTAAAATTTACGAATAACTTGTTCTTTGGAACAGAATTGCTTCTGCCAGATCCTCTTTCATTGAAACCCCTAAATCTGATTTAGGAGGGTTCCAGCACAGGTGAAGCAAAAAATTTTCATTTTGACACCCGACCATCTCAGATCAGATCTTGCTTATTTTTGGTGTATAAGGTAAGTTTGTGCAAGAAAGCCAGCTGTGAAAGTTTCAGCTTTCTACGACCATTACTTCACGAGTTATGAAGGTCAGAAAAATCAAGGTTAAGGTCAAAATAGCTCAAGGTCGGCATCTTTGGCACCTCACACATTCACTAATTATCATAACCATATGAAACTATATGTTTTTGGACTCAGAATGAGCTGTAGAATCCAAAAACGCAACGAAATCAGCAATAGGAGAACAAATAAAAATGTTCACCCTTTTTCAAGGAACGAATTGACCTTTTGACCTTGAAGTTCACACATTTTGGGGAAACATTTCTTTACACAAAATGAAGTTCCATCATTGCACTTTTAATATAAACAATAAAAATGTATCTTATTCACCAACTATACTGTCTTAAAGAATTTTTCAAATTGGCTATTTTTCAAATTTCTGGCAAAATCGCCATATGTACCGTATATGCATATATGTACTGTTAAAATCTAGAGATATTCATTATTTAAACTACTTAAGCAAAAATAAATATTATTAGAAACGTGATACAAAATCACTTAGATATAGCTAGGTACCATAGGTATAACTATGATATAGATCTCTATTTTATTGTGGTCTCCTCCACCCCTACAACCACACCTTTCCACCCTTAGAAATATTTTACTTTTTTTTATAATTACTTTATTAATAATACATAATACAAACATATATATATATATATATATATAGGAGTATCATATAAAATAGGAGTAAAAAAGGAGTATCATATTATGTAGACCTGTATTCTATAGAACATATTAAACTAGAGCTCTGTATACTTTCGACTCAAGAACAGGAACTGTGGCAAACAGGTCTGCATGATTACCCTCAGCTGTTAGCATCTCATGATCATCAAAGGCATACTGAATTATTCTTGAACCTGCTGTCAATGATGGAGCAGTCATTGTCTGGATAATATCAGATGATAACATCCAACATGAGTCAGGATGAAGAAGGAAACTATGTTTAGAACGTCTTCCATGTGGAGACATAAAATTGACCTTATAATCACTAAATTCTTCTGATACTTCAACCACTAATCCAAACCAAATTTTATCATCATAGTTACAAGCTACATATACCCCAAACTTGTATATCTTCAGTTGAAATGTGCTTTGCTCATGTAAATTATCTTTAAACGATGGATGCACAACTGTCATAATTTTTTGTAGGACCTGAGGAAATCTCATCAACCTCCAACTGGGTATGACTAATAGGCACAAATCTATGAAATCTACGAGTACCTGGATGGTTACAGAATTTTTATATCTATTTTCCAGGAATTCAGTTGTCTGCTGGACATTTTGTTTCGATAAGAATACAAATTTTGTGCTGGTATCTTTCTCATCCAGAAATTTCATCATGTCAAGTGGTGTCAGAATTTGGTCTTTAAATGTACGTTGAAGACTGGCACGAGCCGTCATTTTTTGCTGTGCCTCCGACTCCATCACAAGCACTTTTGCCATGTGAAGTTGCAAAAAGGTGCCATTCAGCATCCAGTCCAAAGTCCTCTTTGTGGTGACACAAATTGGTGGTTATATTTATTCTTATACTGCCCTCCGCAACCATCAGTAAAGTAATGAATCTTCTGCAGGCCTGAGCTCTCTTCTTTTATCATGGGGATCAGTTGCTTTAAGAACGCAAAGACAAGGTTTGTACTATGTTTCATGTCATCAGAAATGAACAATAACTTTTAACTTTAATTTCAACATCATTTTCATTTACTTTATAGTAGAACACAAATGGATGAACTGTTGCCTGACTATTTTCCCAATGGTAACCTTGTGCAGCATCTTGTACAATAAATGAGTAGTTTTCAGAGAAGTCTCCTAGGAGAATACCTTCAGTGACCATCAGATTAGCTTTCAGTTTTTTTAGGAAACTTGCTTGTGCATCAGCCACATAAGTGTGTCTTGTTAGTGCACAAATTCTAGTTGCCAAAGACTTAATGAAGTTTTCAAGGGATTCACCGATGTTAATAAGGGTTGTCCGATCCGTGGAAGTCCACTGCTTGTATGTAATTATGGTGCCGACTGCATCCTGAACAGATTCCAATCCTTCAAGGAATGCAATAACACCTTCTTCTCCTGGACACAATGCACATTTTTGTAGCATACACTCTTCCTTTTCACTGTCACAAACTGCATAGAGAATGAGGTCTTTATATGATAGTTGTTTTTCCCCCAAAGCTGATAGCTGAAGTTTGGGATTTTGGTGGTAGGTACAGACACACACAGTGTGTGTTCCTCCAGCTCCTGCCAAGACACACCACTTGGGTCTCAATGCAGCAAATGATGAGAAACCTATTTTTGGATTAGTGTCATTTGCCTTGAAAACAGCGAAAATCTCACGTAAATTACCAAGCACCAATCGTTTCTGCTGTAGTTGCTTCTCTCCTTCATGATTCCTAATTGATAGACAATCCTTCTTGCCTGGACATATTCTGCTTATTTCATCTGATTCATAGAAAGTGCACACTGCTTCCTTCTCTTTCTTTGTTATAACCCGACCTTTGCTAATATGTGGAACTTCTGGTAATATGCCATGTTCTTTCTTTATTTTGCGGCTGGTTGAAACCATTCTTGTAGATGCATTGAAGAAAGATGCTGTTCTGTGAATGGTGTATGGTGAGAGTGTTAGTTATTTGAATCTTCCTCTTGTAGTCAGTCGTCTCACTGAAGGCATTCTTGAGTGCTTGCATCACTCCTGCATGCCTGCGAAAATGATATACATGTTTGAGTAAATTTATATGCAAACATATGATCTATATATAGGCTTAGTATACTTTAATGAAGGTACTACAGATATATATACAGTACTCACAAATTATTGTCATCCATTTTAGATTGCTTTTCTTCACTTTCTTGTGTAAAACTTGTCATATGAAGTTTCTAGCTTTCTCTTCAGGGATGTTGATGCCATTTCAAATTTTGTTTCAGCCTTTGAAGATCTCCCTTTTCGTGACAGACCCTCTGAAAAACAAATAAAATAAATTGTTATAACTTTTTTTAATCAACTGTAGGCCTATAGATGTACATGTACATTACATATGAATTTGGTAAATACCGTATATATAATCATAACTGTATTGATCTTCATTATATAAATTGATATGCATACATCTGAATTTGTCAAATATATAAAGGTTGTAATGTTCATACATGTAGTTATATATATTGATGTTTTGTTGCTATAATATCTACATAAATTAACACTTTAAAAATACTTAAACTTACTTGTCTTCACTGGTGTCACATTCAGCATTGGAAGAATTGTGTCTAAATCTCCTTGGAAATCTTCAAACATTATTTCAGTAGTACACCCATAGGCAGAGGAACGTTTTTCTGTGGCAGTGGCATCAGTGTCTGAGTTCGAATCTGAGACAATATCAGAGACTTTTTTGTCTTCAGCTTTGATTTTATTGATATCATTAACACAATTTTTACAAATGTAATCTCCATATATTAATCCGTGAATTCCTTGCAGTGTATTACGGACTGGCACAAGTGCTTTTTCGATCTTCTTATGTTTTCTAAGAGGATCAGCACAAACTTTTCTACCCATCTTGTTTATCTGTAAGAAAGGCATAAAATAAGTAATTAATTTATGTTCACAAAATATATTATTTAACAGTACAGTGGCGATTTTGCCAGAAATTTGAAAAATAGCCAATTTGAAAAATTCTTTAAGACAGTATAGATGGTGAATAAGATACATTTTTATTGTTTATATTAAAAGTGCAATGGTGGAACTTCATTTTGTGTAAAGAAATGTTTCCCCAAAATGTGTGAACTTCAAGGTCAAAGGGTCAATTCATTCCTTGAAAAAGGGTGAAAATTTTTATTTGTTCTCCTATTGCTGTTTTCGTTGCATTTTTGGATTCTACAGCTCATTCTGAGTCCAAAAACATATAGTTTCATATGGTTACGATAACACTGGTCAACAAAGATTTTTCATCATAGTAAAATTTGTGTTGGCTGGATAGCATTTTCCACGCTGATTCCAAAACTGCATTCAGATTTTTTCTAGCACGTATAGTTTTCTTAATTATACGTCTTATGTATTTCAGGTGAGAGCTTTTACGTCTAGCAGCATTGTGATTCAGGCAACAACGCTGTGCTTTGTGTGTCAAAAGATCAGTCCAGTCCAAGAATTTGTGTGTCAAGTTGGTGTACATTTTTTGTGAATTTATAGTTTGCTCAGGTCAGTCAACATGCCTCGACAATGTAAGAATGACCCCGACAAGTTCTGTTTCGTATGTGGCCAGTTGACAACTAAAACACAGCGACGAAGTATTACAACCGACATTAAGAAAATATACAAGCTATACTTTGGTTGCCATCTAGGTGACCAAGATAAACCATGGGTGCCACATCAAATCTGTTCTGGCTGTTCAAATGGATTACATGATTGGCTTAACAAAAAGAAAGCTTCAATGCCATTTGCCATACCCATGATATGGAGGGAGCCGAGAGATCATCATGAAGACTGTTATTTTTGTAGTGTGAACTTAATGGGGTTTTCTGCCAAGAACAAACACCAGATTGTATATCCAAACTTGGATTCAGCACGTAGACCAGTAAAACATGATGAAACATTGCCCATTCCAATTCCCCCAAGTGATAGGCTAGATTCTATCATAGATGACATAGAAAGTGATGAAGGTGCAACTGGCGTTTCCGGATCATCTACAGAACCAGAGTACACTTTTGAAGGTAGACATTTAGAGCCTAAAAAGTTAACCCAAGGACAGTTGAATGATCTTGTTAGAGACTTATCGCTGTCTAAAGAGAAATCAGAGCTTCTCGCCTCAAGACTAAAGGAGAACAATTTGCTTGAGAACAATGTTCGTATTAGTTACTCCCGAAAGTGGAATTTTGAATTAACAGCATTCTTTTCAGTAGACAGTCCTCTCTGTTATTGCCATGACATCAATGGACTATTTACAGCCATATCTCAGACGTATGTGGCATCTGAGTGGCGCCTCTTTATTGATTCGTCGCAGAGAAGCCTGAAAGCAGTTCTTTTGCATAATGGTAATATAATGCCATCCATCCCCATTGCCCATTCCGTCCATCTAAAAGAGACATATGACAATATGGATATACTACTTAAGGCAATCAAATACGACAGTCATCAATGGAATGTTTGTGGAGATCTAAAAGTTATAGGAATGCTTATGGGTATGCAGTCAGGATTCACAAATGGATATGTGAAAACTTTCTTGGAAGCAACAAGTCACCTGCGTATAAGGATGGAGTCAAGAACCTCCTTGATGCCTTCAAAGAAATGGAGTGTCGAATGTCGTTAAATATTCACTTCCTGCATTCCCACTTAGATTTCTTTCCTGAAAACCTTGGTGCAGTGAGTGATGAGCAAGGAGAGCGCTTCCATCAAGATATTCAGATGATGGAGAAGCGCTACCAAGGATATTGGAATGAAAGCATGATGGCGGACCATTGTTGGATGCTGTATTGTGACAATCCAGGCCAAATTTACAAAAGGAAATCACACACTCAGCGCTTTTAATAAAATAATGTATATATTCTTTATTTATAAGTACATTGAATAAAGTATATGATGTATTTGTTGTTTAGCATTCCTAAGTGTGATCTATACATCCATAAATTTTCTTATAGCAATATCAAAAACTTAAAAATATCAAAACCAGTGTATCTATATAACTCTGTGCTAGAAAAAACATAAAACCAGATTCGGAATCAGCGCGAAAAATGCATTAAGAAAAGTATGATCATGTTTGTGATGAGAAAAAAAAGTTTCATTTTGTTGGCCAGTGTAATTAGTGAATGTGTGAGGTGCATCCAAAGATGCCGACCTTGAGCTATTTTGACCTTAACCTTGATTTTTCTGACCTTCATAACGCGTGAAGTAATGGTCGTAGAAAGCTGAAACTTTCACAGCTGGCTTTCTTGCACAAACTTACCTTATACACCAAAAATAAGCAAGATCTGAGATAGTTGGGTGTTAAGCACTGATTCACCTGTGCTGGAACCCCTCTTTAGTTATTTTCAGTGCGGAAAACAGTCTCTCCACACTGACCTGAGTGGGTGGTATGGCTGTTACTATCATAGCTGTATCTCTTAAAATCTCTGTATATGCAGGGATGACTTCTTGTCAGGGATGGGGAGTCGGAGTCGAGAGTTGGAGCTTTTTTGAAGAGTCAGGAGTCGGTAAAAATGACCGACTCCCGACTCTGATTCAATTTCTATATGCCAACAATTTACCAGAATACTACTCTGCCCTAAATAAATATCTTCCTGAACTAATTCTAGATTCACATTTCCACATTTGATTTATTGTTCTGGTAAATCTTAGCAAATGAATTTCATATTTCTATTTTCTATTTCAGGATACTAGGTACCATATAAAAATTAGCAATATATTAATTATTAACTTAATTAGCCCCTATTAGTAATGAGTCATGGGCCTAGTAGAAAATCAGCAGTCTTTCAATATTTTAAGCTAAATGAGGATGAAAGTATTTTTATTTGTCAAGTAGAAAAGGATGGTAAAGAGAGTAATATATATATGCAAAAATTAGTGCTTACACTGGGAAACATGCTAATGCTCCAACTCGAGCCTCAAACTTGAAACATCATCTACAAAACAAACATCCCAATATTTATAAGGTTGTAGATCAGCATGATAAGAAATCCAGAAACCTACTTCTAGTCAGGCCAGTACCTCTATTTCAAAAAGCAAACAAGTCTCTGTTACAAAATTTTTCTACAGTGAGAGAATTACAATATCAATGACAAAGAAAAATTTTTAAAAATACCTTATAGATTTAGTTGTAAAGAATGGGGTTGCACTTACATTATTTTCCTCCCCAACTTTCCGTGGATTAAATGGAGAAATTGCGGCAAAACTAGGAGTGTCATTAGAGAGACATGATATTCGAAACATGATTTTAAAGGAAGCAGAAAGCCAGAAAACTTTATTGAAAACAATGCTGCAAGGAAAATTCTTCTTTCTTAAGATGGATGCCTGCACGAGACAAAGAATTAATTATATGGCAATAAATGTTCAGTTCATTGATGATGAAGGAAAACTAGTTATACGTACTCTGGCAGTGAAGGACACTGAAGCTCAACATTCAAGCGAATACCTGACTAAGCTAATTGAAACCATCTTGACAGAATATGAAATCACTAAAGAGCAAATATTATCAATTGTTACTGATAATGCTTCAAATATGACGAGTACAGTACAGAAACTTAATGATGGTGAAGTAAAAGGAGATCTTTTTGAAGATGGTAGTGAAGAAGATACGGATGAAACTGCTGACAAACTTGACAGTGTTGACACTGTAGACAATAATTTTGCTGGATTCTCAAATATCCCCCATATGCGATGTGCAGTCCACACATTGCAACTGGCAATTCGTGATGGGTTAAAAGAAAGGAATGCTGCTAATGTAGTAGGTAGGTTACACAACATAGTAGTGGCTACAAGAACGCCTAAACTTGATGCAATATTAAAACGTCGATCCGGAAAAGGTGCAGTTATAGATCAAGCTACACGTTGGGGGAGTACCTATGAAATGATTAAGCGCCTTCTTGAATTGAAGCCATACCTTATCGATATGGCAAACCCAGATGTAACAATGACTGATATCCAGTGGCAGCAGGCAAGTCAACTTGAGGCATTACTTAAGTACCCATATGTGGTTACAAAGAAGTTTCAAGCAGCTGAATTGACACCTGGCACATTTTACAAGGAATGGAAAAATATTAATTATAAACTATCTCAAATTGGTGGCATTGTTGCAGATGGTATAAGAATGTCTATGCAGCGTAGAGAAGAAAATTTACTGAATAATGACGTACTATTGGCTGCAGTTTATGTAGATCCTATGCACAGGGTACTTTTAACTGAAGAACAGATTGCTAGAGGAAAGTCAGCTCTGTGTGATGTAGCTGTGCGAATGAAAATGTTAAATGAAACAGATGCTGCAAGTAATTCAGAATTTGAAAGCTGCTCTAGTCCTGCCATTATGCAAAGCTCCTGCTCAAACTCTGAAGAAGAAATGGATTTTGAAAAATATCTTGATAATGAAGAAAAATCAAAAAAAGTTAAGCGATGCTGTTTGAGTCAAGATGATAAACCTATAAAAATAACCCCATTGACCAAATTCAGAGAAGACTTTAATGCAGCTTTAATAAAAATAGAGAAATTTGATCATTCATTAAAACTTGATGTGATGAATGCCATACCAAAGTATCCTGAATTAGTGCAAGATGTAGCCAGACCTGTTACTGCATTGCCACCAACACAAGTCAGCATTGAAAGATTATTTTCAGCTCTTCGGTTAATTAAATCCCACCTACGGGCTAAGTTGAAGGAAGACATAATTGATGCTATACTTTTCTTAAGAACAAATTCTCCTTAGAGAGTTAAATTATTAAGTATGTTTTTTTAGCCTTTTTTTAATATTTAGCTTCAATATTAGCATATCATAATATATAATGGAAACAAAATATTCTTTACCAACTTTTTTTTATTTAGCTACGGTACTGTATGCAACATTAAAATTTTAAAATTGTTAACCAAATGGTTATAAATATTTTATACGAGATCAATTTCTTTTTCTGTTAATTTTTATTTTTGTGTAATACAACATTAAAATTGTATTAAATTACTAAACTGTATTATTATCATACCTACTTTATTACATTTATTTATACTTATATATTTGAAAGAGTCGGGAGTCGGAGTCAGTTTTTAAAAATACCGACTCGGGAGTCGGTTGTTTTTGGCCGACTCCCCATCCCTGCTTCTTGTATTGTCAGTTTAGATAAGTGATCATATTTTTCCACTTCTTTTAGGCCATCAAAAAAAAAATCTTGCTTAAATTTCATTAGTTTAATATCAAAAGGTTGCCTACGCACGTTTAAGCGGCGATGCTTTGCTTTTGAGCATTCAATTTTATCTAAATATTTTTGAAAGTCTAATTCTTCATCAATTGAAGAGGATGAGAGGGACTTACTACTCATATCTTCATCCTGTGGTTCAGGATTTTCAGGTAATAGTCCTTTTATGTGAATTGCAACCTCGCAGAGGGCCTCTTTTGCTTTAGCAATTTTTTCTTCAGTCAACAAAATTTGGTTCATTGGATCTATGTAGACAGCAGCTAATAAGATCTCATTTTCCAGTAGCAGAACCTCTCTTTTCTTCATTGAGGATACAATTCCATCAGCAATTAATCCTCCAGTTTGGGATAGATGAAATAATAAATTTTTCCATTCCCATAGGAATGTACCAGGAGTTAAATCCTCTGCTTGCAACTTTTTGGTGACAGAATAAGGGTGAGCAAGCAGAGCTTCTAATTGTGTAACCTCCCTCCATTGAATTTCAGTTAGTGAAACATTGGGATTATCAATGTCTTCTCGGAAGGGTTTTAGATCAAGCAAACGCTTAATCATCATATATGTGCTCCCCCAGCGTGTCGCTTGGTCCAAAATAGCTCCTTTCCTGCACGTCTCTGGATAATAGCATCAATTTTAGAGGTCCTGGCTGCAGTGGCTACTTGCCTCAACTTGCCTATCAGAGTAGCTGCATGGCGATCTTTCAATCCATCTATTATTGCTAGCTGCAATGTATGTACAACACAACGCATATGTTGGATTAGAAAGAGCTTAGATGCTGCTTCAACAATATCATCTAAAATTTAATCGCTTTGTTCTGTTTGTGCTGTTTGAGAATCAGTTTCAGGAATGTCATCTTCATTAGCCACTTTTTCTTCATCAACTTTATTCAGCTTTTCTATCATGCTTAGCATGTTTGAAGCATTATCTGTGACAATGCATAGAATCTGCTCTCTCTTAATTACAAAGTCTTGTAAAACTTCCTCCACTAACTTCTGAAGATAGTCACTGTCATGATGCTCCTCGGTGTCCTTTACTCCCAATGTCCGAGTTACCATTTTATTGTTTTCATCAATAAATCTAGCATTGATGGCAAAATAGTTAACTCTATGACACGTGGCTGCATCCATTTTAATAAACATGAAGCGTCCCTTAAGAGTTCTTCGAAGTTCTTCCTTTTTATTTGTGGCTTCTTCAACTATAATTTTTCTGATACTTTGTCTTTCCAGAGAAACTCCAAGTTTCTTGGCCATTTCTCCATTTAGGCCTAGAAAGGCTGGTTGTGAAAATAAAGATAAGGCTATACCATTTCTTACCACCAGTTCAATGATGTGCTTCTTGAACTTTTCTGTGGTCATTGTTACAGTAACTTTGTCTATAGTAAAGAATCTTGTAAGTGGTGCTTGTTGTTCAGTAGATTTCTGATCTTTTGTTAACTTTGGAGTAGTTGAAAGGTTTTTATTACTATCTTTCTCAATGACAACTTCTAAAATTTTGGGATGGAAATGCTGCAAATGTCTCTTCAAATTTGATGCTCTAGTTGGTGCATTTTTATCAGAGCCAGTAAAACCACTGATTTTTGCTTCACATAATTTTTTACCATCATCTTCTATCATACACTGACACACAAAATGTTTCCCATCTGTGGTTATTGTAAAATATTAAAAAACTGCAGACTTTGTTGGAAGTGTCTTTGCCATTGTGAAAGGGGTTTTAGACTTGAAAGTTAAAAACTTATGAAATTTAGAAAGAACTCAAAATTAAATAAGCATTAAAAATAAAAAATATTATCTGAAAAGAAAAAATGAATTAATGGCATTAGTGTCTGAAATGGAAAACATTGTGTTTATTATTTAAGTGGTTTAACTACCATAGCTGCCAGTGATATCACACACAAAAACATATTTTATTAAAATTTATATTGAGGTCAGAGTTGGTATATTTTTACTGACTCCGACTCCAGCAGCACCAAAATTGATTCCGACTCCACAGCCCTGTGGACAGCTATGATACATCTGACCTCTAATCTTCCTACTATCTTTGACTGGGTCAGAGAAAATCTTGTGGCTTTCAATGCCCCAAAAACTCTCTCATCATCTGTCTACTTGTCACAATTTTCTGTTACTATTCCCTTACCTTCAACAATACACCACTCTATTCTCCCTCTTTTCTTAGTATTTTTGGCATTTCCTTTTCTTGTGATCTTTCCTGGAAAGATCAGTGTCTTTCTAAAGTAGCTTCTAAGAAGTTAGGTGTGCTCTACTGCCTCTGCAGTTTTTTCCCCACTCGGTCGCTGTCTCTGTACAGGGGTATATTGATATACGCATTAAACAGTAGAGGAGGGAGCAAGAAGCCTTGACTAACTCTGCATGAGGAACCCAACCCTTTGAACAATACAGTGCCTGTCAAAAAAAAAAAAAAAACTAGGATCAATGAAAGAAAGCCACCCCCAAAAGTTTCTAGTAAACAATGCCATCCCCAAAAATCACTAATGTGAAGAATGTAAGTAAAAACACCTTCATGAGGAATTGGGATCACCTGAAGATCAGGGCCCCCCAGCCTTCTCTAGTTAGCCTTATAAGGCTAACTAATGAAAATATCATGACCTAACCTAACCAATCAAAGGGTGTACAGTTGACCTAATGATTGGTTAGGTTGTGATATTTTCATTAGTTATCCTTATAAAGCTAACTAAAGAAGGCTGGGGGCCCTGATCTTCAGGTGATCCAGAATTGTTATTTATAATAAGTAAAAAAAAATTGCATTTACAGAGAATGAAAGTAAAATTTATAGGTACAAGACCTAACCTAAATAACTTGCAGATCAATGAAAGAGAGCCACCCCTGAATTGTGTCAGTGAAAGAAAGCCACCCCCAACCCATTTTGGGGTGGCTTTCTTTCATTGATCCAAAAACTATATAGGGTTATGGTTTATTGCTGTCACCCTCATCCATTGGAAATTTCCAGCAGATATTAGTGGAGACTTAATGGCAAAAACCCTATATTTTTTCATTAAAAAGTTGTTTGTGGAGGTCTTCTCATTAAGTATTTTTTATTTTTTTGGTTAATGTTCAATTTGCCTTCAGTATTTTAGCGCTGCCTAATGGTAAAGAAGGAAAATTACCATACTGAAATGGGGGTGTGATGCCAGCTAGTGCTTCTTGTAAGAATGCATTTGCATTACTCGCCTACTGGATACTCTGTTAGTGGAGTCATGGCAGCTGCTGCTTGTTGCTGAGATGAGAGATTGAGCTGCTAGTGAGGACCACCCAGAGGGCCTTCAATTGAGTAAAAATAAATCCTTTGACTTCATCACTGCTCACACTGTTAAGAATGAGAGAAATCAGGGTGAGCAAGTTCTCAATTTTAGTGTGGTTGAGATTGTCAGATAGGCGGCTGAGGGCTCCTATTAATTTGAAACTGGGTTATCACCTTTTAACCCTTTCATGCCTCATGGGACAATGTCCCATGGAAATATAAATTTTTACAAGTGGGTCTCTGAGCCCAGATTAGCATTATACTCTCCCATTTTCAGTAAGTATTGGTCCTGCTAAAGCTGCCAGATGTATGATAATTCATCATTGACTCTTTCTTGGTGGCAAGTCACCATTATTTTTCAACAAACAGACATGTATGAAGGTGCAATTTCATTCAGGAAGAACTGAAGCTGCTGTAAAATGAGTGAAGAAGAGAGGAAGGCCTTCAAAAATCTGAAAAACAATGATGGATGCTGGAGAACACCTTCCTGTTGAAGGAAATAGCTGTAGGAGATGCACAAGATGCAGTTCCATGAAAAAAAAAAGCGAACAAGGGTCTATTGTCAGGCATGCAATTGTCCTCTGTGTGTGGTATGCTTTACTCCTTATCATATGTAACTGTGCTGGATAAATATATGTTTGTAGGTCCACTAAATGTTTATATAAATATATATATTTGTTTGCTTTATTTATGTGTATGTTATTTTGAAGTAAGCATTTTTATGCATATTGGGCCAATTTGTCCCACTTCAAATAACAAACTTGTGGGTTACACATTACGGGCCACATTATGGTTTTAAAAAAAAATTGGCGTGAAAGGCAGTCTGCCTCTTTCAAAGATTTACTCCTCTGCTTATGGTGGGAGGGTTTAAGAAAAGTACAGCCTCCTTTGCCCAATTTAATCAGAAAAAAAAACAAAAAAAATAACATTTACAAGGTTAATTGCATCAGCAGGCAAGTTTTTACATGTAACTAAAGAAAATATGAAAAATTTTTGATCATACACCAATGTACATTTAGATTTTAAAAAGGCATTCGATACAGTTCTGCTTAGAAGATTAATTGCGAAGGTTAAAGCGCACAGTATATATGGTTGGGTAGTTAACTGGTTAGAGGAATGGCTTTGTGCTAGGAGACAGAGGGTTGTTGTTAATGGTAGTGAATCGGGGTGGTTGGATGTAGGTAGCGGTGTCCCACAGGGTTCAGTGTTAGGCCCATTGCTATTTGTAATTTACATTAATGACAGATGTAGGATTGACTAGTAACATGTCAAAATTTGTATGAGGATGATAGAAATAGGCTCCAAGATGATGTAAATAGGATTATGGAGTGGATGGATAAGTGGCAGATGCAATTTAACGTAGACAAATGTAAAGTTTTGCATATAGGTTCTTGTAACAATAATTACGCATACACGATGGATGGTAGAGAGTTAGCGAGCGTTGATGAGGAAGTAGATTTAGGCGTATGCGTATCTAAGGATTTAAAGGTTAGGAACCAGTGGCTGGAGTCTTGCGCAAAAGCTAATAGGATGTTAGGCTTCATAGTGCGTAATTTCAAATTTAAATTGAAGGATATTATATTGCTCCTTTACAAGTCCTTAGTCAGGCCTCATTTAGAATATGCTGTTCAGTTTTGGTGCCCATATTTGCGCGAGGATATTGATAGGTTAGAAAGGGTTCAGCGTCATGCCACGAAACTAATTCCGTCATTATGCAACAAACCTTATGAATATAGGATTAAAGAGTTAGACTTGCATTCACTCAAAACTAGGAGATTAAGGGGGAGCTTATTGAAGTTTTCAAAATCATTAATAATATCGTTAACGTAAATTTTGACAAACTGTTCACTTTTGATAATAGCAATACTTGTAATAAAGGATTTAAGTTGCATGGCAGACATTTTATTACTAATATTGCTAAAAACTTCTTTACGTTTAAAGTAATTGATAAATGGAATAATCTTCCTGTGTCAGTTGTTAACTCTACCAGCATTAATATGTTTAAGAACTGTTTAGATAGGCATTTTAAAAATATTAACGTTGTTTAAAATAAAAAACAATTAGTGACAGGAGCTCTGGGGGTGGTGATTGAGGATGAGTCTGTTGACGATTAATGCCAGCTTGTGATATGCCAGCAAAAAGAAAAAAAAAAGTAACACAAATGTAGATGTAGCTTGTAGAGTAAACTAACCCACTTTTTGTTTAACTTTACCTACTTTTTTTTTTTCTTATCCTCTCCTTACTTGCATGTCTGTAGTTTGCATGGTATGATTGTGAGTTAAGACTGTGTTTGCATGGTTTGTAAGCATTTTTATTTTATTTCTTTTCATCTTTCACCCCTTTCCTGTTCTCTCCGACTATTTTTCTGACTTGTCGGCAGTGGCTGGTGGATGATGGTCTTTTTTCTCTTTTTCTGAATGAATGTTAACCCATGAGTGATAGGTGTTGCTACTTACTTAACCCCTTATTTTCTTCTCTTAACCCCCTACTCTTTCCTTTCTTTCGGGCTAACCTTAGAGTGGATCTTAGGATCTTTGTTAGCCTTAGCTTCTGTAGATCTGTAGAACTAAGCACTTGGGCAAAAAAAAAAAATACTACAAACCTAAAGAAACGAACATTAGTCCCATACCACACGCAAAAATATCAACATAAAATAAAACCATTGAATTATTGGCTGTCACCAACCCATTACCAATAAAGGAGACAGACTTGCAAAATAAAAGAACGTACATAACTAATACAAAAACAAAGAATATTAGTCACTAGAGCAAGGTCAATGAGTGTTTACCCAAATTGTGTAAATCTGGTAAGTCTGGCATGTGTCATTTTATACTCCAAACACATTATCCTTCATATCGCATTCATTAAAGGTATTCTTGGCTTAATCAGTACAAACAAAAGCAATGTTTATAACAAAAAAATGTGAACTCTGGCTTCAGCATTTGTGTAGGTATTGGGGGAGCATTTTTGTCCAAATTCACTTCAATAAGCAAATGTCCCAGCCAAAAACAAATCCCTGATGGAGAAAAACCAACAAACATTTAGGGATTATCCCCCCAGCACTGGCTGGCATCAGTGGACCCACAGGAATCCATGAGTGCAATAATGCCAGAAAAGGGGGCCAAATTAACAACAACAACAATAATAATTAAGGTTCTAAAATTTTGGGATGTGTGTTTGCATTAATATGTTGCTCATAAGGCAGTTAAAAGTGCAATTTAGTTCACAGCCTGAGAAAGCTCAAAATCCATTGTGATACATATTAATAACTGAAGTTACATTTTTCAACAAGGTCTTTATAAAGGAAATCAGGCATTCAAAAATGATTGATATTTACATGATAATTTTAAGTGATCCAAATATGTTAGACATGGTCCTTATAGCCAATGGTTAAGCAATACAAAACACCAATGGTAAAAACAAGACTATAGGATCATCTACCACACCATCAAGAAGAAATGAGATGCTTTCCTGTCTCCAGAAATGGGCATGCAATTGCCTCAAAGTTCTGATTATTTTCTATACTGAGAGAATTTCAAATCTGTTATCAATTAAAAAGAAGAAATTTTTTTTAGTAACTGAAGACCTGACTTCAAGTAAGCTCTGGTCCAATGGGGATTACTGAAACCTCCCAGGCCCTACTGAGGGGTTTTGGAGCTCTCTCCTAACTGTAGAAGTTCCCACTAAACTTGGTTTTAACCACACCATCTCAATACCTTATTTCATTGGGCCTCGCTTCCAGTTGTAGGGCACAATGATCTCTTTCAATGTAGGGCTGTAGATGATGGAGTTACGCAATGAGTTTATTTGGTTTAATTAATATAGGCAACATTATATTTAAGTATGGTACATGAAGGAATAGGCCTATCCTTTTGAGTTATTAGGTTTATATTACTTGGTATTCACTCAGAACTTATAGGAAGATTAATTACATCTCCCTTGCTTAAAGCATCACTCAAAACTCTCTTGGCTCTGATGAGCTAATATAAACTTCTTAGTCTTCAATTTTGTTGACTTTACAAAGTCTCTAGATATCTAATCTTCTCTTGAAGTATTTTTCATGCATCAGTGATGGAAAATTTTGATATGAAATAATGCATTTTTCTTAAATGTGGACCCAATGCCTCCATATTGGGTTATATGTATGGCAATTATTTTCATTCCCAATAGGCTATGTTGCCAATTCTGAGGCAATGTTGTAGATATTTAATTCAATGAATTAATAATTTGTATTTAATTGAGAAATAAAGGTACCACATACGATACCAAAGTACCAGTACAGTTAAGAGTACCATATTTTTTGGGGATGTGTGTATTGTCTTTTAATGTCGTCACCATATTTGTTGATATCTCGATTATGTTGTGGTCTGAGATAATAGTTGGGGTTATTTTTATATCAGCAATCAAGTTCATGTTATTTGTGAATACCAGAGCTAGGTGGTTACATTTTCTGTTATCTCCTGTGTGAATATAAACTCATTTGTGAGAGCCATCAACATTTTTGCTTGGTCCTGGTCTTCTCTTTTGCCCCCTATTATGTCAAACCATTCTTGGTATATATATATATATATATATATATATATATATATATATATATATATATATATATAGTCATGCGGTTTGCTTCTACAAAACTTCAATTTAATATTTAGGAGAAATCCAATGACAAGGAGGAATGTAAATGCCATGAAAAGTCTTCTTTAATGCGCAACATTTCGAGCAATACGCTCATCATCAGGCTAGATAATAACAATATGAAATTAGAATCAATAAATAAATGTGAACAAGACAAAATAATTTCTATAAAAAGACTAAAAGAAGAGGGTTAAATTCAAAGTTATAAAAAATTTACATATAAAATTACAAGAATTTTAAAAGCTATTTTTAAATTACATATAGTAAATTTGAAATTAGTACACTGAATAATTAACACTAATACAATGGAATAATTAACACTATGAACCTTTCAATGCTGGTTCCGAGGCACGAGTAATTTAAAACAAAACAAAACAGGAAACAAGCTATGGGTTGGGCGGTTGGAGTTATAAGTTAGGGGAGGGGGTTTATAAAAAATTTAGAGGGACAGCTGAGGAATCCACGTTTAGAGAAGGGGTCAATGTTTTAATATAAAGAGATTCCAAAATTCTAAGTGAGTTAGGACAAGAATTACAACCGAGAATTTAAAATTATCTAAAGTGACATCAGTTTTACATTTTATACTGTGTTCCCGACCCCTTCTCTAAACGTGGATTCCTCAGCTGTCCCTCTAAATTTTTATAAACCCCCCTCCCCAATTTTTTATAATCCCCCTCCCCTAATTATAACTCCAACCGCCCAACCCATAGCTTGTTTCCTGTTTGTTTTGTATTAAATTACTCGTGCCTCGGAACCAGCATTGAAAGGTTCGTAGTGTTAATTATTCCATTGTATTAGTGTTAATTATTCCAGTGTACTAATTTCAAATTTACTATATGTAATTTAAAAATAGCTTTTAAAATTCTTGTAATTTTATATGTAAATTTTTTATAACTGAATTTAACCCTCTTCTTTTAGTCTTTTTTATAGAAATTATTTTGTCTTGTTCACATTTATTTATTGATTCTAATTTCATATTGTTATTATCTAGCCTGATGATGAGCGTATTGCTCGAAACATTGCGCATTAAAGAAGACTTTTCATGGCATTTACATTCCTCCTTGTCATTGGATTTCTCCTAAATTATATATATATATATATATATATATATATATATATTAGGGTGATTCAAATATGGGGGTAAAAATTTTTTGTTTATATTTTAATGTGTTCAACCCTTTAAATGGTTCATTTCAGCATAAAACCAACTATCCTAAAATATTTTAGCAAACTTTTAATTTTTAGGGGTTGCTACCAGCAATTAAAAATTTTACAGAACGACTCAAATTGTCAAATTTTTCCCCACCACCCAGGGGGTACAGTACAAGGCGCATTGTTTTTTTTTAATGTGGAAAGCTCCCCTGTAGGTCCTACCATAACCACAAGCATGCATAATTAAACTAGCATGATATTTGAGACATTAGCTGTCCTTACTTCATCAATGTTTTTCTTTCTATCAGGGTAAACAGCCCTGTAGTTTTTCCCTGCTTGTAGCAAGAATTGTTTTTGATCTTCATCATGTGTTAGTATTTTATTATATTCATCCATTAATTTTACTCCTCTTTCCGCTATATCATTCAGACTTTCCACTGTTTGATAGATTTCTTAGCGGAGTTATACTCATCATTATGCCATTCTTTAGCATCTTTGAGTAAAAATTTTGAACTAAATTCTGTTATTGTAAAGAATCTCTGAGTATTTGATGACAAATCTTCTAATTTCTCGTTGGAAAAGTGCAGGATCTAGAAAAGCCTGTTTTGCAGGAAGAGTTCTGTTGTATTTGCAAGGACTTTACAATTTTGTTTTTCGTTCAGTGGAACTTCATCATCATAAAAGGCCAAGCTACCAGTTCTGATAGGTACCAGAGGTGACCCTAAGTTTTAATAGCAACAAATGCAATTGTGTCATTTATTTGTTTGTAGACTACAAGATTCTGTAATAATTCCAGAGCAAGACGAGGAGCGCAAGATGGCACAGGAGCTGTAAAACCATGCCTTTACATAACTGAGTAGCAAATAGACAGATGTCTTTCAGTCCTTTTTTGTCTTTACTGAAAATTTTGAAACTGAGATTTGAACATAAAAATTTTTAATGAATATGTAATTTTGGCCATCCACCTAGCTCGATGAAGTCCCGCTGGATGTTTAAATTGATTCCACCTTTTGTTACCTCCCAAAAAAATAATTAACTGCAATAGTTCTAGTAATCATCTCTGGTTGGAATGTATCTAGTTGATTTGTTGCAAATAATTGTCATCTTTGATGTCATGAATATTTTCATAGATATCTGGATCTGATAATGCTGTTCATAGTCCTCCTTTTTAATGCTTGACCATTTTTCTCTGAACTTCTTAAAAAGGACTATATCTGGGCCAGAAGATGGCGATAAAGACTTTGAAACAAACAGCTTCCAGCATAATTTCAAATATATGGTGTCGACATGCCAGCCACAATAAATCGTTGTCGAATTTTTGTTGTAGAAGAATAGCTGCACCATTTCTAGGACCAGTATTGGCTGCCGTTGTATTGAAACATATGCATTTTATTTGTTCGCAGATGTCCCATTCAAGCGATGTCTGATTGTTTGCATTAAAAAGAGACGCATTTCTGTCACTCAATTTTGCAACATCAAGACTTCCTAATAATTTATCATCAAACAATTTTCTACGTTTGTCAACCTTACTTTTCCATGTTGAAGGTTGTGCAGCACAGAAACCAGATTCATCACTTTTACTCTTCTGATTCTGATGATGTACTGGTGAGTATGACAGCCTCTTCATTCTTCTTTCTTTTGATCTCTTCTTCTGCTTTCCTCTTTTCATAACGTTGTTGCTTTTCTGCTGTTCTTTGCTCTTTTTTAGCAACAGCCTTATCAATGGTACCCATTTTTCCATGACGTCCTTTCTCACGTTGCATTTTCAAGAATTTCTTATCTTCTATTTTTATAAGCTGCATAGCATTCTCATGAGCAATGTCAAATAAGTTTTCCAGTTTATCTTTCCATTTTTCTTTATTATTTAAATTTTGTGATCTTTTCAATTTGTTTGCTTTGTTTTTCTTAAGCAGCTGTCATTCCTTCAGTATTCCTTGAATTTTATCTACTACATGTATTCTTTGTTTTGCTGGTATTCCTACTTTTTTCCAAACTGCTAGCACATCATCTGCAGTAGAGCAGCATGATTCTCTAATGTCTTGCTTTTTAATATTTCTGTAGTGCATGAAGAGGGCCATCATTTCCTTCTCTGATGGTAATACGGATGTTTTTAGTACTGCAGAGGGCTGCCCAATTAGCCATACTTCAGTTTCTTTTCTTGTAGAACTTCTCCCAAATGAGCAACTGGGTGATGGTGAGTTAGGCCTAGCTTCCATAATCGATTAATTGGTATCAAAATTATGAGTTCCAAGCAACAATTAAAAGCAAGCTAGTATATAAACCATTAATTAAAAATTCTGAAATATAAACAATTAAACATAAAATCATAAGTTGTAAAAACAAACAAATTGAAAAAGAGGGAAACTTTGACGCTTGGTAGCACATAGTAAATTTTATTTAAAATTCACCAAATTTGGCATACACTACTTTTTTGTCATAGGGAACAAAAATACAGGTTGAACAATTAAAAAAAAAAACTGACTTTTTGAATCACCCTAATTATATATATATATATATATATATATATATATATATATATATATATATATATATATAATATAACACACACACACACACACACACACACACACCTTTTTTGTATTTTATAAATGGGAAATTAGTCTGCAGAGCATTATATTGGGGTATGGAGGGTTTATGGACTTAGGTTTCTGATCTCATCAATGGTATCTGAGAATTTTTTGGTTGGAGTGTTTGGAGGTCTATAGATGATTATCGGAATCACATTTGGTTTTTCTATTTTCACTGCTAGGAGTTCCACAAAGCTGTTTGATTTACTTATTACTGTCTCTGTCATATGACTTTTGTGTACATATATACTAGCACAGTCACCTTTTGTCTTGCTGTTCTATCAGCTTTTAGTTGAAACCATCAATATTTCTCTTTCTTATCGATACAATGTTCGCAGTTTTCACAACATCCTTGGCAATCTTTAAGATGAGTTTCTATGAGGCATGCGATTTCTGCCCTTGTTTCATCCATTGATCCTTTCAGGTACAAAACTTTGTTGGAGTGGTTTGGTTTTATTCCTTGAAAAATGTGTGTATAATGTAAAAATGATAACTTTAACATTCATTTTTGTATATGAGGCACTTGGGTGAATTAACCATTTCAGGATTTTGGTTGGTTTGCCTCTATTTGCCCAAATGCCTCCTATAAAATCCAAACTCATGACATTCTAACTGTACAGTATATAATATTCATGCAAGCTTGGAAAAATAATTACAATTTTAATTTTTTTGTTTTCTTTATTTAATTTTTGCTAAGGTGATTTTCTCCTCAATGATATCTTGATGAATTGTTAATTTTTTACCTAGTTTTTCTTAAGTTTAATCATGTAATCTTGTTAAATTGTGCAGTGTTAATTTTTTATATATTCTCTCTCAAATCATAAAAGATCCTGAATCAGCATTTTATTTTCATAAAATACGTATCTTAATTTCTATTTTTAGTTGACACAAAATTTGCTTTCATCTTGACATATTTTGCTTTATCAGTTTCTGCAAGATCCACATAATACACCAAACAATTCTTTTGAATTAGCAAAAGAATTTAGTCTATTAAAATTCTGAAAAAAAAAAAAGTCAAATTAAATAATAATGACACCACTAGCTTAAATAGTACTGTATATAAACCATTGTAACCTTTCAAATTCTATTGTCTGATCTGACCCAGAGGCTGAAGCATTACCCATAATATTTAGAAGCAGTAAAAATGAGTAAAAGGATATCTCTATTTTCTTTGAGTCCTGTCTTCAAGAGAATTTAGTTTTAAAATAGCACATCATTTTCAAGTAAAGTTAGAAATCCATTCAGCTGTTACCTAGATACAATGTTGCTTTACTTCAGCTGGGATAATGCAAAACTTTTGTCTGTAGAGTTTTTGTCAGACATTAATTTAGAAACATTGTTTTTAATCTTTTAAAACCTTCATAGTCACCTATCTATTCCCTTCTCTTTTGGGACTTAGAGAATGTTTTTATTTATTTGCCCTCCTTCAAATTCAGTTTATGATGTCCCTGACCAAATAAATTTTGAGTGGCCATACTGGACTGTATTTGTTCATCTGTTCATCACACTTTTGTGTCTGGGCTATAACTTTCAAATTGCTAAACATAAATTTATGAAAATTCACACACTTGTGGATCATGACATGATGATGTCATTGATGTGTCATGAGCAAGAATGGCCCCCTGCATCAGTAGTCATTGTCACAAATAGCCTGGGTCAGAGGTCAAATGGAGCTCCATGCCATAACTTTTGAACTGCTCTACATAAATTGATGAAACTTCACACATGTGCACAAATTGATCATCACAAGTGTATCATTAGCAAGCATTAAGTAGCTAATTGCATCAAAGGTCAAGGTCACAAATAGAATGGTGAGACAAATAAGAACATTATCGTTGTTTTAACATGGTTCTTGTTAGCTTCTGGATTTAAATCTTTATTTTAATGTTTATTATAGCTTTCTATTAAATGATTAAAAAACCAACCAAATTGTCATAGCTGAAAATGAATCAAACAGGAGCAGGGTGGGTCCATGTTTTTTTTTTTTTTTGCCTATGTTTCATTTGCTGCGAGCACATTTTCATTGATATTAACCTGATGTATGAGAGTTTTTCAACTATCTTCAATAATTTTTCTGTGAATGTTTTTCTCCACTTTCCATAGTAATGATTTCAGATTTATTGATACAGTATGCACGCATGTTGTAATCATAATCAGGAATTGATTCCACATTTTTGAGGAATTGTGATTGTAGTTGATTCCATTTGTCCTGTAAATTGTAATCATAATGGATTCCATGGTGAAAGGAATCATTATCATGATTATATGCCATGATTACAACATATCAAATATCAATGAATATGAAAGTTAAGTTGCCATTACAATAAAACTTGCTTTTTAGACAAAAGTATGTTCATTTATTTACAAGAAGTCACTTTAAACATAGAATATATATGTGAAAAACTTTATCACAGTAAATAAAAACTTCAGACTTCTGAGATGCAGAAAGTCTAGAAACTAAGAAATATGTAGTATGAATAAAAATCTTCAAGAACTTTAAATTTTTATTTAAATGTTCTCATTTATTTATGACATTGATTTGTCATTTTTTTGTAGTATTTAATATTCACTATTACAGTGCCCGCGAAAAGTATCCGATCACCCTTGAAATTTGTATTTTTTACATAAAAAACAATGTTTAAATGTATACTAACCTTATATTAGTATTTTGTCATCTGTCCTTTGGTTTGGATGACTTGTTCTAGACGTTTTGGCATGGATTTAATCAAGTTTTGACAAACTTCCACTGATATTTCCTTGCACCATACCTTTTTGATGGCCTCTTGTAATTTTTCGACTGAGCCAGTGTCGTGGCATTCAACCTTATTTTTTATTATTAGCCACAGATTTTCTATCGGATTGAGATCTGGACTATTACCAGGCCAATCCAAAATATCAAATTTATTGTCAGTAATCCATTTTGTCACTATTTTGGCCCTGTGACATGGTGCACCATCATGCATGTATGTTTTTGTCCTTTGGATTGCCATTGCCATTAGAAGTTTATCCTGTAGCATTGCTAAATACCGTGCACCATTCATAGTTGTGTTCTTCGGAAGAAAATATAAGTTTCCACGCCCATAGTAACCGAAACAACCCCAAACCATCACACTTGGAGGGTGTTTCATTGTCTTTAGGGTGTATTTAGGGTCCATCCTATTTGAGCCAATAGGCCGGCGAACCTTTTTTGGACAACTTCTGAATGTCAAAAATGTCGACTCATCACTAAATAAAACCTTCTTCCAGTCATCAACAGTCCAATGAATGTATTTTTTACAAAATGCGACACGTTTTTTACGCATTTTTTCATTAATGAACGGTTTCTTAGCAGCATGGCGAGATGGTAATCCGAGTTCTTTTTGGAGCCGCTCCTGGATAGTTCGTTCAGAAACACCAGATAACAAATTATTCATATTAAATTTTATTTCTTTCGCAGTTATTGTTGGGTTTTTCAATACTATACGTTTCATAAGTTTGTCTGTTCGCGAATTTGTTTTTCTCGGTCTGCCAGATCGTTTTTTAGGGACTGGCGTGGTTAGGCCACCATTGTTCTTAGCCCGTGAAACCCATAAATTAATGGTACTTTGGGATATGTTTAATTCCTTAGCTATCTGTCTCTGTGATTTCCCACATGCATGCAAAGCAACAATAGCACCTCGACAATCACTCTTAAGTTGTTTTTTAGCACACATTATATATAAATTTTATTTACACCACTTTCTGTAAAAAAAAAAAAAATATCAAGAAATTTACACAAACAGTGAAATCTGACAAATTTGAGACACAGCCACCCGCAACGAAGGCTACCAGAACACTAATTTGAGAATGCGTTGGATAGCTCTCATATCAGCGAGCAACCTCAAAGTTACCAGATGTCGCTAGAACAAATAGAAAGTGAATTACGTGTCTCTGAATATTAAGGGAAAATATTGTATTTTCTTGAGTGATCGGATACTTTTCGCGGGCACTGTATATAGCATTAATTGTTTTGCAACATATTCACACACTTTTTATGAAGAAGAATAACATGCAATGCTTAGAAAATAACTGATATAAATTAGTCTAACTCACCCATACATAGTAAGATATAACTAAAATGAGATTGTTGATGGAATAGTATAGTACTAGTCCTTATCTGTGAGAAAGAAAAATCATATTTTGATTTCACTTGGTTATTTTTTCCTTTATAATTTAAGTCCAATTTAAATCACAAGGCAAGTCCACTGTACCTACCTTATATGATATGGACTATCTTACTCAGCTAAGACCTATAACATACTGTAATTTACAAACTAGGGCATGTGCTTCCATTTAAGCAACTTATTTTTTTCAGAAAAATTAGAACAGCACTAACAGTGGGCTCCTGTAGACCATCTTGGGAATTTTATGATCTTCTTAATGAAATTGAAGGTTGCCTACCAATGAAAGATGATTCTTGTTCACCAGAAAACCTACTTTTAGATACCACTTGTGGTGCTCGTGAAGTAAGTAGCTAAATTCTTTCTTGAGACGTGTAGAGCAATGTTTATGATTAGTGTTGGAAAAAATGTTACTACAATCTATCAATCAGCAAAGCTTCTTAATTGGGTTATTAAAGTTAGTTGATGACTTCAAATACTTGCAGTTTGTATTACATTGTAAGTTGTTTAAAACTCATTTAAATGAAGATGAAGATATGAATAATGGAATAATAAATATAATTACAGAGAATCTTTGTATTTCTCATAAAATAGAATTGTTTTTTATGGGACATTTACTATTCAAACTGTGACAGTCAGAGAAATTTGGGGATTAGTATAATTTTATACATGTATAATTGTATATGTATGTATGTACTGTATATATAATGGTGGCTTTTAGTTCCTTGTGTTGTGTAACTGCATTTTTATGCTAAGAAGGCAGTGAAGTAGTTGGAGTTTCTTCAGTGCTAAAACTTAAACCTTAAATGTCTAACAATAGTTAAGAATACTATTTTAAATTAATTACGAGAGTGACTGGCATAAACATTTGCTAAAACACATTTAGATATTTATCGTCATTATATAGGTATGGTAAAATAATTAGAAGTAGCTTTGTATTATTGAAGCACACTTATAGAATTACACAAGAAATGGAAGCTAGAACTCTGGACAAAGTTCCAGTTTATTGACTATTGCACAAGTTACCTTTGATGACTGTTTCCATGAAGTCATGCTGTTAGAGGGATATGTTGTGACTGTGTCGCAACACTGCAATAACTAGATTAGTGAGGTTAAATGATGATGCATCTGATCAGTAGTTTGGTGGAGGCTGTAGTGACTTGTGGTTTGGATTCTACATAAAGCTCTGTCTTCTTGTAAAAGATTTTATATTAATGGGAGGCCTAGGCTCCAGAGTGGCTTTTACAAAGGAACACAAAGGACACCAAACAGGAGGAAGGTTAAAAGATGGAAGAAAATTTTTAAAAAAGTGAAAATTTTAAAGCGAAAGAAAGTGGGGAAATTTAAAGATGGTGAAAATTTTAACTCAAAGGAGAGAATCTGAGAGAAAATTCTACCGTACTTTTATCCACTAACAAATGTTTCTAATTGGGGGTTTTGGCAAGATAAACATCATCTCTCTTTAGAGGACTTGACCAAATTACTTTGAACTACACTGGCTGGCAGCCAATTCCACAAATTAACTCTGATTGAAGGAGAAATGCTTAGCTTCATTAGAATTAAAATAGTTATTGATTAATTTGAGACCATTACCATGAGTTCTATTTGCGTATTTGTAGGTGAAATATTTTTTGGCATTGACATTATCTAAACCTGTACTCATTTTAAACATCTGGATTAAGTCCACTTGAATCTACGTTTCTAAAAGTGAGAATAAATTTAATGCTTCTAAATGGGTAATGTATGATTTATTTCTAAGGTTGGGAATCATTTTAGTTGCCCATTGCTGCACCCTCCCCATTCTGTCCTATGTCCTGCTGCAAATATGGGGACCAGAACTGAACGCAGTACTCCAGTTGGGGATGGATGAAGGAATTGTATGAGAGCATTGTTTTCTCAAACTTAAATTCAAATGATCTAATAAATCCTAAGATTTACTTTTTTTACTGCTTTGATACATTGCTTACTCTGTTGAAGAGTGTCAGCAACAATACCTAAATTTTTTTCTTCCATAACACTCGTTAGTGTCTTGTCATGCATAAAATACTTTTCTTTAACATTGTTTCTACCAATATGCAACATTTCACCTTTATCTAAACTTTTAATCCTTTTCAGGGTGTTCCCCTCCATCATATGACCTTTGTTTAACCTCCTTCGCAACATCTATCTCGATCATTATTATTTCAGGCTGGCCTGCAGTGGGCCATTAGGGTGTGTCAATTTGGGAGGTGAAAATTAATTTTTGCCAATTCCTTCACTGAGGGGTTTTAAAAATATGTTTTTGGATGTGAAGAATTCAAATCTGCTATTATTTTTGTGATTGCTCAACACTTAGCTTGGTAAATCTATGTTTGATTAAAAAGCGCATAAATTGCTCTCGGAAAACAACATTTATTAATTTTAGCTTCTCAAAATGTCAGGTAATGGCATAATGCTATAAAAATTTTAGTTTCTCTGCATAAAACATATCCTAGTAATCATAAAACATATCCTTGTAATCATAAAACAACATTAGAAAGTAATGACATCAGTAAAAAAAAATATTTAAACAAGTTTCATCAAGTCTTGCTTTGATTCGTTCTTGGACATCAGCCGCCGACTTGCTTCTTGGCCTCTGATATAGCCCTCACGTTTCTCATGTGTATACACCCTGCCTGCTGCCTCTGTGACTTGTTTCACACACCTCTCTATTGACTGAGCATGACAGGGCCACTGTGGAACTTGCATAGGCTTGTCAAAGAACTTCTTCACTTCCGCTGTAGTCAGTTTACATGTCAAAGGAGGTTCAAATACCCCGTCAGACCAGTCTGTCAGCTCTAACAGAGTGTGTCATCATCTCCACCCCTCATGTCAACAATCTTTTGGACACCAGCTCTCCTCTCCTCACTGTCATCTGAGCACAAGAGTGTCTGGATTATCATTTCGCTGAATGCATACCATGCTGAGCGCTTGATGGTTGGCAAAACAGCATCCACTACAGCCTTCTTTTGCAGCCTAACTAGCCCAGCTGAAACAAGATGTGGCGTGGGCCTTCCACCCAAGTGTGTTTTACTTTGATGTTGAACCAACAGGGGTAGTACACACCAACAATGTATTCCACTATCAGTCTTAAGTTGTTGAGGGTTTTGCCTTTAAGGCCATGTTTTGAAACCCATATGCGACAAAGCCTGTTTGCTGTTGTCAACCACCTTGAATGGCTCACTGGACCAATTTCAAGAAGGGCCAGATCTGTGGGAAGTTCTCCTGTCCTTATGGCCTGTGTGATCCTATACCCATACGCTTGATCAGTAGAGAGATCCTTTACGACATTGTCACTCAGTGAAGTAAGAGGCTCTCCAATTGAGAGTTTGGTGAATGAAGGATCAATTTCAAGTTCGGTTGCAGTGTCTAGCATCTTGCCAATGTTACCTGTCCACTTGTTGTTAGACAAGGTCTTCCCATCCAGTGCTGTGATCAAGTGTCGCAGGGGTAACTCGTTAGTGTGGAGGGCACAAACCAACCAGATCAGCTTACGACAAAGCTTGACCTCTACCCAATGCATGGAACCACCCTCCCAGCCAGTGTTAACATTTGTAGAATCACCTCCAATGGCCTGCAGGCTTTTATCAATGCCCTTCTTCTTCATGAAATCTACAAGATTATCAGCAATAACTTCAGCAGGTTTTTTTTCTTGTTGAGCCTTTCTCAGGAGTGAAGTGGTAGAGATATCTTCCACCTGGCTCACTGCACACAGAATAATGCTCTTCTTTGATGATGCTGGGGAACTGACGATCTGAATTGTCTGCTTTCAGCATAACTTTAGTTGTATCTTGACGGCTGTCAAAGAAGATGCAGTCAATTTCACCCTTCTTACAAAGATCATCAAATTCCTGATCCAGGGATCTCATAACTTTTTCTTGGGCCCTCTTGACTTTATTGTGATCAACTACAAATCTCTTGTCTTCTTCAGTGATGAAGCCAGCATCCATAAAGGCAGCAGTGGTGATGGCAGCTGTGGCACGCAGGCCAACACCATATCTGATGCTATGCATAGCAACATTAGGTATTTCTAATGTGTTGTACTCTGGCTTTTTATTGGAAGTTGAAGACGTGCTTGGTATTTCTAATGTCACTTCATAACTTCCATCCTTTCCATCTTGAGCATCAGCTATTTGTTCTTCATTTTCATCATCAGAGAAAATTATTTCATTTGATGGCATTGAAACATCCTGCTTACTTGTCTGCTTATATTCAGCAAGCCTTCTTCTTTCGTCTTCTTGCCGCTTCTGCTTTTTGACTTGTCTGTTGTGCTCAGGTTGATCTGGCAAGCCAATCTGATGTGGTCCAATAGAACCAGACTTGTCTCTCTGACCTTTAATGAAAGCAAGTTCCTTCACAGGGATCTTCATCTCCCTAGGGCATGTACAGTTAATGTGAGTTTCGTTTTTGCAACCAGCATCTGCAAGGCAGCCAAATTCAGAGCAGAGAACAATTTTACACTTGCAACTGAGGATGTCAAAAAGCTTGTCAAGTTTTGCAATGAAAGCCTCTTTGACATGTAGCTTTCCTCTCCCAAGATCCCAAGAGATATGTTTTTGGCCTGCTCCCAGCTCTCTTGGATCTTGTTTAAGATTGTGACTCGTGAATTTACAACGGGGGCTACAAAAGAACTGTTTGCTCATTCCCACTTTTCAAGCACTTTAGGGTAAATGTCCTTTGCAAGACTGGCTGCTGGGTAGTTTCTCACATCCTCACCACTTTGTTCTCTTAGCAGTAGCCCATATTTCAGAACGTCTCGCAGAGTTGGGAGTTCAGAGGACAACAACTCTCTACCAGTTCCAATTAGGTTGCTCATATGTGTGAATGTCCCCAGTCTTGTCCTCCTTTTAGAAGCCATTGTAGGTCAATTCCCACTGGTTAGGATGGTAGCACTGACGGACAAGTAATCTTCAGCACACTGATGAATATGTTTCAACCTGTGAAATAAGCAAAAACAGCAGTGCATTATATATACACAGCATATATAATTATTAATATAATAATTATTATATAATTCCACAAAAAAGTAAAAAAAGTCACTATTTTTATGTAGCTTCTTACCAAGCAAAACTAAATTATATTAAATTAACAAAAATATCTTTAGAATTCCTAAGTCATGCTGCAACTTTTTAGCACCCCTCATATTTGGAATTTGAAAGTTGAAAAATTTGACACACCCTAGTGGGCCATGGGGCCTTTGTTGGCCTGATACTTTGGTAAATAGAATTGTAGATATGTAAAAAATTGGAACCATACAGTATGTTCAAGGTTTTTGTGATTATACCAAGTAATTGATATACCATCAGCACAAATATACTTTTTTGTTTTATATAATGGTGCTATCTAATGTACATCTTCTGTGTGCATAATGTAATTGTAGAGAGAGTTTATATATTCTTTCCCATAAAATTTCCTTGCTACTTTTCCAGGGTTAAGGTATTTTCTTCAACCTTTTCTGTTGGAAAGAGTGTCTCATACTTTTCCTATTCAGTTTTCTATTCCTGCTAGAATAATTAAAAAATGTACTAGTTTAATAACAGGAACCTCTGAGTAGACTGAAAGGTCTTTGAGGCTTCCTCTTGTCCTTGTAAAGTTCATTTGCCAAATTTCTACCCACCCGAGTAACTTAATATCTTCTTGAATCTGCAAACATTGTCACTGATTTTGTCTATTCCCTCATTTAGTATCATCCACAAATTTTGGAATTATACTGTTAATTTCTATGTCAGTCATTGTCATTGATATAAATAATAAAAAGAACTGGTCCCAGAGATCCCCAAGGCATGCTGCTTGTTACACTTCTCCAGTTCGATGCTTTACCATTTACGTCCACTGAACAAATTTTCAATTCACTTGACAACATTACCATCAATTCCATGAGACTGAAGTGTAGCTACTCATAATGATCTATGTGGCACTTTATCAAACACATTTTCAAAATTGAAATTTATAACATCTCCTGTTTTACCCTCATCATATATATTTACAACACTATTAAAAAATGTCAAAACAAATAAGGAAGACAAGAATGATTATGTTGAAAGTTGTGCTGAGAATCTTTAAATTCTTCATTTCTAAGTGATTAACTATTTTGTCATGAATGATTGTCTCCATAAGCTTACCAACTACTGAAGTCATACTAATGAGACTAGTTTCTGGGAAACAATTTGTCAAATTTATTAAATATTGATGTAATGTTTGCAAGTTTCCAATCGAATGGAACTTCTTCAGACTAATAACACCAGTACACATTTGAAAACTTGTCGATTGATTTTTACAAACTAGTTGGTGATTCTATATAATTTGAGTGCGCTGATCCCAAAAATATAGTTAGTTTTTCCATATCACGTATGGTTTTCTTACTACAGGGTGTGTCATAAATCCCCCATTTATCCCCAAATGTGAACCATCTTATCGAGACCAACATTGGATTGCACATGCTAAACCATAAATTTTGTTGTTATAGACTACAGTAATGCTTACATAATAATGTAGGGTAAATACAGTATATATAACAACCAGTCCCGTTCCCAGCAAAATATACTCTCCCCTCCCATCAATGGGTGGTTAACATTTGGGGACAGATGAGGTATTACAACACCCCTTGTAGCACGAAATCTTTAGGTGATAGAGTAAAACCTAATTAAAGCAGAATTAAATAGCTCCTAGCTCTTGGACAAGCATATTGCTTGTTTATGAAAGAATAAAAAAATAACTGAAAGAAACAAAATATATTTACATTCTTTACTTGCAAACATTTCAGGACTTATTCACGATTTCTGTACCAAGCGAAGTATGTGTCAGATGCCAATAAATTGTTCTCCTGCAATCTAGGCCCCAAAAGTTCTGCAGAGTCCTTAGGCAGATTCAAATCTCTGACTAAGTCATTTAGTTCAGCTTGGGTTAATGGTTTAGGATCTCAGTCAGCTGTTGGCTGTTCATAAACATCATCATTGTCTGGATTTGGAGCTGAATCAGAATCTGAATTGTATTGATCCAGACTCTCGGGTGGGTGGGGAATAGGAACTTCTGGACCATGGGGTACCGGCCTTATTGCAGATGGAAGACTTGGGTATTGAAGGCTCTCTTTATTCTTTGCATTATAATCTTTAACATTGCAAGAACAGAAGTAGCAGTCATCGGTATGGTTTCTAGGCTCGCGCTATACCATAGGGATCCTAAATGGCAAACTTTTCTTTTTACCTTTGCTCCAATTCCTTAGTGCCGCAACACACGTAAGACAAACCTTGTGCGGAGCCCAACTTTTGTCTTGATCTCCTAATTTAATTCCAAAATAAGCATGATAAGCTCTCTTAATGAAGGTCGTTACATTTGTCCTTTGTTTTACAACAACATACCAACCACAAATATAACAAAATATGTCTGGACTATGGGTACATCCTCTAGAAGCCATTATTAAAATTTTAAAGACGTAATGTTAGAATTATCTATCTGAAAAATATGAAAAAACAAAATTAATTAAAGATAAAGGTAAAAAATTACAAAACACCCCAAAATTGTTTTGCTAATAACTTTAAAACTGTGGGTGATAGAAAAAAACTGGTAGCATTTTTTTAATTCAGCGCAGCGAACTGCTTCAGAATCACAACTCAAAATAAAGAAATCGATTTTCATGCAGACTGGTGTAATTTATTAAATATACATGTGAGAGGAGGGACTATTGCGCAGTTCACTTTAAGTACCCTAGGGTTGAGTTCATTTGTACCTGAAGGTTTATTAGAATTTTAATTTTACCTCTGGCAAGAATACCTTGCTTTCAATAATGGTAAAATTATGAAGCTGTAAATGATAATCATTGAGCATGATTACGGGATTGGGAATGTTGTTAATATTTTCGTTAATAAAGACTGAAGAGAAGAATTTATTTAAAACTTCCGTCATTTGTAAGTCATTGTAAATTTTTTTGTTTTTGCTGAGGAGTGGATTAATTGTCAGTGAAGCTACTTTATTCTTGACAGAATTATAGAATTCCTTCAGATTCAATTTAATTTTTTTCACTATATAGCTCATGGTTACGCTTACTTTTTTTATGATGATGATACAACTCTCTCTTTTTCTTGCAAAGATGTTAATTCAGCTAAGAATGTATTTAATTCAGAATTCATCAGTGTAATGAAATGGTTGACCACCAACAAACTCTTCCTAAATACCAGTAAAACAAATTTCATGATTTTTACTAATGAAAGAAATGTGTATTTTGATGAACTTCATGTTAATGGAATTGCTATAAAGGAGTGTACTGCAACAAAATTTCTTGGTGTAATGCTAGATAAGAATTTGCAATGGAGGAGTGATCATGTAAATTATATTACGAAAAAGATTTCAAGGAGCATTGCTATAATGTTTAAACTTGGAAATGTAGTCCCTAAACAAGTTTTATTGACTTTTTATCATACTCTTGTTCTTCCTTATATAATGTACTGCACCCTTGTTTGGGGAAACTCCACTAACAATGCATTAAATGGTATCTTTGTCATCCAAAAATGAGCAATAAGGTTATTATCTGATGCTGATTTCTTTGATTACTCTAGTAAACCTACTAAAGCTCAATGATATAACCAAACTGGCACATTTTATTTTTATTTAAGAGTGTAAGAACAAAATCATTAATTTACAATGGGTAAATAGATATTTTGTAACTCCTCAAGAAATCCACTTGTATCAGACCAGAAATAGATCAAAGCTTGTTAGACCTCAATTTAGATTGTCTTCATCTCGAGAACTACCCATTTTCATTGGTTTGAAACTATGGAGCGACTTGAATGCCAATATAAAAAATATTGTGAATGTAAATTTGTTTAAAGCAAAGTTGAAATCCCGATTAATAATGGCATACCAACAAAAATCTAGGATTAATGTCTATTACTATTGTTTACTAATTATTAATTTCTCATGTGTAATTTAGTATTAAAAACACATTTCTTGGGATTGTTCAGTTCTTATCTCTCTTGTATAATACTGGTTTCTTTGTATGGTATTGGTGTAGTACCTCCAATGGTGACCTTGTATTTGTCATGTCAGTAGTGATAATTTAAGATTAATACATGTTTTAACTATTAATAATACTTATTTACTTATTTATTATTAATTAATAACTAGCTGTTTATTTTTAATAAAAGAGCAGTAAAGTGTAAAGCTTAAGGGCCAAATTAAATAAAATAAATAGTCCAAGCTTCAAAATTATTCATGTCATTGTAAATTGAAATGATTGTATTTATTTTATTATTAATAAAGGTTATTCAAATTCAAAAATAAGCACTGGCCCAATAAGGAGTTAAGATTACTTTGTCACTTGGGTAATTCTGACAACAAAGAAAGTAAAGAAATTTCCTTATTTCAAAACTACCCAAGCGATGCAATACCATACGTAATTGGTTGGAGTTTATTTTTCACCAATTTCGTTTGAGAATAACAATTTTTATAGTGTACAGTTTCAGAAAAAAGTTCATCTGGAAACAAAATTATTAAAAAATTAATAATTAACATTAAAAAAGGGGTGGTTTTTATTTTTTAAATTTTATTAGTCACCAAACAAAGGAAAAAAAAGTAAACTATTATTAATTAGTAATTTTTCATGTTTTTTAGAAAGTTTCTACATGAACTTCTTTCTGAAACTGTACATACTCTGTACATATTGCTTGCTTAGTTACACTTGCTTAGTTACACTTGCTTGATATATGGTAGAAATGAGGAACTTAAACCGACTACATAATTATCATGTTCCAGATAGACAGGAAATTCAGAGAAGCATGAAAGTGGCTGAGTTAGGGGTAATAATGACCAATGATGCCAAATTCAAGAGACAAAATGAGATTGCAATAAACAAAGCAAAAAGAGTCGTGGAACAAGTACTAAGAACGTTCAAAAGGAGGGACAAGACAGTAATGATTCTCCTGCTGAGAACAGTAATCATACCAAAACTTTAATATTGCTCAGTTTTGATGTTCTCATATAAAAAAAAAAAAAAATAAAATAAACTACAGGGTGTTCATAAAGTCGCGCATCATAGGAAAATACATTTTTGTTTATTTGTTTTACTTATTTGTTTGAAATTATTTCCACCAATCTCAAAACATGTTTGTAAATGAAAAAGCAGGTTTCTTTGTTCAACATATTTGGCCTGATGGAGACGGACATTGCTCATGTTCCTATGATGCATGACTTTATGGACACACTGTAGAAGAAACAGACATTTCACAGTGAAGATTGATGGCTGCAAAGAACTCAACTACTGGGAAAGACTACGTAAACCATAATCAACATGTGGAAAATGATGATAAAACTGGTACCAAACCTCAAACTAAACCCAATTACCATCCGAACAACACTGGAAAATAGGAAAGACAGAATGTGTAGTGGTCCTGAATTAAAAGCCTGACAAGGGACCTCCTCAACACTGAAGGAAAATAGCTGTATTTCTTCTTCCCAAAATAATGATGCAGGCATACCTGAGTTGCAAAAATAGCTCCCAAACTATTTTTTGTATGATGAAAGAAAGCTTGGTTCATTGAAAGGGTGGTAGAATCTGCCAAACTTGCAGGAAATATACATGATAATTTGTTGAATGATGTTCTGGCAAGACCCTACGGCCTACACGCCTACAGTTGTCATTTCTGTGAAGACATGCACACTTTGGATAGTACAGAAAAGTGAGTATACCAGAACTGGTGTTTGAAGCATTGAAAGTTCTTATTCATTTGCAACCTCATACTTGTGCAAATTGGGCTTCTCATCAATGGTTGGAATTAAAATAAAGCAATGAAATTTTCTTTTACTTTGTGTTTAGTTTTTTCAACCGTATACAAGATTTACCAAGTGCAAACCAGGCATGGGTATCATTGAGAGATGTAAATTAACAGTTAAAATGATTATGACAAACGGAAAATAATTTCAATTATAAAATTAATGTTACACTTTTTTTTTTTTTTTTTTAAAGTATGATTTACGCAACCTCAGGTTAGAAACACTGCCTATGATGATATCTAATAAAGTATTTTAAATTTTTCTCTTTAGTAGTTAGTTAACAATCTGGGACAGAAAAGTATGTTATATTCAAAATTCCAAGCATAGCATACTATGGTAGATTATATTAAGGTATGGTACTTATTGATATACAACTAAAAATGTCCACAGTGAAATTCATTATACCGTACTGTACATACACACAATATTAAAAGTAATTAGCCTACTGTATTTAGTCTTTTACTTCAAGCAAAGTACAAATTTATTTTAGTAGTATGAAATTAAATACAGTGTCTGAGAAACAATTCTTCAAAAATAATTAGTCATTTTTTATTAATTAATATCAGTGTAATACAGGAGTGCTCAGACTTTTTTGCAGGCACACACAAAAAATATGATAAAAAATACATAAAACACAAACAAAATATGATTGTTTTAATTGCAATATTCTTTCTATTAACCTGTCTCTAAAACCTTATCTTGGGCTACTTGCGGGCACAGTGAAATGGCTTCGTGGGCACGTATGTGCCCATGTGCACAGGTTTGAACACCCCTGGTGTAATTTTTCAAATTTAGAACACTTCCACATGATGACAATCATTCATTGTTAGTATCTGACACTGACTTTACTAGCAAGATGCTTTTGTGGAGTGGATCCAATATCCTCTGATACCTAGTTTTGCCAGATACCTGGGTTTGTCATGATATAGAAGTCCAAAAAGAGTCAAGTTGGGTGATTGAGGTAGCCTATCCACCACTGAAGCACATCAACATGAATGAGATTCACTAAAAGTTAGTTTGGTCTGCTATGTCATGTTACTGCATAATTAATTCAATTTTCTTTGATGATTGTACACACTACACTATGAACACATTTTTTCTCAACTAATGGCTACTGAAGTTGACACGATGTGTAGGCTTTTAAAAAGACCTCCTGCTTTGTTGCTGCTGTTTGCAACTTTCTAGACGCAAATCTTTTCTCAGCATTGAATAAGCTGTGGTAGACTGATAACAAGGCTATATCGATCACCTGACTTAACCTCTGGATTTTTATCTGTAAGGGTATGTTAGAATATGTGTGTATTGTGATAAAGCTAGTAGTCTTTCAGAACTGTCAAAGAAATGGAGGTCATTGGATCCATTCCATAAAAGCATCTTGCTAATTCTCTTATGAAGCTGGAGAGTCAAATACACATTGTAGCCACAAATGGTACTCGTGAAAGTGTTCTAAACTTGAACAATTTGGAAATGTAAATAACTGCAGACATACATTTCTTGTACACCCTGTATATGGTCCTAAGATATGTCAAAAAAAAGGTTTTCACATTATTTGATCACTTTTATGGGTACTTAACGTATTATCAGGACTACCAAACTGTTTATTATGTACGGTATTTTTACTCATCATTTTTGTTTAAACTAACAAAAATATCACAACTTAACCTAACCAATCATCAAGGGTGTACAGTTGACCTAACTGGGCATTTTCATACAAGACGAAGGAACTGAATGATGCTGGTTTCGAACATTTCAAGGTCAATCATAAGTACAACTTTATTGACCCTGACATAGGAGCACACATGCACAACGCATTGAGAATGCTGGTGAGGTCAACTGAATGCCTGGTTAGGTCAACTGTTCACCCTTGATGATTGGTTAGGTTAAGTTGAAACGGGGGCGCGATGCCGGTAAGTGTATCTGTGTAAAGATGCATTTGCGTTACTCACCTACCGGATACTCTGTTAGTGGGGTCACGGCAGCTGCGGCTGGTTGCGGAGATGGGAGATTTAGCTGCCAGTGAGAACCACCCAGAGGGCCTTAATAAAAATCATTTGACTCCAGCACCACCTGCACTGCTAAGAATGAGAGAAATGAGGTGAGCAAGTTACCAATTTTAGTGTGGTTGAGATTATGTCAGATAGGCAGCACCTACCAATCTGAAACTGGGTTCTCACCTTTAAGATCTCTGGGCATAGCCAGTCTGCCTCTTTTAACGACTTACTCTTCGGCTTATGGTGGGAGGATTTAAGAAAAGTAAAATGTCCTTTGCTTAATTTAATCAACGAAACAATAATAACACTTACAAGGTTAACTGCATCAGCAGGCAAGTTTTTACAGGTAACTAAAGAAGATCTGAACAATTTTATTGATCATACACCAATGTGTTTTCAGAACCAACTAAGCACTTGA
Source organism: Bathynomus jamesi (assembly GCA_023014485.1). Classification (NCBI taxonomy): domain Eukaryota; kingdom Metazoa; phylum Arthropoda; class Malacostraca; order Isopoda; family Cirolanidae; genus Bathynomus; species Bathynomus jamesi. Next base: position 1,415,430 of record JAJOZX010000194.1, read on the forward strand.
AAAAAAATTACTACTACAAAACAAAAGAAACAAAACATCATTAGTCCCATACCACACACAAAAATGTCAACATAAAATAAAACCATTAAATTATTGGCCATCACCAGCCCATTACCACACAAAGGAGACAAGACTTACAGAAAAAAAATAACTTACTAACTAATGCAAAAAAACAAAGAATATTAGTTACTAGGGTAAGGTCAATGAGTGTTACCCAAATTGTATAAACCTGATAAGTCCCAGATGTGTCATTTTAAACTCCACTTCATCTCACAATCATTAAATGTATTCTTGGCTCAATCAGTAACACAAAAGCAATGTTTATAACAAAAAAATTATGTGAACACTGGCTTCAGCATTTGTGCAGGCATTGGGGAAGAAAAAGCTTTGTCCAAATTCACTTCAATAAGCAAATGTCCCAGCCAAAAACAAATCCCTGATAAAGAAAAAAACCAACAACATTTAGAGATTATCCCCCTAGCACTGTCATCAGTGGACTCACAGGAATCCATGAGTGCAATGATGCCAGAAAAGGGAGCAAAACTGACAATGATAATTAATGGTCTAAAATTTTGGGATATGTATTTGCATTAATATGTTGCTCATAAGGCAGTTAAAGGTACAATTTAGTTCACAGCCTGAGAAAGCTCAAAATCCATTGTGATGCATATTGATAACTGAAGTTAGGTTTTTCAACACGGTCTTTATAAAGGAAATCAGGCATTCAGAAATGATTATGATATTTACATGATAATTTTAAGTGATCCAAATATGTGAGACATGGTTCTTATAGCTAATGGTTAAGCAATACAAAACACCAATGGTAAAAACAAGACTGGATCACCTACCACACCATCAAGGAGAAGTGAGATGCTTTCCCGTCTCTTGAAATGGACATATGATTGCCTCAAGCTGCTTCTTGTTCTCTATACTGAGAGAGTTTCAAGCTTTTATACTGAGGCATATGATTGCCTCAGTTTTTAACATTCTCTATATTGAGAGAATTTAAATCTGTTATTATCAATTAAAAAGAGAAGAAAAACATTTTTAGTTAACCATACCATCTCACTCCTCCCCACTTGTTGTGGGGTGCACAACACAGGTATTTTTATCTCTAAGTATATAAGTAGTGATGAGTGATAGTATGGGACTTTAATACACTTTACAAATCATATCTTACCTTAACCTAATCAGTAACCTTACTTTTAGTTTTCCTCTCAAGTGGGGAACTTTGTACCCTAAGCAATTCCTGAGATCTGCCCTGTGACCTTGTGAATGGTCGGTTCCCCATCTTCTTGAGGGTACCTACTTGTGTAACAACTGGTAAAGGCAGGTTTTGAGATTCAGGTGAGAACCCTCTAAAATCAATTTTTGAAGGTGTCAATGATGTTTTCTTTACCCACTTTAATACACCAGAGAATGGTTCCAGAGTGAGGGACCCTCGTCGCCTTGCGTGAGTTGGCTGATCAGTTGGACTCAGTCCTCCTCCTAGGCCACTAAGTTCGAACTCACTTGTCATTTCTGAAGATTCTGGAGATTGTGTCACTGCAAAGTCTGTTTCAGGTTCCACAGCCACTAAATATGATTGATTATTGGTAGCAATAAATCGAAAAGACGTTAGGGGACTTTGTTTCACTGGCTCCAATTCAGAGGAAGGTAGTTCCTGCCCTGAATCAAAGGATGAGATTGCTACTGGGCATCTATTCTCTATGTCCCCATTAACTTTATCCTCCCCACTTGTCTTATCTTGTCTCAAAGAATTTCTGCTGGGAGGTGGCTGTTCATGAAATCTCTCTTCCAACTGATACAGGTTGTGGAGAGTCTGATCTAGAGTCTGCTGAATTTTTCTCAGACGCTCCACAGGTAATGGGTTGAAGCGAAAACCCTTAAAGAATGGTTCATCATGGCTTGGTTCTTCAATTAGAGATGGACCCTTACTCATCTCTACAGGTGTAGGTTGTGGTAGGAATTCAACCTCATAATGGGCATCTCCCAAAAGCCTTTGGTAGTAGCGGTTCTGTTGAAGATATGGTGGAGCCACATTCCACTTTTTCAGATGTTTGTGGTGAACTTTATAAATAGTGGGTTCCTGAGGGTTCATTGACTGAACTTGATAAGTAATTTCATTTGGGTTCACTTTAATTATACAATATGGTCCAGCATACCGAGGTTTGAATTTATTGATGCTCAGGTTGCCAGGATAGTGTATTTTCAGCCCCACCAGCTGGTTTAAGTGATAGGGTTTGAACCGTGGATGGCCTTCATCCCGATATTGAAGCTGATGGTGGTCTATCCTAGGGCCCTGAGGGAAGATGTGAGCCTGGGATAAGAGACAGGCTGCTGGGGAAATACCAGTCTCCTGATGCTTGGTATTGTTGTAAATGGATACCACCCTGGGCAGATGGTCATCCCAGGTCTCAACCTGGTTCAAACTCATCCGCAAATATTGGGTTAGTGTCCTGTTTACTCGCTCAACAGCCCCATTGGATGTGGGGCAATAGGGAGAAGTCCTTACATGGAGTATATCCAGTTCAAGCAAGGTATCTTCAAATTCCTGGGCTGTGAACTCAGGCCCATTATCACTGAGTAGCTTTTCAGGCAGCCTGGGCAGAAATGGATATACTCGAGTTTTGAATGCTTGTGCTACAGTAGAGGCCCGTTTATTGGGCAGTGGGACCACGGACAACCACTTAGAGAAATGGTCAACCACCACCAATGCACAAACATTCCCCTTTTGAGAGATAGGGTAGGAGATAAGATCTGCTGCAATCAACTCAAAAGGATGTTGGGTTACAATCTTAAACACAGGTGGTGTGTGGAGAATATTGGTAATCTTTGCTCTCTGACACTCCACACAAGAAGTGACTATCTCAGTCACTATGCGATGCAGCTGTGGGTACCAAAAATGTTCCAATAATAGGGCAAGCAATTTATTTCGCCCTAAGTGAGCAAACTCCTTGTGAAAAATGACAGCCCAATCTATAGCAACACCTTTGGCAACAACACAACGCAAGTGGTGGTCTTTTCCCCTATGGTAAATGATGTCATCAATAACTACCAATTGCTGATGATCTCGTTTATATGGTTGTAGGTTTCCAGTATATCGTTTCGCTGTCCATTGTTGCTTAATCCCCTTTTTAAGGCGACATAGGTGAGGGTCAAGTTTTTGTAAGGTTATGACATCTTCCAGGGACAATGCCCCTCCTTCTTTTGGGAGTTGTTCTCCTTCTCTCAAAGGAATCACTGGACAGATGTCCACCACAACTGATGTCAGTTCCAATTGTGGTGTAAGGTTATCAGGTGGTAGATTCCCCTCCCCACTAGCCTCTGTGTCAGGTGCAAGGTCCTCCTCCATGCTATCATCAAGCAGTGTAAATTCTTCAAAGGGGCTATCAGTTTCCCTATTCACATTTAGAATTTCAGGGGAAGGCTTATCATTTGATTGACCAGGTAGGTGTATAGGGTTTAACCAATTGTAATGGATCCCAGCGAGGCACTGCAGATAACACCGATCATGGTAGTTGTCAGAACCATACTTTAAGGGAGCTCGATCTCCATGATATACCCAAATCTCTACCTTATTCATATCACTATAAACTTGGATCAACCGTGGGGTTGGGATCTGACCAACATGTTTCATCAGATTCAGCTGACGGGTGATAGCTTTATCAGAAGAGATCCCATACTTATTTCGCCTGTTAATTAGTTCTGCTACTGTTGCTTCTCTGATTTCCTATGATGATCCATTGTGCCACTACTCCACAAGGATAGACAATAAAAGAGGGAATCTCCTCCCCCTGGGACTTCAGTCTTTATGAATCCTTTTGGAGTGGCATTTGATCGGTTGTCATATTGATCCAATGATTCTTGACAATTGTCAATTGGAGACCTGGATAGTGCATCTGCGATACAATTCTGTTTCCCAGGTATGTACACTAGCTCATATTCAATGCTACTCAGCTCTTCCAGTGTGCGAGCAACTCTGTTATTTACTAATGGCATATTGTAAAGGAAGGTTAAAGGTTGATGATCAGTAAAAATTTTAACTTTAATTCCATAAAGGAAGGGTTTTAGGGTCCTCACAGCCCATCGAATAGCAGCTAATTCTCGTTCAGTGGTGAGTACTTTTGTTCAGCCCTATTGAATGTGGTTGAAACAAAGGCTATGGGCCTATTATTTCCTTCCTGCTCTTGGGACAAGCAAGCCCCAGCTCCAATGTTAGAAGCATCTACATGGAGCTGTAGGGGTTTAGCTTCCTTTGACCTATCAGGGTATGTCAACAAATCGGACTAACTAAGGCCTCCTTTAGTTTATCAAACGCAGTCTGGCAACTCGCTGTCCAAGTCAGTCTTGCGGCCTGTAAGTTCACTAAGAGGCTTTGCTATCTCTGAGCAATTTTGGATGTGTCGGCGATAGAAATTAACCATCCCTAAGAATTGGCGGAGTCTTCTGATGGTGTTTGGGATTGGAAACTTGGCAATACCTTCTAGGTTCTTTACCAGTGGGACCATCCCCTTGGATGACACCTGATGTCCCAGGAATGTCACTTCCTCTTGGCAAAGCTCAGTCTTTGAGGGTTTGATCTTAAAACCATTAGATTCCAAGGCATGCAAGACCTTTCCCAGAATTTCAAGATGTTCAGGGAAGGTGCGGCTTACTACCATTATATCATCAAGGTAGACCATGCATTGAGTCCATGGGATCCCAGATAATGCCATCATCATGGCTCGTTGAAAGGTAGCTGGACCATTTTTCACCCCAAACGGCATTCTGAGAAATTCCCAATGGGAAAGAGGGGTGGAGAATGCAGTTTTCTCAACACTGGATTCCTCCATCTCAACCTGATAATACCCTTTGACTAAATCAATGGTAGAAAAGTATTGCATTCCATGCAAATTGAAGAGAGTGTCAATCAAATTAGGTAATGGAAAGCAATCTCGTTTTGTTATTTTGTTGAGCTCTCGATAATCAATGCATAACCGTATTGACCCATCACTTTTCTTAATTGGCACGACAGGTGCAGAGTATGGGGAGAAACTTCGTCTGATGATACCATCTTCCTCCAGCTGTTGGCAGTGCTCTTCAATGTCCTGCAGTACAGGTCCTTGGACTCGCCTTACTGGGATATGGACTGGAAGCCTGTGTTCTGTTTCAATCTGATGCTTGATAATGGTTGTGTGGCCAACATCCCCATCACCATGACTAATAGCTCCTTGGTGGCACAGCAACAACTGGACTAACTGGTCCTTTTGTTCTGCTGAGAGAGATGTATTTGTCAACTCAAAAGCATCAACCATCATTTGTGAAGTCCAGTCCTCCTGATTTTTAGAAGTTTTTGAACTGTCAGTGAAGTCCACCAGATGTACTAGTGAGTCCTTACCCTGCAATTTCATAGCCTTCCCAATTAAGTTTCCTCTGGAGATCTTCTGTGAGAAGTCTCCAAGGTTGAATACCAACCAAAAAGTTGTCTTCTGTGACATTCATTAATCCAGGTTGTATAATCAAATCTTTTACGAGGAGTTACTTTCCAAATAAGTTAACTCATGATCAGGGTTGTATCCTTGGAGGCGGAAACATGCCTCTATCATTTGACAGGTGCGGGGCGCAACTTCAACATCTTCCACACTTTCACATTCAAGGCTGGTTGGAAGTGGCTGTTGAGCATCTTGGGCAACTGTGATAAGTTGGCTTCCCTTCCGAGTGAGGAGTTCTCGTTTAGCCAAGTCAGGAAGCAAACTATCAGTCTGTAACATGTTTACCCCACAGATCAGATCAAAGTCTGAGACATGGTCTCTCACAACCACAAACTCAATTGGTTGTGTTTCAAAATTGGGAAACATGAGTGTGACTGTACAACCACCCAGAACTGGTACAATGTGTTTACCTATACCCCTAATCCCCTTGAGAGGTACTTCCTTTAGTGGGAATTTATCAGAGGGAAGTTGATGGTAACATGAAGCTGACATCAAACTGACTGCAGCACCTGTATCCACAAGAGCTGACAATGGGCCTGTGGGGGAGAGCTTTTTATTCTTGGCCGGATGACTAAGGCATTGCTTGATTGCTGCTCTTGTCTCAGGTCCAGAACTTCAGCCAATTCATCTTCAGTGTTCACTGGCTGCTCTTCATCCCTCTAGGGTTCCAACTTGTTCAACATCTTCCACTGTCTCATCTTCCGTCTCACTCTGGGGGGCCTCAAGGTAGTTGTGTGCAATCTGACTTGCTAATGGATACTGCCCTGATGGTGTTGCTTCCTGGGAAGCAATGATGCCTCCAAAAGACCGTTCATTGCTAGCATGCTGGGGTAGCTCTGGCATGCGGCCTTCCATGACAGAGCTATCTAGTTTCCCAATTCTGGTGCTAGTTCTTGTGGTGGTGGGACCAACCCTTGGTCACTCATGCAATCTTGACCCAAATGTGGTCCTCCACAACTTGGGCATTGTGGCCTCTCCATTAAATAGTTCTTCTGAGTAGGACACTGTGCAGGGCTATGTCCATGTTGCTTACAACGTATGCAAATGTTCCTGGCAGTATAGCAATCTTGATGGAGATGACCCCGCTTTCCACACCAATGACATAAAGGACGCGAGGGACATTGACCCTTTGTATGCCCTGACTGCTGACAATGGGTACATGTCCTGTGGTCCTCGGTGCTGCTGCAACTTGCTGAAAGTTATTGGCTGGTGGGTGAGACTGACCCCTAGGGAAGTTTGCTGCAGTTCTCACTTTTCTTCCATTGGGCCCCCTTAGCCTTCCTTGACTGTTTGTTGCAGTAGACTGAGGGGCAACCATGGGTAGTTCTTGCTTTAATACAACTGGTGGTGAACTCAGATATGGTGTGTGTGTTGACTGGTGTGGGATTTGTTCAATATAGTTAGGTGGCCAATTCCATGAAGAAGGTGGATAAGCACACTGATTCAATGGGGGTGCTGCTTGAGCTGTAGGAAGGGCTGGTGCTAGATGTGCCACATTGGCCATTTCAGTTGGGGCTTCACAGAGGATTGGGATGTCTGCCACTGACCCACTGGTGGGGTGTTTCTTGGGTGCCTCTAGTGGTGGTTCCAGCTTGACCTGCCAAGGGGGACTCTGTGGAATTTAAGTCTGCTAGTGCCACAAGCTTCTCCCACGAGATCTTCATTCCTAGTAAGGTCCTTTGAGTATGGATGATCCTGGTCAGCTCCTGCCTCAACTCTAAGGGCAACCCAGATATAAACCTATCTTTAACTATACGGAGTTGAGTGACATCCATACCAGGGAAGCACTGACAGGCTAGGGTTATTACTCTAAGGGCATAAGCAGAGACAGTCTCATGCGAGTGCTTGGTAGCCTCCATAAAGTCCTGACTCTGACTTTCTTCTTTCTTTCTTTGCTCTTTCTCATACCAGGATATTAAATGAGCCTTCAGTGTCCCATAATCACTAGTAGACTTCCGCATTACTCGATAAATTTCTAAGGCAGGCCATCGAGGTAATTAGCTAAAAGGGATCCCATCCTTTCAAGGGAACCTGGATATTCTTGCTCAAAATATTTCTCAAAGGTTCTCACAAACTCATGAAAATCATGTCCTTCACTCAGGCAGTATTTTTCCGGTGGAAGAACCTTAGGTGTATGGCTATTAGCCAGTATTTGAGACATCATGGCCATGGTCTGAGCATTCTGCATAACCATTTGCTGAAGAATTGCCAATGATGGCTGGTCAATGCCCCCATCCTTAGGAGTTCCTGCCATAGGTGGTGACGGACATGCTGGTCTCTCAGGGTTGTTCCTATTGGCTGTAAAGTAGCAGCTATTTCCCTACTGCCACCCATGTCATGGTTATATGGGAAATTAGTGCCAGAAGTCAAGATGGGACTAGCTATTGTGCTTACAGTGACTGTTGATGAAGCCACAGCAGTGGTGATAGTGGTGGTAAATTGACTGGCAAGACCTGTTGTGTCACCCATTCTCTATTGTTCGCTCTTCGTGTGAATAATTCTGTTTCTCAACTGTTCTTGTGCAGTGTGGTGAGTGCTGGGAATACCGGCAAGAGAATAGGGGCTTCTAGTCAATGCTAATGCTCTCTATTGATGTTTCCCTTCAATCTTCCCGGGTCTGGGCACCAGTGAAACGGGGGCGCGATGCCGGTAAGTGTATCTGTGTAAAGATGCGTTTGCGTTACTCACCTACCGGATACTCTGTTAGTGGGGTCACGGCAGCTGCGGCTGGTTGCGGAGATGGGAGATTTAGCTGCCAGTGAGAACCACCCAGAGGGCCTTAATAAAAATCCTTTGACTCCAGCACCACCTGCACTGCTAAGAATGAGAGAAATGAGGTGAGCAAGTTACCAATTTTAGTGTGGTTGAGATTATGTCAGATAGGCAGCTCCTACCAATCTGAAACTGGGTTCTCACCTTTAAGATCTCTGGGCATAGCCAGTCTGCCTCTTTTAACGACTTACTCTTCGGCTTATGGTGGGAGGATTTAAGAAAAGTAAAATGTCCTTTGCTTAATTTAATCAACGAAACAATAATAACACTTACAAGGTTAACTGCATCAGCAGGCAAGTTTTTACAGGTAACTAAAGAAGATCTGAACAATTTTATTGATCATACACCAATGTGTTTTCAGAACCAACTAAGCACTTGAAAAAAAATTACTACTACAAAACAAAAGAAACAAACATCATTAGTCCCATACCACACAAAAATGTCAACATAAAATAAAACCATTAAATTATTGGCCATCACCAGCCCATTACCACACAAAGGAGACAAGACTTACAGAAAAAAAATAACTTACTAACTAATGCAAAAAAACAAAGAATATTAGTTACTAGGGTAAGGTCAATGAGTGTTACCCAAATTGTATAAACCTGATAAGTCCCAGATGTGTCATTTTAAACTCCACTTCATCTCACAATCATTAAATGTATTCTTGGCTCAATCAGTACACACAAAGCAATGTTTATAACAAAAAAACTATGTGAACACTGGCTTCAGCATTTGTGCAGGCATTGGGGAAGAAAAAGCTTTGTCCAAATTCACTTCAATAAGCAAATGTCCCAGCCAAAAACAAATCCCTGATAAAGAAAAAAAACCAACAACATTTAGAGATTATCCCCCTAGCACTGTCATCAGTGGACTCACAGGAATCCATGAGTGCAATGATGCCAGAAAAGGGAGCAAAACTGACAATGATAATTAATGGTCTAAAATTTTGGGATATGTATTTGCATTAATATGTTGCTCATAAGGCAGTTAAAGGTACAATTTAGTTCACAGCCTGAGAAAGCTCAAAATCCATTGTGATGCATATTGATAACTGAAGTTAGGTTTTTCAACACGGTCTTTATAAAGGAAATCAGGCATTCAGAAATGATTATGATATTTACATGATAATTTTAAGTGATCCAAATATGTGAGACATGGTTCTTATAGCTAATGGTTAAGCAATACAAAACACCAATGGTAAAAACAAGACTGGATCACCTACCACACCATCAAGGAGAAGTGAGATGCTTTCCCGTCTCTTGAAATGGACATATGATTGCCTCAAGCTGCTTCTTGTTCTCTATACTGAGAGAGTTTCAAGCTTTTATACTGAGGCATATGATTGCCTCAGTTTTTTAACATTCTCTATATTGAGAGAATTTTAAATCTGTTATTATCAATTAAAGAGAGAAGAAAAACATTTTTAGTTAACCATACCATCTCAAAGTTGTGATATTTTCATTAGTTTAAACGAAAATGACGTTTGGTAGTCCTGATAATACCGGGTGTCTCAAAATAGATGGAACCCATTGACATGATAATAATTTATTACTCAGAAAATAAACTCCAAAAAAGATTACATTTCCTGGAAGCTGATATGATAACAATTAAAAACTGAAGATTTGAGGTCTCTAGATCAAAGGATACATTTATTAGAGCACATGTTCCAAATGATCGCCGTTGCGCTGCAGACACACTTGAAGCCGACGAGCGAAGTTGTCAATCACCCTGGTAAGGGCCTCTGAAGCACCTCGTCTGGGGCTTGTGTGCCCCAGAACACATTGTTCTTGCTATTGACATACCCACTGAGCAAGAAGTGTGCTTCGTCGCTGAACCAAACATCAAGAAAGTCAGGACCCTCTTCGATCTTGTTCTCGAACCACCGGCACATCAACAACACGTTTTGCCATGTCAGCTGGTGTGAGTTTATGCTTGATTGGATCCTGTATGGGTACAGCTGAAGATCCTTGATCAAGATTCTTTGCCACTGACGCACGTGAAAGACCCAGATCTGGCAACGTCTTTGGATTGACTTTTCGGACTCCTTCCGACAGAATCTCTACCGCATTCACATTGTCAGGAGATCTTGCAGTCACCTTCTGCCAGATCTAGGGTGTTTCTGCTTTCTTGTTGAGATTGTTACTGATCCTGTGGCTTGAAATTGTGTGCCCAACGATAAATTTGGCTTTTCTGGGGATAATTGTTGAGTTGAACTTCCTGCGAAATTTCGCTTGCACAGTTTTGAATGATTTTCGTCTCCAAATAAGTAGTGACGCAAAAAAAATTTTCCTCCTTGTCCAAGCATTTTGATTGATAATTATTAGTTGTTTCGTCTCCTATCTTCAAATCTGAGAAAATAGAACGAGAACATTAATATTGGCAGAATTATTAGCAGTGACATGGGTTGCATGTATATTGAGACACCCTGTACATAAGTACCCTTTTATGTATATATATATATATTTTAATTTTAAATGAAATTACTGTACTTTTGAGCAACATTGAAAAAAAAAATAGTGGTCCATATTTAAAAAAAAAGTGGTTGTAATTATTGACTATAGGGCATATGGAAGTTTTATATATTAGAGAGAGAGACAGAGAATATTATTGTTATAGCCAGTCATTTTTTAATTTGAGGATAGCCTATGTTAGAATGCCAATGGACAATGAGCTGTCAGGAATTATTCTGACATTTTAAATGTTCAAAAATTCATCTAAATGAAAACTGAAATCATAAGACATTTCAGGAAATCCAGCCTGTTACTTCTACCAGGCATAAGTTATACTTTGTTCATATGGAATACTCCCACATGTTCATTCCCTGTCGGACTTTTGTGGCATCAACGTTAAATTTTTTGTTATGCGTTTGTGGTAAGAACTTCATAGTGATATTGCTTATTCTTCATAATTTACATTGTTTTACTTAGTTTGAAAATTATTTCCATTGTTTGTCGTAAACCTTCGCAATTCTCCTTTAAAACCTTCATGGTAAAATCAGGGTTGGCAAAAACCCAACCCACCTGTTTTTTTTTCATATTTTCAATGGCCATAATTGTATGAATAGAGCTAAATAACTGAGAGCTTCTTAAAAAAAAAAACTATTTACCACAAGTTGTATTTTCATTGGACAGTTAGGTATATGTTGTGCTTGAAAATAAAATGCTCAAATAATTAATGGTTGTAATATCTCAGTCAAATTGTGTGAATGTGGAATCGTATTGATCCATATTTCAGTGTGTTTCAGTAATGAGTACTGTGCAAGGATTTTTTTTTTCCAAGGTGGGTTTTCCTGAAAAACTCACTGGGGACAACTGGGTCAGGTCCAATCGGGCCAATCCTGGATAAAATTGGGTTACACCTTCAATTAAATAGATATTTACCGACGTTTCTTTATAGCCAGTTAACTGATAATTAAGACTGTACCTGGTTAAACTTCCTATTCGTTATTTATTTGCTGGTCGTATTTAACCTTCGGTTATATGATGGAATAAATCAACTTCGACATAGTACATAATTAAACCTACATGCCTCCCATTGTTATCAATCAGTCTGGGTTTGTGTATATTTTTTATTCATTTGTGGCCTAGGTTAGTCGTTTAGACATTGTTTATAGTGTGTTATATGTTGGAATATTGTAAGATCGTAGCTGCATTGGCGATATTACTTATTTTATAACGGAGGCATATGTAAGTAGCATTAGGTTTAACCCAAACCTTTGTAAGAGTATTTGCTAGAAACGTAAATGAACGAGTTTGACTTCAGCATCTTATTTATTTATAGCCAATCTGTAAATAAAGTAATCTCGGCGAAATAATTCTGTAACCGTGATAATAGTCCTTAACCTTAGTTAACCACCACGGGGCTGGGAGATAAGGGCTTCGAACCAGTCGTGCCTAGAACTGTGGTGTCAAATTTAATTAATTAAAAAAAAAAAAAAAAAAAAGTTACCTCACTTAACTATTTTCATTTCAGGTTGGCCTAACGATAAAAGACGAATTCTTAGATCATTCAAATTTCGTAGATTCCTTCGAGGGAATTCCAAGACTCCCCAGTGAAGAACCTGGACCATCCAACTCAAGTTCGGTTTCTCATACTGAAACGTCACACACTTTGCTTAATCACGATTATCTTAGGTTTAAGTCTACTCCAGTGGAGGAAGTTGAAAATCCCATTATTTTTAATGTGAATAGTGATAACTCCAGAAGTTCATTATCGAAAAATGTGCGTGTTACAGAACAGTTACGAGGAACTCCATCGAGAATAACCTCTAAGGTAGGCAGAAAAAGGAGGAATGTACTAGTACATGGAAGTAGAAATATTGAGCTGGAAAAGCTTAAATGTGTTATGTCCCTTACTACAATGCAGAAGGAAATGATTTTGTATCTTAGAGAGAGGAACAGAAAGAGAGACGAGAAAATTGATAAAGGAAACGAAATTTTAGAGAATTTAAATTCCAGTTTCAAAGAATTTTCTAAAAACATAATGGAGATACTAAAGCAAAATATGGCTACTCAGAATGAGATACTGAAATACTTGCAGAAAAATGATTAGTCTACCTAAAATCTCTTGATACTATAAAAGTGTGTGAAAAAATATTGCACCACGTTTTGAGACTGAGGTATACAGGCTAGACCAGATGGATTGATAAATGAGGTTTATCATTATTCCGTTACTGGGTACAGTATTAATAGTACAAATTTATTAACTGTTAATAATTTTAAAATAGAGAAAATTGTATTTAAATCATTGGCAGTAAATGGCCTTTGGATTTAATTTCAATATGCCAAAGATCGTACTTTTAAGAGATTTCTACAACTTTTGCTTTCAAAGGTGTATGTATGTATATTTATGTGTAGGGAATAATATATATTATATGCGTGAATAGATATTTTATATATGCCTATCTTTTATTATGAGCACTATTATTTTTTTAGGATAAACTTCACATGATCCAAATGTTGCTACAATCTACTATCAATCAGCAAGGCTTCTTAATGGGGTTATTAAAGTTAGTTGAGGACTTCAAATATTTGCAGTTTGTATTACATCGTAAGTTGTTTAAAACTCATTTAAATGAAGACGAAGATATGAATAATGAAATATTAAATACAATTACAGAGAATCTTTGTATTTCTCATAAAATAATAGAATCGTGTTTTATGGGACATTTGCCATTGAAACTGTGACAATCGAATAGAAATTCAGGGATTGGTGTGTGTGTAACATATTATATATATATATATATATAATATATATAGATATATTATATATATATATATATTATATATATATTATACACACAAAGCTGGGCACAAACCGTTAATCCGTTAATCGTTAATTAACGAAGTTAACTTTTTCGTTAACGATTTAACTTTAAGTTAACTTTGAAAATCATTATCGGACTAATTAACTTCCGTTACATTTAACTTCAGTTAACTCAAGTCCGTTAACCCAAAAATTCATAATAAACGTTTAAAAGTTTCTCTTATTTTCAGTGCTGAGCAGGTGCGCAATTAATCCGCCACTGTTAATAGTGATGAACGAATTTCCATTCCGCAGTGCAAAATCAGGCGATATATTTGTTTCCGTCGCCACAATTTGTGTCTTACCAAATATGGTAGTTATTTATGCATTGGTTTGAGCAAAACATGGTCGACTGTAAATCAGGCGGAAAGATTTGCCATTTGAGTTGAATGTTTCAACTTCTTTCAAGAAATATCACGAGCATTTTAAGGCACTTTCAATAATATATATGTAACAATTACAACAAATAACTACATTCGTTTCATTTGCAGTCTGTCTCTTGCGCAACATGTTTGTGCTAGTGAATATTTAAAAATAATCGTTGTCAAGTAAGTCATGTATATTTATAATATGTCTGTGAGTACGTTATTAGTAGTCTCCTTGATACATTTCAAGAACCATAAAACTGATCAGGTAAGATTTCAATTCTCATGTCACTTTGTTCTCTATGGGCAAGGACATCCTGAGGGCCAAGAGATCATCCCTGTCTGATGAAAACTTTGATATGCTAATTTTCATGAAGGCAACATGCATCTCATGGACAAAATGGAGAACGAGAAGAGGGAAAATTAAATTATATATATATTGTGTTTTTCATTTTTTTTATAATAAAAGTTAACGTTAAACGGTTTATCGGTAACTTCCGTTACATGTTTAACGGATTAACGGTTAACGAAGTTAACTTTTTGGTTAACGGATTAGCGGTTAACGAAGTTAACTTTTTGGTTAACGGTGCCCACCACTGTATATATATATATATACATACACACAGTAAATACTCGATAAGTCGGACTGTATAGGGCTCTAGCCAGTTTGACTCATTGAAAAGTCCGACTGAAACTGACAATCGAATAGAAATTCAGGGATTGGTGTGTGTAATATATATATATATATATATATATATATATATATAATATATATATATATATACAGTAAATACTCGATAAGTCGGACTATATAGGGCTCTAGCCAGTCCGACTCATTGAAAAGTCCGACTATTTACCTCTAAAGAGGCATGAATACTCTCTAACCTTTTAAGTTTGATTAGTGAGAGTTTAATACAATGTTCAAAATAAACATTAAAAACAATAAAACTTTGTTTCACTTACCGTTGCTGGAATTATTTTGAGCGCGAAAAACACACAATTTTATTGTTTACTTTTCGTACAATACAGTATTAAAAAAACACTTCACTTAGTAAAAGAAACAAATAAATGGCACTTGACATAGGAAATAAAACACTTCTCTCAGTAAAATAAAAGAATAATAGCACTTGACAGAGGACAGAGTCCGATTCATCGAGTATTTACTATATATATATATATATAATATATGTATATGTAATATATATGTATATATATATATATGTAATATAGGGTGTCCGAGAATTATCTGTACAATTTTGGCTGTTATTAAAAGTCAACCATGAAGTGTAGAAATTCCAGTTGTTGTCCCATTTTACAGAGAATCTCATTAAGTTTTTTCTGATACACGTTTTGACAAGTTTTTAGAAATGTACGCGGGTGACAGACATTGAGATTTAAAAGCAAGAATCACAGCTGCTATGAGCGAATTGATGTGGATATGCGCAGCGTACATGGCAACATTGGAGTATCGATTGGATGTTTTGCGAATCACTAATGGTGCACAATCGAATGTAACAACGTTACTTTAATAAAGAAACTTTTGAAAATACAGATTCTAAATAATCTTGTTAAGAATTTTACGTGTGTTATCAAGAATTTTATTAAAAGATGAAATTGTACGATAATGTTCGGACACTGGAATTCTAAAAAACTTGTCAAAACTTGGTATCAGAAAAAAACTTAGAGATTCTCTGTAAAATGGGACAACACTGGAATTTCTACACTTCATGGTTGACTTTAATAACAGCCAAAATTGTACAGATAATTCTCGGACACCCTGTATATGTATGTATATATATTATATATATATATATATGTGTGTGTGTGTGTGTGTGAACAAACGTCCGTTCTCATAGGGAAATAAGATATAACAGAATTGAATGAGAGAATAATTTAAACAGTACAATCGACTTATAAATTAATCCAATACAAGCTCAAGTTGCATTCCATGTAGCCGTTGACACATTTCTATTCGTTTCTCTCGTTTAATTCTGTTATTTTATTTTCTTTTGAGAACATACTTTTCTTATACCCTCTATAATGGCGACTCGTACTTCCCTGTATTGTGTAACTGCATTTTTTTATGCTAAGAAGGCAGTGAAGTTGTTGGAGTTTCTTCAGTAATAAAATTCAAACCTTAATGTTTAACAACTTTGCCTATAGTTAAGAATATAATTTTAAATTAACGAGTGACTGACATAAACATTTGCTAAAACACGTTTAGATATCGTCATTGTATGCGGTAAAGCAGGGGCGTAACTAACTTTGAACTCGGGGGATAATATAGGTCCCACCCACCCCTTTTTTTTTTATCTAAGCTAGCTTACGTGAAAAATATTTCCATTCTTGAAATAACACAGGTCTGCAAATGAGAACTTTGTAAGAGTTGTTTTCTTACTAATAACTGATTTTATATAATTCAACTACGCTGATTTCGAATAAAGTGTCCATTTTTCTATCACGTAAGGATTTTCTGCAAACTGGAAAGGGAAAAACGACAAATATATTTATTTCAATTTACATTAGGTACCTATTTCGCTTTGTTATACTAATTACAAATGCAAACAACTTTAAAAAGAAAGAAGACTATTAATGTCAATTACATATTCATCTTTATTTGTCCCGAGTTTTCTTGTGAGATCTGCCTTTTAGTCTCGAATGTACGCGCTGTTCCTTTTCATTTATGTAATAATTCTGGTGTCCTGTTTTAACATCCAGCAGTAATCGGTCATCATGCTGATGTCCCACCTTCCCTGATAGCTCTTCTCCATTTCTTTGATGTCTTGGTGAAACCAAGCATTTATAGGCAGTAGTTTTTAATCAAAATTTAATGAAAATTACTTGCATATGAAATATGACATTTTGTGAAAAATCTGTACGTGATGGCGAAAAATGAATATATTTTCGGAATCAGCACGCAGAAATTACTATATATAAGTGATAAAATATTTCGTGAACAAAACCATCGCAGGCCTGTCTAATCTCTGATGAGTAAATCTTTAATTATTAGTCCTATTAGTATGCTGGGAAGTATTATTGATTCATTACTAATACTGCAGTGATAGATACGTTAATGAGACATCGTTATTTTTTACTTCAGTTATTGCATATGTTGTTTTCCTTTAATGCTAAGTATGTACTTGATATTAGTGATGGGACGATTGTCATATTTCGTACAATCGCTGTTGCGATTGCGATTGTCAGAATTTGAAGAGCGCGCGATTGCGATGTTTTAGCTTTAGCCTCGCATAACGCTCATTTATGCTTTAAATATACCTAAACGCGTTACCTACCTCAGTCAGGGAGTTAAGTATTGATGTAGCTCCTGCTTCAGTCTGTGAGGAAAGTCCAGTTTCAACCAATGGCTTCACCAACTCCATCCGTGATTTTTTTGATACTGGTACTGAATCCTTCATTACTTTATCAACTAAGAAATGAGACACAATATACCTAAATGCGTTTCAGCCACACATGATCATAATGTGCGTTTCCAGGATGCGGGAACGAGGACCCAACGCATTATGCACCCCACCAACCACTTTTCCCAACCTCCTCCCTTTTAGAAAGTGATTTTACTGTTTTCTTATTTTTTTAATATTTGAAATGTATACATGGTAGACAATATTTTAAAAACAGCAGTTTCTCCGCCGTCTCACCATGTAAGCGATTCCGTTTTTCATCGTAGATGATTGCTGCTCTACTGAATAAACGTTCACTTGGAACACTTGTTGGAGGACAAGCGAGATAGGATCTCGTTAAGGTGGTGATATTGACCGTAAATGAGTTCAAATTTGTGGTATTACGTCCTTTTCGCGAATAGTTTTCATTACACAAACACTGCTAATTCAGAGTTGCTAGATACTTTTTCAAAATATTTCCAAACGGCACTCATGGTGATCAAATAATGTTGCTAATTTAAACCCGAAAGAATGTGCACAAAACCACACAAGATTCGACAACCTCGGACAACCTCACTCCAACACTGTCTGAAGCACACTGCCGAGACAGGCTCAAACAATGCCCACTCGCGTTTCAACTCTGACGTCATATTTACCATGGCTGGTTTCTTCCAATAATGCGTATTCTGAAAAAGAATATAGGCCCATAGGGTTAGCTTGATTTTTTAACATTCCAATTTTACATAGAGCAAATAAAGAGGTGTACTTGTTGTTGTTATTAAACCAATTTTTTATTCTGTTTTCAACTAATTCGCAACCCGTTTTCATTTCTGTTTTTGACTTATTTATTATTTATTTATTATTCCGTATTGTTGTTAGCTAAACTTTCCTTTAAGTACGCATGAAAGAGCAGCTTTCATAGCAACTTTTGTAGAGATTTAAATCTTTTGTTCACAATTGCAACAATCGCACTCATTAAATGTGATTACGATTGTAAAAAATGTGCGATTGTATTGCGATTGCGATGCATCGTCCCATCACTACTTGATATACATAAGGTAGTTGTGAAGATGCTTTTTTGATTTTCCTATTATTATCATAAATATAGATCATTCTCTAAACCATGGTATTTTAAGCGTATTTTGGTCGCAACCTCATTATAATACTGATAGATCAGAGCTTTATCGAGACTCGAAAGAACTGGTATTCAGATAAGCACACCGGACAAAAAATTAGTCACCCCTCAGAATGTACATAATAACGTGCGACGGCGCCTCTGGCCTTGATAACCGCACGAATCCGGCGAGGCAGAGAGACTACGAGGTTGTGCATGTACTGAACATCGATTTGCTGCCACTCGTTCATCAGCCGGTCCCGAAGTTCCGCCAGAGTCCGTGGGTGTCTATTCCTGCGCTTCACTTTCTGTTTCCAGCCTGAACAACACCTTCGACGCATTCAGGATTAAAGGCTTCATTGGACCTGCGATGTACTCGTCGCCTCCCATCATTGGAGAACAAACAAAAACGGGACTCATCGGACCAAATTACACGTTTCCAATCTGCCGCAGTCCAGTTTTTGTGCCTCAGCCCATTTATAACGTGCCAATTTGTGACTTGCTGTTAACAGCGGCCTCTTCCGTGGTACCCTGCTCCAGATGTCCGCATGCAGTTCTCGTCGCAATGTCCGTTCGGAAATTGGTCGATGGAGAACCTCATTGGTTTCTTGGAGCAATTGTTCTCTGGTTTGAAAACGATTTGCAGTTACTAGACGAGAAACATGGCGGCGGCCCCTATTGTCGAGAATTGTTTTCCGGCCACAGTTACGCCGTCGATTGTCAGTTGATTGCGAACTACACCACTCTGTAAACTCGCTGGACAGTACGCGTTGACACACCAACAAATTGGGCTACTTCAGACATTTTGTGTCCGTGGGCTCTGCCAAACACGATGGCTCCTTTTTGCCACTGAGTAACGTCTGCCTCACGACCCATTTTGCAGACTATATCCAACACACACTTTGTTCTTCACCACCTCACGAAACAGATCTGATCCTGTGTGCTACGTCACCGCTACTTGTCACTTACCAATGTTACATCAGCGCCCTCTGTGTGACCTTGAACTTCCTACTATCGGTGCTATTAGGGGTGACTAATTTTTTTTATAGTTGCTTGCCCCCCCCACCCCCACCCCCCCACCCCCCACCCCACCCCACTTTTGAAAGCTTGTTACGCCCCTGCGACGATAAAGTAATTAGAAGTAGCTTTGTATTATTGAAACCCGCTTGTAGAATTACATAAATGGAATCTAGAACTGGACAAAGTTCGTTTATTGAATATTGCATAAGTTAACTTTGTGACTGTTTCCATAAAGTCACGCCGTTAGAGGGATACGTTGTGACCGCGTCGCAACACTGCAATAACTAGATTAGCGAGGTTAAGCGACGTTGGGTCTGACCAGTAGTTTGGTGGAGGATGTAGCGACCTGTGGTTCGGATTTCACGTAAAGCTATTGGTTCCATCCTTCACATGACATTTGCCGTTAACGGAGAAAGTTAGACAACCCCAAATAATAATAATCACGCCATTAGACTCGATAATTCAGGGTACTGATTGATATGAGAAGGGCATCAAAGTCGGAAATAATAAGCAAGTAAAATACTTTAGATTGATGTACTTATGGAACAGTAATTACTTAGGTCTACAAACGAGCAGCGCTCGAGTCGACTAATGCGATCCATTGCGCAAACTTCCGGTGGTGCTTGTAGTAACGAAGGCCAAAATAGTGGACGTGATTTTCGTAATCGCATTTTTCATGGCTCTGTGGTTAGGTAATGGATTCAGAAAGTGAAAGCCCAGCGTCCGAATCCCATTGATTTGGGCTGGTCACTAACTCTGGGAATGCTTGGGCTGAAACTACTCTCGGAGCTCACGCCCATCTATCCTGTGTGTAAGGACAAGGGTTTCGGATGTTACTTGCAGTGGTCCGAAAATTGAAATTAGTGTAAGAACGCCAGGACATAGTCGTTTTATGTCCCAAGTAAATATATTTGGAGGCTTCATTTTAATTTTCCTTATGTTGTAATGTTGTAATGTAAATTATTTCTGAACAAATATGAAATGTCGGCCAAAAAAAAAAAGGGAGGGGATGGAGAGACCTCGAACTTTGGCTGTAAAATCCAAAGTTATGGTCAGATTTCAATATTTTTTTTTACACATCACAACTAAGTAAATTTTCTATACGGTGAGCGGATTTCAAAGAAAACTAATGAAAATTACAGATTTATTAAACATTTCTTCTTTATGCCACTGGAAATTCTCCATCTACACTACTACTGCATTGTATGTGCAGATAAAAAGTTACAAAGTACTCGTATGGTGCTACCTTGATATTTAAAAAACTGCTCGACATGTTTACCACGAACTTCTACAACCTTTTTTAGTCTAGGACGGAACTCTTCTATGACTTTACCGATTTATTCTTGTGGTAGCTTATCCCATTTTTCCAGAATAGTCAGGGGGCTTAATCCAAAAAATCACCCCGATTGTTCCCTTTGTTCCAAAAGTACCATTTTTTTACCAGGGGTAGATATGACCATAAGCATTCATTTTTTTGCGGGAGCCAACATGGGCTCTCCCTGTGGCGGCCATTATGGACGAATCCAAGATGGCCGCCATCTGGTCTGACATTGGGCGATAAAATAACAACCAATCATAGTAGACCAGCAAATAATGACACTTTTTGTGTTTTTGAGTATAGAGAATCCAGTTCTGATATTTGTTTTTTAATTCAAGATATACGTCAGGTCGTATATATCCACATTTGATATTATTTTATAAGAAATGTACATTTTATGTCAATTGAATCATGATACATAATTATTGCACTTAGATTTGTGGTTGTAACAGCTATATTAACTCAGATCAAGTTACGGATCACCTCCAGAAACATTATTCTGCATCATGTCTGGGTGAGGATCAGCATGATCTTCATAGAGCCTTAAGTGACAACATTGATCAAAATCTGAAGAATTGGGCAAAAACAACTAACAACTGGCATTTATATGGGCGCTTGACTGCAGGTTCTGATGCACATGCAATGGATGCTCAGAGCTGGAAATAAATCAGACATTCTTGCATGTGTCAATGCACCAACTGGATCTGCCAATCCTGCTAAACAAGTGACAGTTCAGTTGTATGACATGGCCGCCATCGTCCACATTGTGCGTCCAAGTAGAGCATCAACATTTGCTGAATATGTATCTCTACACATCATACCTTTCATTAAAGCACGATGACTGACACAGTTGAGCGCGTCGATGCCTGTGGGATACCTATCCTGAAGACAGTCTGAGATCACTTGCACAGCAGCGGCGTGGTTCAGGAGCACGTACTCGACTTGATCCAGATAGTGATGGTACCACACCCATTCCCAAACGAGACTGGCAGTCATATTTGAAAAATGTGGAAAACAAGAAGGAACTGTTCGTCTTTATCAGTAAACAGCTGATCAAGATTGACATGGTGGAAAACTCCTCTCAGCACTGAATTAGAAACTGTGCTCTCCAATAAAGCATTGATATATCAGGGCTCCAACATGCAACCACACAGAGGCAGATACGCGGATCATTCTGCATCTTGCTCGCGCATCATCTCAGGGTCACAAGAAAGCATTCATCCGCACTGTTGACAGTGACATAGTTGTTCTTGCCATTGCTTTCTTTCAACAGCTTGACCTAACAGAACTCTGGATTGGTTTTGGTAGTGGCAATATTACCGAGACATCCCAGTGCACAGCATTCAATCACAGCTTGGTCCATCAAAGTCGCTGGCTCTACCTCTGTTCCATGCACTAACAGGCTGCGACACTACGTCTCAGTTTCTTGGATGTGGGAAGAAGACAGCATGGACTGCATGGAATAATACACCAAACTTAACTGAAACCATGATCAAATTGACTGAAGACCCGAGTCCTTCAGTCTAGTATCTCCTGAAATGACACACATTGAGAGGTTTGTTGTGCTCATGTACAGTAAAACATGTGGCAAGCATCTGTAAACGTAGCCAGGCACCATCTGTTTTCTAGTGGCAGTCGAATCATTGGACAGCATACCACCTACCCAAGCTGCCCTCTTCCAGCATATCAAGAGGTCATTGTTGCAGGCAAGTTTTGTGTGGAAGCAGTCAACCACATGCCACATCAGACACTCCCTGCTTTGATAAATGGGGATGGGAATATGACAAGCGCAGCAACCAATGGCTCCCTTTCTGGACAACTCTCGCTGATGCCAGTAAGGCATGTGCTCTTCTCCTTCATTGCGGATGCACTAAAGCCTGCAGAGGGAATTGCAAATGCAGTAGTGCTGGAATTCGATGTACGACACTCTGCAAGTGTGAGGGTGGCTGCCTGAACAATGACGACTATTAATCAGTGAACAGCCATCTATTGGATAGACATTATCATGAGATGCACTACTGTGAGTAAAAGGAATAAAGAAGATTGTACTTGCGTATATACTAAAGTTTAATAGCAAAAGATGTTGATGCTGACTCTTATTTTTTATCAAGTTAACTATGTAACCTGTACTAGTATTGGTACTGAAGTGGATGTCATTTTGGACAGCGGCCATTTTGATTTGGCCAATATGGCCGCCACAGTGGGAGCCCAGCTTGGCTCCCGCAAACATTCAAATTAGTATGGTCATAGCTACCTGTGGTCCAAAAATGGCACTTTTGGAATGATTTGAACAATTATATGATTAAGCCCCCTGACTAGAAGCAGCTATCGCAAATGAGCGACATTTCTTACTTTGACCCGATAAATTTTCTGTGACAAATTTTCTCAAAAGCCGTAATGGACAGGATTTAAATCGGGATTGTTTGGTGGCCAAATTTAATACCGCTACCTGGTATTCTTTTGATATCCTGTTTTATCGATTTTCTTGAGAAGCTTGTCCAAACCTCATGTGGTTGGCTTAAGTTAATTAAAATCGCTTTAATTATCAACTTGAACCTATGATTAGCAAGATTTACCTGAAATATTTGCCATAAATGCAATTTCTCAGCTAAAATGCTAAAAGATGGCATACAACCCATAAAATTACCTAGTACTAATATACTAAAATTTCATGGTTCCATTTGCCGAGATATGAAAGATTTGTTTTTTTTTTTGTTTTTTTTGCCCAAACAAACACACACACACACACACACACACACACACACACACACACACACACACACGGTGTCCCAGAAGTCGCGCACCATAGGCTTTATTCAGATTTGAGAGGTTTACGAGTTGAAATGGTTTATAAGTGATGTTTAATTACAATATATGTTCGAATAATAAAATTAATAGTATGTACATTATAGGGTGGGTTGAAAAAATTTAATGAAACATGCTGAAAAAGATGCCCGAGTAGTCACTGATTAAGGAATAAGTCGTATCATTGACAAATATTAATTTCGGTGTTAACAACTATGAAAAATTAAATTGCGAACGAAGGCCACAAAAGATCCTTTTTAGCACGTTTCCTTAAATTAATATTTCGCCTCACAGGTATGTGGATCTCAACAATAAACTCGGTTAATGCCAATGTCTATCAAAAAACCATTAATAAACATTGTTTTTGCTTATTTTAAAATGTAGAACCCGTGTGTGTTTGACCTATCATGTGTTTCCTGATTCAGCATTTTATTTTCTTTTGTTTCAGATTAACAGCATAGCTTACAATGGCTGCTTCTGGTATAACGAGAGAAAAAGTGAAGCATTCTGTTTTCGGAACGCCATCAGAGCTTCCTGGCAACCAACTACCAACTACCAACTACCAACTTGAGGATGTATTCAAAGCTTATCTTAAACATAAGCTCATTACTGCAACATTTAGCTGGCATCATAGGAAAAATAATAAAAAAAGGCAAAACAAAAGCCGGAGACTTATTGGGACTTCTGTTAAAATGAGCCAGGATAGCAGTCGCTGTATCATCGTCAGTGGACCTCCTCGAAGGTCCACTGCGTGGTTTATCTTCTTTGGATCCTGTTTCCTTAAACTTTGCAACAAGTCTGCTAACACAACTCTCTTATTGGCTCGCGGTCTGGATGCAGTATGTTAAATTCAGCAGCGGCCTCTCTCTGACTCCGATTTCCTATGAGTAGAATTATCTGGATTCGTTCTTCCTTGCTCACAGACATTATGGCCTGTAGAAAGAGAAAAATATGAATTATGGTTTGTAGAAATAGAAAAATATGAATTTCTCCTATGATGCCGGACTTATGGGACACCCTATATATATATATAATATATATATATATATATATATATATATATAATATATATATATATATATATTATATATATATAATATATACAGGGTGGGCCGTAAGTTTCCATACATAGGAAAAATTAAACGTTTGTTTTTATGTTTCAGATACCCTAAGAATATGCGTTTGACGTAAGATCTTGTTTACTGATGAAGCAAATTTTTACGTCAATGGAGAGGTTAATCGGCAAAACATACGTTATTGGAGTAATGCTAACCCTAACTGGCTGAGTCCGACGAAGATGCAAGGTGCCGGTAAAGTGATGGTGTGGGCCGGGATATGGGGTGACAGAATTATTGGACCAATTTTTGTCAGTGGAAATCTTAATGCCGAAAGGTATCTTAACATGTTGCAAGAAGAGATTTTCCCATCCCTGCTAAACGAGGAAGGTAACTTCCCAGTTTACTTCCAGCAAGATGGAGCTCCACCTCATTATGGTCTTCACGTGCGTCGGTATTTGGATCAGCAGCAGTTTCCGGATGCTTGGATTGGTCGGCGTGGTCCTGTGGAGTGGCCTCCCAGATCCCCAGATCTCACCCCCCTTGATTTCTATCTTTGGGGGCACTTGAAGGCCAAGGTGTATCAGGAAAAGATACGAGACATAAATCATCTAAAGGAACGTATCACCAACGCCATTACAAGCATAACGTCAACTGTGCTAATGCGTGTTCATCAACAGTGGGGAACACGTATTGAAATGTGTTTTCAAAACAATGGCAACCATGTAGAGCATATTATATAAATAAAAATGGTTGTCCATAAAAAAATGTATTTTTCCTATGTATGGAAACTTACGGCCCACCCTGTGTGTGTATATATATATATATATATATATATATATATATATATATATACACACGTGAAATGAATGAATGCTGCAAACCCACAAGGAAAAAGAAAAACGATTCCAAGGCCTTTCGTGTATTCAGAGCTACACGGGGTGTAGCTCTGAATACACGAAAGGCCTTGAAATCGTTTTTCTTTTTCCTTGTGGGTTTGCA
Organism: Bathynomus jamesi; assembly: GCA_023014485.1. Classification (NCBI taxonomy): domain Eukaryota; kingdom Metazoa; phylum Arthropoda; class Malacostraca; order Isopoda; family Cirolanidae; genus Bathynomus; species Bathynomus jamesi. The sequence continues at coordinate 1,441,060 of JAJOZX010000194.1, forward strand.
GCATATATATATATATATATATATATATATATATATATATATATATATATACACACACAGGGTGTACATAAAGTCAGGATCTATTTTTGTGAAGCACTTGGAAATTATATGGAATTCAATCATAAAATGATAAAGTGGTAACATTTATTAAATAATTAAGAGTAGGATTCGACGTGACGCCCATCAGTATCCCTGCACAGTTCAAATCGTTCCGCAGCATTTCTAAACACATTCTGGAGCATTTGCGGGGTTATGTTATCTGCAGCAGTTCGTATACGTGTACGTAAGTTTTCAAGACTCGTAATCTTCGTCTGATAGACGTGCGACTCGATAAAGCCCCATGCAAAGAAATCTAAAGGGGTTAAATCTGGTCATCTCGCGACACAAGGTCTGTTGCTTCCGCGTCCGATCCAGCGATTTGGAAAACGTCCATTTAGATAATCCTGAACAATTTTGGCATGGTGACAAGGAGCACCACCATGTTGATAGACGACGGTACTAACAATCCTAGGTCTCTCAATAATGCACAGTGGCCGACAAAAGCAAATTGTCTCTCTACGTATTACATGTCGCACGAAAAACCATCAGAGAGAGACTTCAAAGGATTGCTCATTTTATACTGAACTTCTATGCTCCTGCATGGTTCTATATCAACGCAAACTGGTCTTGCTAGGATGGGGCCAAAAACTTTTTCTTCATGATTGAGCTCTATCAAACACTATGTACAATCGACCAAGACATTATTCGTCCTGTGTTACAAAACAACTGTTACTTTTGTCATCCTGAAAATATCCTTTTATCTGCTATCGCTGACAAGAATAAGAATTCGGAAGCTAGCAGTCGAGAAAGTGCTACAAGCGAAAAGGAGTGTTATACCGGGTGAAATTCGAATGTTTGACAAGAAATCCATCAGGCTCAATTTCTCAGCTTCGACCTACATGGATACGATTGATTAGAACGAAATGGATATTACTGTTCCTTCCTTACTCTCTGATCTTAAGTAGCACTGATGACTGCCAGAAACCCATAATTCTTGACGCACACCCGTGTCATTCTGAGGCAGTTGAAAGAAATGTGAAGGAAATCTCTGCAAGTGAAAAAGTCTACGGACATGACGCCCGCTATGGAATGGTTATTCTCAGCAAGAAATCTCGGCTATCAACAAGAGGATAGCAGTTACACTTCATATAATTTGGTGATGAACACACGTTTTGGTTTACAAAATGAAATATTGTTATAATTTTAAACCGAACTAAATTTGCTTCAAAAACTGGCTTTTCTTCAAAATTGAGGTAAAAGTTGCGAGAATGCGCATATTCATAGGCTATAAAAGTTGGTTTTCATGATAAGTGGGTACTAGAGCACCTTTTCAGCCATGCTTTATACTGACAACTTGAGTTTGATATATTTTCGCCCCCCACCATAAATTGTACAATTAATCATGAAGTTATCTTAAAATAATTAAATTGAATAAAGCTTGTGTATATATATATATATATATATATATATATATATATATATATACATATACAGTGTTGGGCACTAAAGCGTTAATCCGATAACAGTTAATTAACGAAGTTAACTTTTTTAACGGACTATTAACGGAAGTTAATTTCCATTTATCGTTATCGGACCAGTTAACTTCCGATAACTCGATATTTAGTCTGTTAAAGTCCGTTAACACGTTAACTGCGAGGAGTCATTCACGGAAGATCACCGCTCCGCGAATGAATTCAAACCGCCATAACTTCAGTCTGCCAATTCCGTCCTCTGCCGCAGTGGAACGGCTCTTCTCTCTCGGCAAGGACATCCTGAGGCCCAAGAGGTCAAGACTGGCAGTTGGGCCTAACTTTGAGAAGTTGGTCTTTCTGAAGGGCAACCAGCACATTGTGTCAGTCTTTAATAAATGTGCCTAAAATTTAATTTTACCTTTCAGTTCCCGCCATAATAATTCTCTGGTAAATTAAAATTTAGTTAATGGTTAGTGGTTACAAGGGTTTCAAACCATGTAATCAGTACATTTTTTATTAAAAATAAAAAAAAAAGTTAAGCAAAAAAGTTGCAAAACTTGATAAAAATAGTTAAATACCTATTTTTTGTTGGATTTTGCATAAATAAACATTTTCTATGGGTTTTAAAGCTTTTTTCCTTGATTTTTTTTAAATGTTAGTAAAGAAATAGTTATCGTTAACTTCCGTTAACTTTGTAGTAAAATTATCGGATTATCGTTATCGGAGTTAAAAATTGGGGTTAACGGATTATCGTTATCGGATTATCGTTATCGAAGTTAACTTTTTGGTTAACGGTGCCCACCACATATATATATATATATATCTTTATTTAATTTAATTACTTTAAGATAGTATGTACAATTAATAAAAAAGCTATTAATTTTATTATTCGAACATATATTGTACTTAAACGTCACTTATAAACCATTTCGACTCGTAAATCTGAATAAAGCCTGTGGTGCGCGACTTCTTATATATATATATATATATATCCCCGCAAGGGGGTTCTAAGCTCGTGCTCTTGAGTGCTCTTTGTGCTCGTTTGTACGTGCTTGTTCCTGGAGGTTTCACGTGCGCCCTCCCGGCCCTAGCACCCAAGGATGATGGGGCTCGACCCTGCAGTCCTTGTCATCCTTGGTCTTTTTCCACTTCGACTGTCCCCTCCACCCTTTCTTTTTCCTCTGTCTTTCCTCTCACTTTTTCTTTGTTTTTCCGCTGAGATATGCCCTTTAAATAGAGGCGAATCGGTTCTTCCTGAACTAAAAAAAATATATATATATATATATATATATATATATATATATATATATATATATATATATATATAGGGTGGCCCTTAGTTGTATGTGATTTTCTGAAATTAAATATTTTTCATCTCCCAACCTCCAAAGTTGTTCTAATCCATGTAAAAATGCTCTGTGTAAAATTTCAGCTCAATCAGACAATATTAAGATGGCCCCCAAAGGCCCTAAAGTTTCAGATTTTAACAATATTGATATTTTTTCATACAAAACCGTTTTTATCTTCTTTACAGTGTTTTATTCGAAAGAAAATATAGAATATGATCGAAAGAGAATTCAATTTACAATAAATTTAGTTATAACCATTATTTACTTAAAACCAAAATTGGACGAGATATTCACGGAAATTGAAAAGTATCATAAGTGCGTAAAAAAACCGCTTCTGGAAGGTTCTAGAAAGTTCTGCGCCTGCGGCCTATATAAGCGGCGTAATTATTTGTTGTAAATAACATTCACTTTCGATTATGCTTTGTGATTATTTTCCCAAACAAAGTTTGCAAATGAATTATAAAGGTTTTATATTAGAAATACCAATTATCGGTGAATTTTGAAACTTTAGGGCCTTTGGGGGGCCACCTTAATATAGCCAATTGAGCTGAAAGTTTGCACAGAGCACTTTTTTATATATTGGAAGAAGATTAGGCGTTGGGAGCAAGTAATTTCAAAAATTGAAAAATAAGGGCCACCCTAATATATATATATGGTAACTGGTTTTTCTTCCACCCGAATTGTTCATTCTGACAAAGGTCAAGCTTATCACTCCACCTAAGACCTACCGTTTAACGTAGAATCCGAACCACGCCCCACTACCAGCCCAGCGTCTTAACCGCTAGGCTACCCAGGGTTATTTACTTTACTTTAGGTTACTGTAGGTGAGTTTGAACGACGATTCAGGATCGACCTGCGGTCGACCCCTCTGCAGCATCCCACCTTATTTGCGGGACTTTGTGAAGGAGGCAATTGCTGTCAGATATTCTTCTGCTCTCGTAGCCAGCCACGCATGGCTGGTTAGGGACTTTGCACAGGAATCTGTCTAGCTGGTTCTTGAAGTTATTCAGGTCGGTGTGCTGGAGATTCCTCACTTCTTTTGGTAGGACATTGAAAAGCTTTGGCCCTCGTATTCTGAGAGTATTTTCTATCCTCATTTTCATGGCTCCTTGTCCCACCGCAGCTGGGACCGTATAAAATCTGCCTCTTCTCTCATTCCAGTTTTTCTATTTCGTTTCTGAGGTTAGGAACAGAGCCCTCAAGCATTTTTCATATGTAAATTATTGTGTACCGCTCTCGCCTTTCGAGAGAGTAGAGTTCCAGGGATTGTAGTCGAGACCAGTAGACTTCACCTTCCGTTTCCTCTATCTTAGACGTAAAAGTCCTTTCTATATCTTTAATGTTAGCAATGTCTCGTTTTCTGTATGGGCTTGTGAGTACTGACTCGTAGGGGCCGACCGATAGTATTCCCAAAGTATCAGTACCGATACCGATAGTTAGAGCAAAGTATCGGCCGATACCGATATCTGTCCAAAATATAAAAATATGATTCAAAGAATGTAATTCGACACATGTACTGTAATTCAAAACATATATTTGAAGAAATGGAATTCACAAAATAAGCCATGTAATGGAAACAATATGTAATTAAAAAATTGTAATTTAAAAAGTGTAACAATATAACAGTTCACTCAATAATCAAAATTGAAGAACTTCAGATTTTTTGGAGAGGATGATTTGTTCCTCAGCGTTGACTGGGGAGATGTTGGCTCGTTTCGCATTGATAACATCTCCAGCCGTTGAGAAAAGCCGTTCAGAGTCAACTGATCCAGAGGGGCAGCTCATGCACTTCTCAGCAACTTTGGCAATCTCCGAGAATTCAGCAGAATGTTCTCGCCAGAAAATGAATGGATCCCTATCCCCAGCGATCCGAGGTTGCGACCAATAGGCGTCCAGGGCTGCTTCCACTCGTGCGTCTGGGACAGTGAACCTCGTGTCGGTATCCCTCGTTTGGGGTTCTTCAACTAGAATAGGACGAACGTGATCGTCGAGATCGCTACCTTCTGAATCGGAAAGGTTTTCCCAAAGAGCGATTTTCTTGGACGGAGAAACTGGATCACTTCGACGGCGTTTCACGGCAATTGGACGCTTTCGTTGGGCCCGCTCCATGTGACTGCGTATCTCTTGTCTCAACAATTCCTCGGCTTTTTCTCGCATGTCGTCGTCTATCAGCTCAGCTCCTTTGAATCGGGAATCAACTGTTGTGGCTAGCAGCAGTTTCTCATTTGAATTATGCTCTCGAAATCTCTGTTCGAGAGAATCGCCCAGCTGGCTCTTCAGAATCTTGACACCAACATCATTCACTGAGCACGCTGCACAGATTCCTTTTGACAGAGATATGACTGTAGGTAAAACTTCCGATAAAAGCGAGTTTTTCTCACTGATTTTGAGCGTTGCAGTTTTGAAGACAGCACGTCAATAAGCTTGACCATAAGCTTCCATTACGTTGAAGTCAACTTATTTTCCAGGGGCCATTCGACGTCATATTCAATGATAGCTTGCTTTTGGGAAGGGAGTCGCTGCAACACATTTCCAGCGTGTAATTCCATCTGGTTGGCACATCTTGAATCAGCTTCAGTTGAGGCAAGTTAAGTCTTTGAATTTGATGTAGGCGCTGCGTCGCTTGCGGAGAGTGACGAAATTGACCAATGATTTTTCGAGCCGTTGTCAAAAGATTAGCCACACTCGGGAGGTTCAAACAGCCATCCTTTCTCACCAGTTGGAGTGTATGAGCCAAACAACCGAAACTATCCATTCTTGTTTGTCTGAAAGCGGCTCGCATGTTATCTGCATTATCTCGGTTTTTTTTTTTTTTTTTTTTTTTTTTAGAAACAAAACTATCGGTAGCTACTAACCATCGGTACCGATACCGATACAACCACCGGTCGACGCCTAGTACTGAGCAATACTCAATTATTGGTAGGACTAGACTCTTCCATAATTTGAGCATGATGTTTGCTTTTCTGCTGTGGAAGCTCCTCCAGATGATTCCCATTATTTTTCTAGCCATTGTAATTTTGATGTTATAGTGCTCTCTGAATTCTGCATCCGACAACATTATTACTCTAAGATCCCTGACTTGTGGATTTGATGTTATCTGTTTGGCTTGCAGAGTTTTGTACCCTTTTTTCTGTAGCTCCTTGTTATTACCATATCTTAGAAGTTGGAATTTTTCTTCGTTGAACTTCATATTGTCGTCTTCTGCCCACTGGAATGTTTCATTGTCGTTTTGTAATTTTCTTATGTCACCTTCGTTCAATATTTCCGTACATATCTTTGTGACATCTGCGAAGCATGATACAATACTGTCCTTAATATCTGCATCAATATCTGTAATCATTATTATGAACAGCGAAGGAGCTAATACTGTCCCTTGTGGGACAGCTCTCGACTTCCGATTTAACTCCGTTTACCACCACTCTTTGTGTTCTTCGCGTCAAGAAATTAAATATCCACCTTCCTAGCCTTCCAGTAATTCCTGTGTTCTTAAGTTTGTGTGCTATGATTCCAGGGTCACATTTATCGAAGGCTTTAGCAAAGTCTGTATATATTACATCTTTGCTTTGTCCTCGACACAGTTTCCAATGTTTTCTCCTGGTGGTCTAGTATATGTGATAGGCATGATCTTCCAGCCCTGAAGCTATTTATCTACCAACCAATTTCTTTGTATGGAAGGATGAACAGCTGGGTTTTGCTGCGCGCCGCCGGCCGTCACTGGGTCTCGATCCAGGGGCCGATGGATTCGTAGTCTAACCACTACACCACCGATGTAAATATATCTTTTTTTCTTTATGTACATGCGTGTGATAAGCGTTTTTGTTTTTCAGGATGCAAATGAATTGTACAGCGAATACAAACAAAAGTTGTGGTAAAGTGTGTTTGTGAAGACAGGAAGGAAGATGAATGAGTATTATGGGGAGAAGAAAATTATCCTGGAAAGAAAAGTAGAAAGGTCACTCGGAATGATTGGTAATGTGAAGATAAAAATGGCAGTGAATGAAGCGCAAGATGAGCATATACGCGACAGATTCACAGTATTTTTGTCAGCTGGTAAGAAGTAGATGAGCAGGAAGGAAATGTGAATGCAGTTGATTTTGGTGGTGTATGGAGAAACGTATACCAGGGAATGGAAGACGTAGAGATAGGTGAATAAACAGTATACAAATTAAAGTTGGTAGGAATTGTTGGTATCTAATGAAATAAACGTGGAGGTAAAATGGTGCTTGAATACTTGTGGAAGATATGTCAAAATTCATGGAAAAGTGGGTGTTCTAGGCAATTGGATCCGAATCCGGAGCTCATTTCCCTAACCTTGTTTGGGGTGAGTGCCCCAATTGTCACTGAGCCCAAGCATTAACAGGGTGAGTGACCGGTCCAACCCAACCCAGGTGCCAGCAGTCGAGAGCGAGCCCATAGTCACACCGCCCAGAGTCCGACACAGAGACCATTGAGCTGTTGGGGAACCCAGAGTGATTGGATAAAAGTTGTAATTGCGCTACTGTATAAAAATGAGAATAAATGTAAAAATTATAGGGGTGTAAGTCTTTGAAGTGTAGCTAGAACCTTATACGGAAGTGTGTCGATAGAGTGAAATAGATTGTGGATCCTTTGGTTGAAGAATTAACAAGGCAACTTTAGAGGAAGACGACGATGTGTTGATAATGCGTCTGCATTGAGAGACGTGGTCGAAAAACGAAGTGATAAGAAAAAATTTATGGATTTGGAAAAGCTTAGAATGTATGGTGTCACTGCATTTAACAACTTGTACTGCAGAGTTTTTACAAAGGACACCGAACAGCAACAGACCAGCAGGTCCTTACGAGACTGTCTGTTTAAGGAAGGTTAAAAGATGGAACAAAGTTTTAGAGTAAAACAAAGAAAAGATGTTGAAAGGAAGGAAAGACATTTAAAGATAGTGAAAATTTGAAAGTAAAAAGGAGGGAGTCCGAGTGAAAATTCTACAATATTTCTACGTACTAACAAGTGCTTCTAACTGGGGCTTTAAGGCAAGATAAGTATTTAGTCTCTTTTCAAAGGATTCGATCGAATTATTTTGAACTACGCTGGCTGGCAATCCGTTCCACAAATTAACTATACGATTGAAGAAAAAATGTTTAGCTTCATTAGAACTAAAATGTTTACCCACTAATTTGAAATCATTACCGCGAGTTCTATCTGTATTTCTGAAGGTAAAATATTTTTCGGCATTGACATCATTTTAAACACCTGGGTTAAATCTCCTCGAATATGCCTTTTTACAAGTGAGAATAAATTTAACATTTCTAAATGGGAAGCATATGATTTATTTTTAAGTCTAGGAATTTTCTTAGTAGCCCGTCGCTGCACTCTTTCATTCTGTCTGTCCTGTCGTAAATATGGGGACCAGAAGTGAATGCAGTATTCCAGTTGGGGGCCGTACTGAGGAATTGTATGTTAGTAATTTTTTTTTTTTTTTTTCCAAATGATCTACCAGTAAATCCTAAGATTCCATTTGCTTTTCTGACCGCTTCGATACATTGTTTACTTGGTTTAAGAGTGTCGGCAACAACAATAACTAAATCTTTCTCTTCTGTAACACTCGTTAGTGTATTTTTGCGCATAAAATACTTTTCTTTAACGTTGTTTCTGCGGATATGCAAAGTTTTACATTTATCTATATTAAAGTTCACTTGCCAAATTTCTGCCCACTAGTAATTTATTAATATCTTTTTGAATCTGCAAACGTTCTGCCGCTGATTTTGTTCGTTCTCCGAGTTTGGTATCATCCCCAAATTTTGAAATTATACTCTTAATTCCTATTCCGCGCATTGGTACCCGCCAGTTGATTAAGTGCATTTAGTTATTCATTTTGTTTTGGTATATGTTTGACGAAAAAGTAATGCTGTTGAGATATAAAATTGAGAATGTCTCGTAAGCGTCCAAACAGCCCTGACAGTTTTTGATTTGTGTGTGGTGAATTTACAACAAAATCTCAAAAGCAGGCTTTCACTCCTTCAATTAAGAAGGCGTATGAACTTCATTTCGGTTGCAAAGTAGACGAAGACAAAATCTGGGCTCCTCATGTATGTTGTTTTTCTTCTGCAAGATATCTAGGAGGGTGGTTAAAAAGTACTCATTCTTCAATGCCTTTTGCGGTCCCAGTGGTATGGAGAGAAAAAAAAAAAGCACTCCACCGATTGCTACTTTTGTTTAATGAAGAAAATGAATATTCCTTAAAATCTAAACATGCGATTCAATATTCTAATTTGTCAGCTATGCGACCTCTTTCACAGTGACGATTTGCCAGTACCAAAACCACTAAAGACATGGACTTTAGATGATGATGAACCTGATGATAAATCTCGTAATTTAGATGACATGGATACACAATTTCAACCACCTTCATCGGATGAACCTCGTTTAATTTCTATCCGAATTAAATGATCTTGTCAGAGTTGGATCTATAAAAATCAGGCTGAGCTTTTAGGTTCGAGATTAAAAAGTTGGAATCTTACAAAACACTAAAAATAGCATCATTTCGTAAGCGTCAGACACATTTCACATCGTTTTTTCTCTACGGAAAGTTATTTAGTGCATTGTAATGATGTGAATGCTCTCATGGAGGCACTTGATCGAGAGCACAATCCTAAGAAATGGATGCTTTTTGTCGATTCAAATGAAGGAATCGTCAGACAATATGCAGTTACCTTTGAAGCATATTGACTATGATAAACACTCCTGACATATCTGTGGTGATCTGAAAGTGATTGCATTTCTCTTCGGCTTAGTTAGGATACACAAAGTTTCTTGTCCCACTCTGAGAGTGGGACAGCCAAGTTCAGGGGTCATTATAAACAGAAAGAGTGGTCACTTCGACAAAATTTGGTTCCAGGACAGAAAAATGTTGCCCATCAACCGCTAATAGATCGAGCAAAAGTTTCCTTACCACCTCTTCATATCAAACTTGGTTTGATGAAATATTTTGTAAAGGCCATGAATAAAGATGGGCCTGGATTTCTCTATCTAAAACAGAAGTTCCCAAGAATCAGCGAAGCGAAAATCAAAGGCGGCATTTTTGTGGGCCCACAGATCAGAGAAGTGATGAAAGACTGCATTTGAGGAGTCTTTGAATGAAGTTGAAAGAAGAGCATGGAAAGCTTTTAAAGAAATGACTAAGAATTTCCTCGGCAGCGTCAAATCAGAAAATTACGTTTTCCTGGCGGAGCAAATGCTTAGTGCTTAGCAAGCCATCAGGTGTAACGTGTCTTCGAAAGTGCATTTCCTGCACTCCCACCTGGACTTCTTCCCATCAAACCTGGCCGCTGTCAGCGATGAGCATGGTGAAAGATTTCATCAGGATATATCAACGATGGAAAAGCGGTACCAAGGAAGATGTAGCCCCAGTATGTTGGCCAGCTACTGTTAGACACTTAAGAGAAGCCCTTAGTACTACTTATAAGCGAAAATCAGCTGCAAAAACATTTTAGGTAAGGTACTCTTCTCTTTTTGTACGATTAAATATACCAAAAAAGTAAGAAAATCTGTCAATTGTTTAATTTTCATTTCCTTGGAAATTGGTGGGTGATAGAAAAATTCTGTTTTGAAGTTCGTAAAAAAGTACATTGGAATCACAAATTCATTCGGAGGAGGGAAAAGTTCTATTTTGTTATTCACCGTTATTATTATTAAATATGTACGAGGGGCGGTACGAAAGTAATGCCTCTTATTTTTCAGTTCGAAACCAAAGCGTCGTAGGAAAGCTACGCGAGATTACAATGAAAGGCTTGTGTATCTCTCCCATTTTAAGTTGACAGGCGCTGTGGTCGGTCACGTGACAACACCGCGTTGTCAAAATGGCTGCCTCGTTGAATGTTCGTACGAAGCAAAGTTATTGAATTTCTTACTGCGGAAGAAGTTCCTCTAGTAGATATTAATAGGCGTTTAAAGAATATGTTCAGCGACTCTACCGTTGATGTGAGCACCGTTAGACATTGGGCAAAGCGTTTCAAGAGCGGGAAAACCTATATCGACGACAAGCCTCGAAGTGGTCGGCCTGCAACCGCGGTGACACCGGAAAACAAGAGTAGCATTGATGCATTTATTAAACAGGATCGCCGCGTCACGACACGTGAGTTGTGTCGGGCAGTGGGTATTGGAAAACCAGCAGTCAAAAGTATCATAGAAGAAAACGGATACTCCAAGATTTGCGCGCGGTGGGTCCCAAGATTGATGACGGAGGAGCACAAAGACAATCGGAAGTCCATCTGTATGGAACTCTTCGAACGCTACGAAGCCGGAGAGAGGCGATCGCACCCTTGGGATGGACCATCCACCCCCAATCCTACTTATAGTCCGGATCTTGCACCTTCAGATTACCATCTCTTTGGTCTGCTAAAGGATGGATTACGTGGGCAACACTTTGAGGATGACAGTGACGTGAAGAAGAAGGTTCGTGACTGGTTTCAATGTTGTGACAGAGTTTCACAACGCGGTATACAGCGCCTGGTTCAACGTTGGCAAGAGTGCATTGCAGTTGACGGAGACTATTTGGGAAAAGGGAATATGCATAAATACATGGCAAATATAGTTGTGATTTTCCTTGTAATTGGAATTATATTTAGTGAGAAATGAAATAAAACATTAATTTCATACCGTCGTCTATATTAATAGAGCAGAAATATTGTTATAATAATAATAAACGGAAACAATTTGTGTACTCGCATGCAACGATGAGCTGGTTACATTTCGTTTGGAAAACGAAGTTACTGGGGCCTATCAAAGTTATCCAGGTCATCAGCTATATTTCGTAATAAAATCTTGCAAACGTTAATCTCAAGTCAGCTAATTAACATAACTATTTACTACCACCAAAATAGCCTACACAAGCTAAGAAAAATGTTGATATAAAATCATTTAAACTACTACTGAGCGAAATGTTAGTAAAATGACAAATTTTAGACACTCACAAAAAGATAAGACTTTAATCGTTTTCCAGGAGTTTCGTAAAATGCGTCCGATCTCAGCAATATACTAGCGCCTGTATAGGAGTTAAGGGTGGGTAGAGTGATTGGTTCAGTATTGATGTCTCTGTGGCTGTTTAATGTGGATGGAGTAATGCGTGAGATAAAAGCAAGACTGGTAGAAAGGAGTAAAGCTGATGGATGACGCAGGATGAATTAAGGGAAGTGGTGACAAGTTTTGTTTACGTATGTGGAAGATTATTATTGGAAGTGAATGTAATTATTAGTAAATATGAGAGTAAACTAGAGTGGACGAGAAATGGAGACTGGTCTCGCCCGATGTACCACGCCACCCTTTTCGTGAAAGATAACATTGATTTTCAGTAGTGATATCTCTGTATATTCGTGTTATTGAGTCTCCATCCAGGTGGAAAAGGGGAAATGAAGTTTTCGGTTAATGCACGTACGTTCAACGTTACTGAATTTACTAATTCTCAAAAAAGGAAAAGTTTAAATCAGTATCACAATCTTTATTTAATTATATATATATATATATATATATATATATAAATGACAATCTTGACTTCAAGAAGACCTATACATACATACCATGATTACAAATATTACATATTTAATATGAAAAAAATTTTAATACACGTTTTATGTATGAAAATACCTTGTATATGGATTTAGTATGAACATATTACATCTTACTTATAGAATATGAAATAATTATATATTAATTAATATGAAACTAAATAAATCCAATTATTATTCAGTATGAGGTTTGTAAATGATTCTATCTCGTAGAACTACCTTATCAGTAATAAGGAGGACTTCCTGTGTGACGTAAATATCTGCAGAAGTTTTGGATTAATTACACACTTAAAATGTTAACTCTCAAATTCAAAATTTATGAAGCGCTAATTTTTAATTTTTAACATTTTAAGAAAATCACTTTTGCTACGCTACTTTTCTATTTAAGAAAAGATATAGCTAGCGTTAGATTGCGGCTGATTACTGGAAATAATTCATTTTATAGCATCTGTAATTAATATAAATGGTAAAAGCAATCAAAGTTGGATTATGTTTATTAAACGAGAAAGGCAAATCAAAAACCTGAATAATGTCGCACGATCTTTCTTGGCAGTACTTCAAAGGATTAAATACTTAAGTACGTTTTCAGTACACACCGTATACTTTAATAGATCTTCATGAAAGTAAATTAAGTACAAGATCTATACATTATATCACTGAATGCTTTCTAATTAATACTTGAAACGAGTAGTGTACTAAATAATATATTTACTGAAATACGAGCCAAGACCGAGGTGCTTCATAACACTCAATTTCAGGTCAAAACTAATGCAGCTGATTAGTCACACACATATACACACGCATGCACGCGCACACTTCTAAAGTCTTTCAAAATAAAGCCATCATTTCTTAAGTAACTTGAATTTGAAGGTAAGTACTAAGGAAGTTATTTAATGACCTGATTTGTAATCGTTTCCATGATAGTAAAATCTGTTGCTGTGGCAGGCTTGTGTAAAAGATTTTTTTTTAATTAGGCCCTAGAGTACGAAATGTTTAGATGTACTTATATTTTTCTTCATTGATATAGAAGCTAGGAATGTAATCATAAACAATAGCATTATTATTTATGAAGATAAATTAAAATATTTGATTGGAAACCGAAATATAGTAAAGGAATATTGTATTTCAAAAGATAAAAAGATTTCCTATTTTTCCTCTTAAACTTCAATTTACAGAATATGAAATATATATTTACACTTCTTATTTACATAATTTAAAGCTGATTTAAAATCATTTATTTACTACATATGGCATTTTTTTTTTTTTATTTATATATATACATAGAGTACAAACGTATAAAATAATTTACAATCAACAATATTTTCCTAAAGAAGGAAGACTACTTAAAGTTTATTAAATTTATATTATAACTTTACATAAAATATTTAAATTGTTCATCCATACTAAGGGGAAAAAAAAAAAGACTAAGTTTCTTAATAATACTATTATTTCTTTACTAATTAAGCGAATGATTCTTTATAATCATCTTCAACATCTTCTTTTATCACGGACATCAATTCGGTCACTGGCGGTCCAATAATATCAACTTTGCTGAAATTGCGTGAGTAACATTGAATATTCTTAACGAAAACTTTGTGGGTGTTGTTGTATGTATAATAACTAATATTATAGTTTCACCCCCACCCGACCCTTTTAAAGAAAATATTAAGTCTTGTACTTCCCTACCTCCTACTTAATAACCCATTTACTTTTGTTTGTTACCTATTTCCATGTTCTCATATTGTCCATAACCTACCGACAGCTATAACTTATTTAGGCTTACGTCGTTGCCAATGTCGTAACATCGCTTGCCATCGATCAGCGACACTGGGTCTGGAGAGTAGTTGGATGGAAGACCATCCTTTGCGTTCAATGTAATAAAGTGTAGGTCCTCTCCGTTATCTGCCCTTTGTTGCGAAAAGTTTTCAATAACCTCGTTAAACCTAACCTACTTTATATTGATACACTCAACAATAATAAGATGTCAATTCAATATAGCTTTAATTTCACTTCTGCTGTAAAAAAGAAATCCATGCAGTCCATAGAGTTTCTGAACATTTGTCCCCCCCAACCCCCCATAATAGCCTAATAATAATAATGGACTTTGCCTCCGAACTGCGTCTGGATTTTGAAATTTTACCCTTAATTCTAGTAGTATACACGAACAGCTAATTTCCATAATACATCCAACTTCTTTTCTAAAACGTTTCGGTATTCAAATTCACCTGACACGAAAATATTATCAGCTAACCTGACTCTTAAATTAGATATTACATACTGTAAATATCCAACTATGTGTAGTCTCAAAACTGTAGCAAACAATCAGAGAGATCCACACTCTTACTTCACCCTTTTAATACCTTTCCTGTTCCGTATCTGTCGGTGTAGTCCTTAAAGTCGTGTTAGGAGTGCGATCAGGCCTGGTAGTAGCAGTGAGGAAAGTGGTCAAACTCGTCTCGCTTTCACTGCCGCTATAAGGAGATAAAGCCATTCTTTAAGCGGTTAATTCACGGCACACTCAGGGTTTCACACAAACTCTCGCATTCGAAAGTATTTAACTGGTCCTTTCTGACTTTCAAATAATGCGATGAAACTTTACTTTTTTTTTCACACTATTAAATACTTTCGAATCCAAACCACTGACAATATCCTGAAATTTAGTAACTTCAACCACTCAAAAATTTCATTAATAAAGCGTAGCCAATAAGTAATACTAAGGGTAATGACGGTAGGGAAAATACATTAGTATGACAATAATACGAGGAGCAAAGGAACATATATAGTGATGTAAATTACAAATTTTGTAGTAAATCTTTTCAACAAATGGTTTTGAAGTTAGTAACCTGATTTGATATGTTCAACATTATTTTTTCCGACTGTTAAAATAGGATAGTTCATGATAATTAAGTAACATTTAAAATTAGTAGTAGTGTTAACCAAACCGTATAGAAAAATGCTCGAAAACAATGGAAATACCATTATTACTGAGACCTATTGTCATAAAGGAAATAGGGAAATTTGCCAACATAATCTATACAAGAACCGAGAGTACACCAATACCAACGTAACATAGAATTTATAAAGATTTGGTTAAAAGCTAAGAATTTTAGCAGTCATCATTGAAGTAATTAGTTACCTACATAAAACAATTTATAGGCTTATCTACTTAGCAAATGTGAATGAAAATGGCGACTACAACAAAATCAATCTAAAATTTGTCAGAAGAAAGTGTAGGTCAGAGTGCTATCGCTACATATGGACTGTCAGATATGAATTCTAACCACCAATTAGTTTATAACAATGATGTGTTTGTTTCAGAATGTCGGTGTAGGGAAACCAATAAGAAGTGAATTGTGAAACAATTAATGTTTCAGTTTGTAGAAGTTTTCCATCTTCAGAATCACATCGAATGTAATGAGTAAAAAATACCCTACAAATCAGCTATAATTTAGGTACGCTTTGATGATCTATCTCTGAATATATCATCTTGATTGGATTAGACAGTTAAGTTTTAGGAATTCAAGTTGTTTCTCCCGCAACTCTCATAAGTTATCCGCAGCAGTGTAGTCATGAGTTTAGCAAGATAACTCAATTTCAACAAACCACTGAACGAAGGTGTATCGCATTCATCACGGAACACAGATATCAAATGTGATACGTTCCAAATATTTAGATGTGCAACATACTATTTTCCTAGAAACTCGCAACCCATGTTACCAATAGGGGTAAAAATCCAAGTTGCCTGGAGGAGTGAGTGCGGTGGCGCGTTTGGTGCAGTTCCTGAAGAAAATCACTGAGGCAAATGTTTAGGACTTTTGATAAACATTAGGGGGTGGTACAAGAGTAACAAAGTTTCCACCATTGTCACTTACTAATTCTCTATTTTGTATACTTGCAGGTAGATGAAAAATGGCGACTACTCTAAGAAAGAATGATGTTTTATGGCTACTGGAGACTTCTCCCAACTCATATGCCCTTACAGGAGCCAAATTGCCGTCCAAGCGGCAGGTCCTGGAACGATTCTTGTTCTTTCACCTGTCCGAGTCTCGCCCTGTCAAAGAAAGTAGCCGACTGGTGATGACAGAGGTCGAACAGATGTGGAAGAATGCAAGTCTTCCGACTCAAGCTACGCACCGGGCACAAGACAAGCTGGAGAACCTCCATTCTGAGTGGAGAAGCTTAAAGAAATTACGAGCGAGGCGTACCAAAACCCAGATGGACAAGGAGAAGGTCTTTCTAGAAGGTCTGAAAGGCCTGTTCGATTGCGCTCATGGTGATGGGCTCAAAATCATCAAAAATAAAGAAGACAAGCAGTTTCTTCTTGCGCAGCGTGAGCCTGGTCGTCGAGGAACTATAGGACTTGTTTATCAGAAGTATATTAGACAAGAGGAGAACAAAATGACGTGGCAGCGTGAGCAAGAGAAAAGGAAACGAAGGAACCTGAATGAACTCCAGAAGATGGACAGGTCCGTGGTTTTGGAGTCGAGCAGCAGTTCTACAAACGAGGATACTGACAAGGAAGATGAGGTGAATGTCGGAGCAATAGGAGGCGCCTCATCTGCCACTCACAAGAGGAAAAGATCAAGAGGGTTAAATCAGATTGTTACTCAAGAACTGGCGCAAGCGTTGGACCGCACAAAGATATCCAATCGCCGGGCAGTCCATGTTATGGCCAATACCTTAGCAGCTGCTGGACAAAGTATGGAGCACTACGCATTGAATCGAGAGACAATCCGACTAGCTCGAATGAAATTCCACCAAGACATCGCGGACGAGCTGAGAAGGTCCTTTTCCCCCACGGTACCATTAACAGTTCATTGGGATGGCAAGCTCCTTCCAGACCTTACAAACAAAGAGAAGGTCAATCGCCTTCCAGTCCTGGTTTCAGGAGAAGGTGTGATGAAGCTGTTGGGGGTACCAAAGCTGCCATCATCAACAGGTCTGGCGCAGGCAACAGCAGTGCATGACATGCTGGAAGACTGGCAGTTATCTCCCGGGATCGTAGCCATGTCTTTTGACACGACATCATGTAACACCGGTCGCTTGAACGGCGCTTGTCAATTCCTCGAGCAGAAGCTCGGGAAGAAACTTCTCAATCTTGCTTGTCGTCACCACATCGTGGAAATAGTTTTCGAAGCCTTAGTAGCATGCTCTTCGGGACCAAAGATCAAGCTCTTTCAAAGATTGGCGGAGGTGTGGCCAAAGATTGTAAAGGATTCGTTTCTTTCTGCTGGGGGAGACCGTGAGGTGGCAGATCGGATGCACGCATTCAAGGAGAAAGTTGCAGAGTTTGTGCACGAACAGTTGAGATCTCAGCAGCCTCGCGATGATTACCGTGAATTCCTGGAACTCGTACTGCTATTTCTCGGAATAAATCTACCACGGGGAAATCATATTCAAACTCCGGGTGCCCTCCACAGGGCACGGTGGATGGCAAAATGCATCTATGCATTTAAGATCTTGTACCGTCACCAGTTGCGGAACTTGGGGAAACTCACGGACCAGGAGCTCCAGGGTGTTACTGACTTCTGCCTCTTTGTTGCAGAGATTTACGTTAAAGTTTGGTTCAATGCCCCGGTAGCCAGATATGCTCCGCGGTTGGACTTGGAGCTGATACAAAAGCTGGTGCAGTACAGACAAGTTAACCGACGCGTGGCAGAGGCCGCTTTGAAAGGGATCACCATCTTTGGTACTTAAGTGAAAAGTTGGTCGCTTTGGCCTTTTTTGATGAATATCTCAGCAGCGCGGTGAAAAGAGGCATGGTTGAGGCGCTCAAAAATGAAGAAAGGAAGAGTCCTTCGCCTCGTGTGACAATTGATGTGGGAGATGCTGAACATCTTTCTTTGGCAGCCTTTGTCACGAAGAACATATTGGCCTTCTTCCACCTGCTCCAGCTTCCTACATCCTTCCTCTCCAAGGATCCGGAGCAGTGGGAAGATGAAGATTTTCAACAAGCGAAACAGCGCGTCTCTGCCATCAGTGTTGTCAATGATCCCGCAGAAAGAGGAGTTGCCCTAATGAAAGATTTTAACGCTGTGCTGACCACACAGGAGGATCAACAGCAATACGTTCTTCAGGTTGTGGAGCAGCACCGGAAGATGTTCCCTGATGCCAATAAATCTACGTTCATTCGAAGCCAGAAAAATTAGGCATAATTGTAATCTATCAGATCACTACAAGCTATTGCAGTCCTATTTGAGGTTGTTTGAGTCTTATCAGAATCGTTCTTTCAGTTTTTTGTTTTGTATAACTTTGAAGCTCACTCGAACACTCGTTTCCAATAGCCTAGAGCAAAAAGTTCTTTGTGTCTTGTACCACCACTTAAAATAAGATTAGGAACTTGAAATTTGGCAGAATTTGTTTTTTCAATAAACCGAATAAAATGAGCACCCGCACATTTTAAATTTTGCGACTTCATTTTTTATTGCCACCCTAATAAGCACTGTGCCCAACCTATTCCATAATGGACGTGGAAAAAATATGCAAATATTAATGTATTGCAGTCTAGTTTAATTGAGTTTATAGCTAATAGTTACTATTTACCGTTAGTGAGGAAGAACAATTGGGAACTTAATTTCAGCAACACAATTTACTTGTAAATTTAAGCATTTCGCTCTTACCTGTCAGATATTTCTGAATCTGAATCCGAAATATCGCCTTGTAAAGCCTGCTGAAGGTCTTCTATCCTTTTGAAAGCCAACTTCAAATCACTCTTCAGAGTTACAATTTCAGATTCGGCCAATTCATACTGTTTCTCCATCTCTTGCTTCCTACTCACGGAATCTGTAAGCTTCTGCTGCAAATTGCTCACGTCTTCCTTAGCCTCTCGCAGTTGTCTGCTCATTTTCTTCCCGTGGTCTACCGCCTGCACTTCTTTGAACCTCACCGCGTCACATTCAGTGGACATTCTATCCACCTGGTCTTTAAGTCGCGTTATTTGGCTCTGAAATTCAAAGTAATAAGGTTACACATGAACGATTTGCGGGGTGTCCATAAAATACAGCATCACAAAAATATAGTTAATACACTTTGTCTGTAATGCTGGACACCCTGTATTTAAAAAAAAAAAGCGAGCCACGAGAAAATAATTAATGAAGCTTGATTTACTAATCCAAAAACCGAAGCAAGAACATTCTAGTTACATAATATAAACGGATGATTAATCGGAAACAGACTCTTTGCTCTATCGACATAACCCTAATCGTACAACACTTTCCCTTTCCAGTAAAATCTGAAGAAAATGTGCCCTGCGTACCTCTAATCTTTGGCGTGTAGTTGACTCTAAGTCCAGTTTGGATTCTAATTCTTTAATTTTCATTTGGAGCCTTCTCTGCGTGTGGATATTCGCCGTCTCGCCTTCCAATACTTCAACTTTACTGCTCAATTCGGATAGTTTTTCTTGGAGCACCTTCGGAAATAACGATTAAGAACACTAAGTATTAACAAGTAAGGGTAACAGGAATTGAAGATTACCGGAAGGTTTACTCCCACTCAACGTCATTCCTATTTCATTCTGCGCCCAAAAATGAGAATTTCAAACAAGGCATTTTGAAATCGATCTATTCTCAATTCATGTCATTCTCATCCACGACTTCTCCCCATTTTGGTCTGGGTTAGGTTAGGTTAGGCTAATGTTAGATTAAATTAAGTTGTTAAGTTAGGAAATATTAACTATTCCCACTCGGCGCCGTTTCCAGGAGTGAGAATCGAGTGACGGTTTCCCAAATCAAGAAACGCTTTTTGTCAAATATGAATTTTTCACTTTTATATCTTTACTTGTGGAGCGGAATGGGAATAACATCGAGTGGGAAGTAACATACGGGGAGGGTATAATTAATAAATATATAAAACCTGGTAACCAGGTAGTAGTTCGGTGGTTGGTCTCTTCACACGAAGGTCAAGCTGGTAGCCTGGCCTAGTGGAGGAGCGAGTTGCTCTCACGATTTCCATCGCACATAGCCAGGTGTCTAGTCTCTTTTTGAAGACTTCAACTTTGACATCAGTAGTGTTCCTGATGTTCTTTGGAAGCTGGTTAAAGTCTTGGGATCCCCTTACAACCAAGCTATTTTCCTTCAGAGTTTAGGGTGTCCCTTCTCTGGTTTTTAGCTTGGGAACATTGGACATTCTACCATTCCTATTTTCCGCTGTTGTTCGGGTGATTACTGGGTTTAGTTTGAGATTAGGTACCATATACACACACACACACACACACACACACACGATGATGCAAACCCACAAGGAAAAAAACGATTCCAAGGCCTTTCGTGTATTCAGAGCTACATCTCATCATTCCCTGACGAGGTGTAGCTCTGAATACACGAAAGGCCTTGGAATCGTTTCTCGTTTTCCTTGTGGATTTGCATCATTCATTCATTTCACGTGTTTAATTGTGAAATTCATCCCATATATATAAATATATATATAAAATATTAAGTGATAAACTGCAGTGTGTCGATGACGTCATACAGGAACTAATTGAGAAGCATACAGAAAAAGGAGACGATGACGCTCTAAAAGCGATAAAGGTTAACTCAAAGTACTTCTATAATTTTGCAAAAAGGAAGTCGAAAAACCATGCGACTATCGGACCTCTGAAAAACGAAGACAATGCTTTATCTGATGATCTAACAGAAGTATCTGAAAGAGTAGGGGCTCGGTACGAATCATCTTTCATTACCCCAAAAACTGACAAACTGATATGCGATAGAAACGCGTTCTTTGAAGAAGAATTACAAGGGGAAAGTATATCGTACTTCGACTTTACGACAGATGATATTACACAAGCTATAGGGAAACTAAAAGTACACTCAGCGGCAGGACCAGATAAATGGAATGCCACACTGATCAAAAACTGCAAGAATGCAATCGCTGAGCCCGTATATTGGATATGGAGGCGATCACGACACGGGAGAAATACCGGGCATCCTGAAGAGCGCGAACATAGTCCCAATATATAAAGGAGAAGATCGATCCGAGGCCAAAAACTATAGGCCAGTGTCGCTTACATCTTATCTCACTAAAATATGTGACTTTTTGGAAACTCGGAAAAAATTCAATGATAACCAACATGGTTTCGGTCAGGCAGATCATGCCTATCACAACTAATGGAACACTACAACATTATTGATGCATTTGAAAGTAATGAAAAGTATGATGTAATTAATATACACAGACTTTGCCAAAGCGTTCAACAAGTGTGTGACCATGGAATCATAATACATAAACTGAAATATATGGGAATAACAGGAAAAGTAGGGAAATGGATATATAATTTCCTTAGTGAGCGGTGGCAAATCATTACAATACAAGGAGTATCTTCATCAGAATCAGAGGTCCTCAGCTCAATACCACAAGGAACAATATTAGTTCCACTGCTCTTCATAATCATGCTAACTGACTTAGATGAAGACGTTACCAGAGACAGCACAGTAACATCCTTTGCCAATGACACAGATCAGTAGAAAAATAAGAAACCCAGAAGATATAGGATCTCTACAAACCGACATGAACAGAATCTACAAGTGGACGGAAGACAACAATATGAAGTTTAACCCTTTAACGACGGATGGTACCTTAAGGTCCACCAGAAATAATATAAATTGTACTACAATGCCTCGTTTCTATAAATTTTTCTACATGTTTATATATAGATGTTATTTTGTTCTCGGGAAAGGAACCCAAAATGTGTATCATTTCAGTGACTAGTACTAAAATATTTAGTTTTGAATAACAATAAAATCTATACGTTCTGGTAACAAGATTGGCCGCATATGCTGCGGACTTGTTCTTAAAGGGTTAACAGAGAGAAATTTGAGCTGTTAAGGTACGGAAAAAGAGAAGACCTAAAATCCATGGATTATTATACCACAAATGGACAGGAAATTCTAGAGCAAAAGATTTAGGGGTTGTAATGACTGATGTGAAATTTGAAACACAAAATAAGATAGCAGTAAACAGAGCAGAGAGAGTAACTGGGCAGATACTGAGGACCTTTAAACGAAGTGATAGGAATATAATGATTCTTCTACTGAAAACACTGATCATACCCAAATTGGAATACTGCTCGGTCCTAACATCCCCATACAAAAAGAAAACATTAGACAGCAAGAAGGGATTCAGAGACGCTTCAGCCAAGATGAATGGATGCAAAGAACTAAAGTACTGGGAAAAGTTACGCGAACTAAACCTATATTCACTGGAAAGGAGGAGAGAGATATACACCATCATTTACACTTGGAAAATAATGGAGAAACTAGTCCCTAATCTTACTCTGAACTCTATAACTCCCCGAACAACGGTGGAAAGTAGAAAAGGAAGACTGTCCTGTCCCCAAATTAAAGGCTAGACAGGGAACATCCTTAACCCTGAAAGAAAATAGTTTTGTTGTGAGAGGACCAAAACTGTTTAATCAGCTGCCCAAAGACCTACGGAACACGAATGGTGTTGCGGTGAACATCTTCAAGAGAAGATTAGACGTTTGGCTCAGAACAATCGCGATGAGCCGGGCGTACCTGGCTATGCGAAGTAGAGAGTACAAGAAACAAACTCACTACTTCACCAGGCCAACTCGAGAGGAGGGGCGACAAGCTTGACCTTCATGAAATGAGGAATCATCACGCGGAACCTTTGAAAGGTATTGCATTGATAAGAGAGAGAAATATATTGGGGTTCAACCTACTAAGAGCGGATAGAGCAACGAGACGTAAAGGTGGCTGTGCTATATATGTACATGAAGGTCATATGACAGACACCGTAATAAGTAAATCACAGCTTCGTGTAACTCCTAGCAGTGAAAATAGAAAAACTAAACGTAATACTGATAGTCATCTATAGACCTCCAAACACTCCAACCGAAAAATTCTCGGAGGCCATTGATGATGACAGAAACCTAATATAGGCCACAAACCCTCCATCCCCAATATAATGATCTGCGGAGACTTTAACTTCCCCTTTATAAAATACAAAAAGGTGGATAGGAATATATATATACACCAGGACAAAGGGGCACAAGAGAAGACCAGGCGCAAGCAAAAATGTTGATGGCTCTCACAAATGAGTTTATGCTGACACAGGAGATACCAGAAAAAATAACTGCCTAGATTTGGTATTCACGAACAACACGAACTTGATTGCTGATATAAAAATAACCCCAACCATTATCTCAGACCACAACTTAATCGAGATATCAACAAATATGACAACATTAAGATACAATACACATATTGAGGAAATAAGCAAATTTGGGACCTTTAACTTAAATTCCAAGACTAAATTGGGGAGCAATCAGATCGCACATGGCCCAAATAGAGTGGAGAACAGTTTTAGAGAATAAATCAACTGAAGAAATACTAACAACCTTGGAAGAAAAGACGCTGAGAATTTTAGAAAAATATGCTCCGAAATAACAGCCAAAAGGAAAGAGGAGCTGGCTAGAGAGGCAAAAAGAGAAGAATATTCCACAAAAAGAGAGTGGAGGCGAAGTTAGCTAACTGCGGAGATAATGCCAGAAAGTAATACAAGAAAAAATGGAGGGTATCGATAGGGAAATACAAACCCTGATAAAGGACCATTCATTACAGAGAGGGGAGAGGAAAAGGCGGTAGAAGCAATAAAGTAAAATCCAAAATACTTCTATAGCTATGCGAAAAGGAAAACAAAAACGCGCCGCCGCCATTGGGCCCTTAAGGAAGAGAAATAATAAACTAATCGACGATCTAAAAGAAATATCTGAAACATTGAGAGCCCAGTATAAATCAGTTTTCAGTACCCCAAAAAGTGACAAAGTGATACCTGACATAGATGCAGTCTTTGAAGAGAAATTGCAAGGAGTATATAACAGACTGATTTTACCCCATAAGATGTAGCGAGAGCTATATGACAAATGAAACCACATTCAGCTACAAGTCCGGACAATTGGAATGCATTATTGATTAAAAACTGTAAAAATGAAATGGCTACACCTTTATACTGGATATGGAGAAGATCCCTAGACACTGGGAAAATACCGAGCATCTTGAAAAGAGGGAACATTGTCCCTATATATAAAGGAGGGGATATATCTCAAGCAAAGAACTATAGACCAGTGTCATTGACTCCCACCTCACCAAGTATTTGAAAGAATAGTTAGAGAAAATTTATGATTGCTTGGAGACACTGGAAAGATTCAACGAAAATCGGCACGGATTCCGATCAGGTAGATCATGGCTATCACAACTAATAGAGCACTACAACAATATCCTAGATGCACTGGAAGGCAATGATAACTACGATGTCATATACACAGATTTTGCTAAAGCTTTCGACAAATGTGATCATGGTATAACAGGCAAAGTGGGGAAATGGATCTACAACTTCTTTCAGAACGTCTACAGGTCGTCAAAATTCAAGGTATATCATCATCAGAATCAGAAGTATGCAGCTCAGTACCACAAGGTGTGGTATTGGCCCCACTGCTGTTGCGGAGTAAACAGCAACAGTATAACAACATCCTTTGCAGACGATACAAAGATCAGCAGAAAAATCGGCGATGTGAATGAAGTGGAGGCCTTGCAGAGGGACACGAACAAAATATACAAATGGTCAGAAGACATTATCATGACATTTAACACCAAGAAACTTCAGCTCTTGAGATATGGTACAAATGAGGAACTTAAACAGGCTGCATATTATGCTCCAGATAGACAAGAAATTCAGAGAAGCACGAAAGCGATCGATCTCGGGGTAATAATGACTGATGATGCGAAATTCGAAATAAAATCAGATAGCTATAAACAAAGCAAAAAGAGTCGTGAGACAGGTACTAAGAACGTTCAAAAGAAGGGACAGGACAATAATGATTTCCCTGCTAAAAACACTGATTATACCAAAACTTGAATACTGCTCAGTCTTGACGTCCCCATATTAAAAGGAAGAAACTAATAGACTAGAAGAAACTCACACACATTTCGCAGCAAAGATTGGTAGTTGCAAAGAGCTCAACTACTGGGAAAGGCTACGTAAACTAAATCTGTATTCCCTGGAAAGGAGAGAGGTACACCATAATCTACATATGGAAAATGATAAAAAAAACTGGTACCAAACCTCAAACTAAACCCAATTACCATTCAAAACACTGGAAAATAGGAAAGGCAGAATGTGTAGTGTTCCCAAATTAAAGGCCCAACAAGGGACCCCTTCAACACTTAAGGAAAATAGCTTGGTTGTCAGGGGGTGAAGACTTTTTAACCAGCTTCCAAGGGACCTCAGAAACGTTACAGGGGTCAAAGTTGAAGTCTTCAAGAGAAGACTAGATGCCTGGCTCAGGACGGTACCGCATGAACCGGGTGTACCTGGCTGTGTACAGTGGAGCGCGCAAGAAAGCAACTCGCTCCTCCACCAAGCCAGACCTAGAGGCGGGGCAACCAGCTTGACCTTCGTGTGGAGAGATCCTCACACGGAACAGCAACGAGGTATATACACACACCATATATTATATATATATATAAATAAACAATTGTAGGTTTTTAAGATAGAACTTTTTTTATATGAATTCTATAGGCCGTATATAGGTAAAATCTATTCGTAGTGATTACTCAAAATTTAGATAATGCGCAATTCTTGAGTTAAAATAATAAAAACAAGCAAACTGATACCAATGGAAGCATCAGTTTACCAAATATCTCATTACGTAATATGATGTATCAAGTTTCGGAACAGAGTTATGCATAACTAACAAAAAATGCATTTGAACACGTATACCTGTTTATCATGCTCCAAATCCGCTATGAGTTGAGCTTGTTCCGAAATGTTTATTTGGTCGACGGAGAGTTGAGAGACTGTTGCCTTGTATTTCTTCATCACTTCAGCTACCTCCTCTTCGCTTTCTTCCAACTAAAATGAACGAAAACGACTGTATTCGCGGGTATTTCAAGTTAGACGTAACAAAATGGTAAATTTTCATAAAATTACAACTGGTACGGAATACACGAATGCCCCGTGACTCGATCAGTTGGGGCGCGCCCGGCAGTGATAAAACTCCGCTGAGTCGTGGGTTCGAACCCCAGTGCTGCCTAGAGCTGGGTTGTTGTCTTTTCTTCACGACGAAGCGGTGGGCCGGCCACCCTAGCTAAAGTAGCCCAGGTTCGGGACCCTACTCCCCACTTTCTTGGGGGATATGGGATATGGATGTTACCGAGTACTTCGCAACTTTCTTCGTTCATCAAAGTCCATTTAATAACAATGGGTCGAAGCGGAGGGCATGTTAAAAAGAACGAAGAAAAGGTGATACGATAAGTGGATGGTAATATCCTTATCAGTTTTTGTACTTTCATAAACTACAGACTTGTGAAAAAGCGAACTCAAAATAGTAGGACGAAAAGTTTGTTTTAAATTAAATATAGCGAAATCTGAGAAAACTTCGATTTTCAAATTATGAGCACAGCGAATAAATTTCGGCTAATAAATTGGCGTAAAAAAGAAATTAAAAAAAAAAAAAGACCTCACCTGCGTCTGCACTTCGGCCTTTTCTTTAGTGACTCTGGCCAATCTGTCTTCGACGTCCTTCTTCGCTCTCAGCGCCTCATCAAATTGATTCTGGACCTCCGAGAAGTCAGATTCAGTGCACTGCTTCGCCTTAATCGCGGCAGTTTTGGCAAATTCGGCGTCTTCAAGCTGATTTCAAAGAATGAATGAACGAATAGTTTAAACTTCTTTATCTCCTCAGTTCAGATATACTCTCACTAATTATCCACACATCAAAATAGCACTAATTCATTGACAAGTTTGAATATATATACACACCTGTGTCTTAAGCTGTCGAAGCAAAAGTTTGTTACTGCCTTCGGACTGCGTTTTTTCAAGCATAGTCTGTGTGTCTTTGAGAAGGGCTTTGGTTTTCTTCAGCTCCTTCTTTACCCTGTGGAAGGCCTCTTCGTCGACGGTGGCGAAGCTCCTGTTGTGGGCCTCAACGAGACGTCGTTCCAAATCGTGTTTTTCCCTGACGAGTTGCGTCCTCTCCTCGTGTTCCGTTTCCAGATGAGCTTCCAAACCTAAATATTAAAAAGGATTGAAAAACTTTATATATCCAATCAGAAAACATAGTTTATAACTGGCTGAACCATTTTCTAACGCTATGAAAGACGTGCCTAATAATAATGAAACCGTAAATACGATGACAGACACTTTTGCTCGGAATACCAAAAAAGAAAGCCACGAGAAAGACGTTCCTCAAAAATGGCCCAATGATACTCGAGAAATAACGATAAGAAGTGCAATTAAATAATTAAAATGCATTAACTCATTTATGTCTCTACTAACATTTACGTTAATTACGCATAATTTAGGATGACGGTAATTAAGTACGAAATATTTCGACCATCACCGGATGAAGATCTTTCTACACAAAGGAAAATCAAATACAGAAAAATAAAACAAATACCTTTGCATACATACAAATATAAAATTGCTTTCAACTATATATTTAAATAATACTTTTATACGTAATTATATCTTAATTTAAATAAAATACCATTTAATCATACGGAAGATAATTCAAAATTACTGCTCGTTACATCTACGAATTGTTGTGTGTGTGTGTGTGTGTGTGTGTGTCTCACCCTTGATCTTCTTCTGCGCCGACATGCGCACTTCCTCTACTTCTTCGTCTCTCTGCGCAAGTTCTTTTCTATTTTCTTTCCGCATCTGTTCGATGCTCATTTCGAGACGGATTTTAGCGCTTTCCAGCATTTGAACTTGACCCGCGAGGTCATCCAGTTCTTCCTCCTTTCAAATAAAAAAAAAAATAAAAAAAAAAATATATATATATATATATATATATATATATATATATAAATAATATAAATAAATACAATATATATATATATATATATATATATATATAATATATATATATATATATATATAGAAATATATATATATATATAAATAAATATAATATATATATGTTATATAGTTTTATGTTTTACGTACAAAGTTTGAAGTAATTTATATAAAAAAAACTTAATATTTAAGATTCTGAAGCACAATTACCGAAAAATTTGGACATCTGTCTGTCCAATCATCTCACCACTTATCTAACTACAAAATATTCTTATAACAAACGTACCCGAATACAATACTGCCTAAAAAAATTATTTAAAAATGAGTGATTAAATCCCAAATTTCTGTGAACAGCCATCAAGATTTCAAATATTGAGAAAACAAAAATTAATTTTGTTTGTCACTGCAAAAACATTTTCATTTCATACCTCTTCTTCGCTTTAAGAATATTATCAGGCGATATTTTTCAAAAGTGAAAAAATCAGGTATCGCAATTTTTAACTAAAATTTTGGGTGAACAAACGGGATTCCAGCATGCATGAACACTAGGTCAAAAACACAAAAATAATAATGTCAAAGGTCGGTTTAGTGACATCACACACGCATTTTATATATATATATATATATATATATACCTTCAACTGCAAAGAACACGCAGTATAAATAACGTAAAGAAACGACGCTTGTATAGGAGATATTCCGCGAAAGACGAGAGAGAGAGAGAACAGAACAAATGAAAAAATGAGGTAACCACCTGGGAATCGAACCCGGGATCTTCCGATTGCTCTCGTCTTGCGCGGAATATCTCCTATACAAGCGTCGTTTCTTTACGATATATATATATATATATATATATATATATATATATACACACACACACACACACACTGCATTCATTTACGCTTTCCAAAGAAAGTAGGCAATTGTTTGTCACTGGGTGAATTTTTTTCCCAGCTTTGATAAATCCGAAATAAAATGCTGAGAAAATTTCTCGGCTCTGGATTTGAATAGGCTCTATCTTGAACGATTTGGGGGCCTATCTGACCTCTACAGTAAAAATCGTATCAAAATATTACGTTGATTATATATATATAAAAAGTCAATGAAACGCACAAAAAAATAAAAAATGTAAAAAACAAAGAAAAAGGCAAACTTTGAAGCGTAAATTTACCCGAACAAAAATAACCACCGAATATCCATGTGACTCGTGGCAGTCAACAAATAAATAACGATTTTGTGAAACAGTGACAAACGAGACCAAAGTGCGATTGCCTTCTCGAATTCCAAACGCAGACAACCAACCAACCAGCCGAATACATAACCCTCATTCCTGAGAAAACTAAAAATGAGGTTGAAAAGTGGGTAGAAAGAGAATAAATATTTTCCTACCTGATCCTTAACCCTCAGTTCGAGGTCGTGCTTGGCCTTCTTGAGGAGGGCGACCTCTTCCTCGGTCTTTCCCGTGAAGTTGAGGTCGTCGAGTTCTCTAGTGAGAGCGGCCAATTTCTCATCTTTCAGTTCAAGTTCCAATTTCAAAGTCTGGACAAGAAACAAGGAGGATTCTCGTGAACGACTATCGAACGAATTTTAATACTTCCTTAAACGTGCGTACGCATGCGCGCGCGCGCGCGCGCCTCTCCCTCACTTCATACAAGTAAAACTATACAATATCATATTTCAGCCAATATAAAATATAAAGAAATTGCTATTATTAATACCGTGGTTTTATTAAATATAATACGCAAAAATAATGGAAATGATACTACTATCAGTAAATCATAATAATTAGATGCTTTGGAATCCAGTTTTAGCCCTGAAGCCATTTCTTGAACATATTTTACCTTAAGCCGTACACGACGTCGCATTTCCTTTTCATATTTATTTACATTTAGTTTGCAAGCAATAGTAAATTAATATCGAAATAAAAAGCGAAGTCATACTCCACTGTATAATTGATTTTATTTATTTTCGCAAGCACAAATGGCATTTAACCCTGAAGGGATTAGGAAAGGTTCTCTTAAAAAAAAAAAAAATATAAATATATATATATATATATATATATATATATATATATATATATATATATATACACACACACAGGGTGGGACTTTTAACTGACGGTTTTAATATCCTTATAACTTTTTTGTTTTTTAACCAAATCAAAGAAAATTTATACACAACAAATGTACATACAAAGTTTTTTTCATTAAGCTGCTTTTATCTATCTGCAGAATTGACGAAATGGCGAAGAAAAACCTTTTGACGTATACAAAAACAAATGCTTTATAACGAAATGTCGTATAAAATAAGCCAAAGTTATTGCGTAATTGCTAGTCTCAGCTCTAAGCTCTCCCAATCTCACCCCTTGCGACTTTTTTTTATGGTTTTTTTTTTTGAAGTCGAAAGTCTACGCGACAAGACCAACCGACATTCATGAACTGAAACAGAATTCAAGCAGCTTTTGGTGAAATTACGGTCGAAATGCGACAAAAGGTGGCTTTGGAATATAATCACATTGAAGTTTATAACTAACCTTGTAAGTTTATAAAGGTAATTAAATTTATATCCAAAAAAACTTTATGTATGTACCTATGTTGTGTATAAATTTTATTTGATTTGGTTAAAAAACAAAAAAGTTAAGGATATTAAAACGGTCAGAGTTAAAAGGCCCACCCGGTATAATATATATATATATATATATATATATATATTATATATATAGTTCCCGAACTGGTTATGCTGTGCGCGCGTCATGTGATGCATGTTGTAGTGTGACTCAGTCTTTGTCCAAAGAACCGCTTGTTGATATCGTATTTTGTTCTCTCGATCGATATTTACTGTTTTTTTAAGTCAATTTGTGTTTTGTCGCATTTTGTGCATTTGAATAATGGCTACTGTTGAAGAACAACGTGTCTATAAAATTTTGCGTTAAGCTGGGCAAGACCTGCTTCTGAAACCCATGCCATGCTGAACACAGCATTTGGCAATGACGCCTTAAGTTGGACAACCACTTTTGAGTGGCACAAGCGCTTTAAGGAAGGACGAACGTCGACGGAGGACGATGCAAGGGTGGGACGACCTTCCACTTCAAGAACTGATGACACTGTTGCTCGTGTTCATGAAATGAAATGATTCGAGAGAACCATAGACTGACAGTCAGGGAAGTCGCGGACGAAATGGACATTTCGATACGATCATGCCACATACTCGGAGAGAATTTGGGGATGCATCGTGCGTCAGCCAAATTTGTGCCACGACTCTTGACTGACGAGCAGAAAGAGCAACGTGTTGTTGTCTCAAGACCTCCTTCAACGTGCCAAATCTTGATGAAAATTTTCTCAGAAACATCATTGCGAGTGACGAGACGTGGGTGTACGGGTATGACGTTGAAACAAAATCGCAGTCATCGCAATGGAAGTGCGCGACAGTAGCCATTATTCAAATGCACATGCAACAACAACACACAAAATGACTTCACAAAACAGTAAATATCGAGAGGACAAAATACGATATCAACAAGCGGTAACTGTCTTTGGACAAGGACTGAGTCACACTACAACATGCATCACATGACGCGCGCGCAGCATAACTATCAGGTCATCCCCAGATCCGGCTCAAGGTACCGGCAACTCGGGCAGTTGCCCGGGGCGCCACGTCATGTGTTTGGGATCTTCCAAATACAAAGGGAAAAATAGAAAAATAAATAAATAAATAAAATAAAATGAAATAAAAGAGTCAAATGTGAAAATTTCCTGATGTAGTCAAATTTTCAAGGATTATGACATTATATTAGCCAATAGCATTAGTACCAGACTACCAGTAAAGCTAAGGTCAGCTTGGCCCGACATGGGATGACATGTCACATGGGTTGATGTGGCCGCGTAGGTGAGCGTTGAGCACGAATTACATACGCCTGGCAGCGCTGCCATCCTTTAATATCTCATCAGTGTTGCCACTTTGTGGAATTTTTACCTTTTTTTGTGGATTTACCTCAGACAAAAGTGGCAACACTGTCTCATATTTTCATACATGGTTCCATTTTGAGAATGTTTAGTTGTACTTTGAGTGAATATCGTTAATTGTAATAAACTCTTTATTCCTACATTTGTAGTTTTTCCTCATTGTGAACAAATTTTAAAATTATACTTATAAGGGCGCCGAAGTTCAGCTTGCCCGGGGCGCCAGCAATCCTAGGGCCGGCCCTGGTCATCCCATAAGTAATGTCGTTTTTAAATCGAAATTTGACAAAAAAAAAAACCAACAAACTTTTTAATCTAGTATATACTTTCCATCGGAATCAATGACACTCTGCCAACGTCCTACAAGCTTTTCAATGCCATGTTTATAAAATTCAGGCGGTTTTGAGGCAAAAAACGTACAAAGACTGGTGAGCAGGTCATCTAAAGAAGTATACTGTTTCTCGTCAAGATAGTTTTGCAGACTCCTGAAGAGATGATAATCTGAAGGCGCAAGGTCTGGAGAATATGGAGGATGTGGGTTTTTCCCACCCAAGCTCCTCAATTTTTGCAGAAGTGATCCGAGCGGTATGAGGACGTGCGTTGTCGTGGTGGAACACTATTCCTTTCCGATTAACCAAAGGTCTCTTTTCTTTTAGTGCAGTGTTCAATCGGTCCAGTTGTTGACAGTAGACTTGAGCGGTGATTGTTTGGTTGTGTGGTAAGGTTTCAAAGTGTATTACACCACCTTTATCCCACCAAACACTAAGCAACACCTTCCGAGGGTGAAGATTTGGTTTTTGGCTGTGGTGTCGCTGGTTCTCCGGCACAAACCCACTGTCGACGGCGCTTAACATTCTGGTACAGTATCCACTTTTCATCACTAGTCACTAAACGGTGCAAAAACGGATCTTGGAGTTCACGGGAATGAAGAGCTGTGCTAATGTTTACCCACACCCTCAGATTGTCGACCGACAATTCATGTGGCACCCATTTTCCTAACTTAGGCACTTTCCCGAGTTGTTGCAAATGTCGATGCATGGTGGACGGGGATGAATTGAGTTTCTGGGCCAATTCTTCGACAGTCGTTGAACAGTCTTCTTCAAGTGCGGCTAACAGCAGGTCATCATCAAACTCAGCAGGGCGTCCAGAGCGTGCTGCATCTGTCAAACAGCAGTTACCATTCCTAAACTTTTGAAACCATCTTTGACATTTCCTCACATGCAGAATATCAGTCATAAACGTCCTGAATGTTTCGCGTTGCTTCAGTAGCACTATTCCCTTTTTTGAGCTCGTAAAGCATTATATGCCTGATATGCTCTTCTGATACCGCCATGTTTATGAGGGGTTCACATAAAGCAAAACACACGTCTTCACTGGTCAAGGTCTGTAAAGTATGTAGCGAAACACGATAGATCTCCTGTTAGATATAACCTTCGGAAAATTTATGCTTAAACCGAGTAGGACTAGTTTAAACTTAATCTATCGTAAAAAACGACATTACTTACGGGATGACCTGATAGTTCGGGAACTTTTTGAACACACCTATACTGATATATTGATCCTACGTTGCCTAGCAAGTGTTTATAAACCTCTAACATTTCCTTCCAACACATGGGATTGAGACAGCATTTGTCTTTACACATTAAAAATTAATTAACGAGATCGTTGCTATGCTACAGGGGTGTCTAACCGATTGATTACCAAGCATTTTTGAGTCGATTGCTAAGCAGAAATGGGAATTTCCTCAAAAGTGCAAGAACTAGAAAATGGTAAAAAAAAGAAAAGAAAATACTGCACTCGTATCAGCGTAAATGCTCGCAACGACTCGCAATTCATAACTCAATTCGTATGTTGAATTTACCGTTTGACTCGTGTCTACTTAATTTATATTATCTACATTTTGAAAATTACTGTACTTAAGAATATATCTTCGTCTTCAAAAGTTTGAAATTTAGTACAGTAAAAATAATGATGTGGAACATGACTGAAATTTTAAAATATGGAAATGAGAAAAGTCGTGGATGGGAGGAGTGAAAGGCAGTTGAGTACTGTAGGGCTCTTTTTGGCTAAGGTTTAAAGAGTAGCTTAATTCCCTCACAATGGTTGGACACCCTCGCTATACTACTACTACTATCACTTTCTAATGCGTTGCTGTGGAAACATTTCTTCACTGAACATCTCGGCACAGTTTGTCTATAATATTTTATAAAAAATGGAAAATCATTCACCGTTCTAATAATTTTTTCGATGAAATTACCGACTCATTATTATATTTATAAGATAAAAGGTTACTCAAAATCATATACATACATATCAGAATTGGTACGAGACTGCAAATTAAAATGAGTCACGGCTTTTACTTTTTTATTGAAATTATATTGTTACTTATTCTCGTACAAATATCTAAAACAAATTGGCGAATAAAAACGACAGAAATTAAACACGCAATTTGTAAAAGAACTTTATATACAGTACGTAACGCGCGCACGCGCGCAAACCATTTTGTCTGGGTCATGAATTTTTTTTTTCTTTTTGAGATTTCGGATAATTTTACTTGACGTAAAATATTTTCATGATTATCGAAAAAAAAAAAATAGCGGGTAAAAGGGGGAGGTAAAATCAGCAACTTATAAAACAATAAGTGCTTAAAAAAAACAAGCGCGTTACATCCCTTCAAAATGATGAAAAAACGTCAACAATAAAACACTAATCAAATTGCCTTTAATCTCTTCCTTTTTTTTGTTGGTGTAAATGAAAACGGAAATAATTGTAAAACAACCCAAAGTAATTTACGAGCCTCCTTCAATGTATACCCAGTCTTCAAACGACCCTTTCGCGTTTAAATTATAAATACGTAGCCCGCACTGAACGCCACGCGTGGAGTCCATAATCGGCGACCTTTTGTTTTAAACGCGTAATAAAAAAAAGTTAAAATGGAATTGAAAACGAAACAATTCTCGGAATCGAATCGTAAATTTGCTTTATCCTTCATTCTTTTTTCAAATACACGTTTCAAGAGCTTTCGGGGGTGACACCATATATGGATGGTTGAAATATGGGCTTATACTAGTTTTTAGACGTATATTATTATTATTAGCGTACGATTCGTTACGGGCGAGTCCTTACTTGGACAAAAATGAAAAATACGTACGACATAAATTCTAAGGAAGAATATAAATACTAATAGAGAGTGTACGAGGGCCAGAAATGAGTAAAACGCATTAATATTTTCTAGTTACGCGATAACATTTATCTTCACAGAAGATAATTTAGACAGAATGAAGAATGAGTACTATCCCATAATCTCCCGTACGGGCCTTTAACTCTCTCTCTCTCTCTCTCTGTCTGTCTCTTAAAGTATCGTCAGATAAGGAGAAAGGGTAAATCTTATATATTTTGTTACTACTGTAATTTAGGCCTAAACAAGATTAAACCACGTACTTCACACGATATGGAAGATAAGATATAAAAGCATAATGATTAAAGAAAGAATACTTCACATTAATGACCTAAACAGTCATTTTTGTTTATTTAATAAGCGTCATTTACAGAATCCAACAAATGGCTTTTACACCACTGATCAAACATATTTTAACACGCTAACTGTTCACAGCAATTAACATGATATATATATATATTATATATATATATATATATACACACACACACACACACACACACACACACACAGACGTTCGTATAACAAAAACTAAACACTTTCTAAAAAGGTTTTAAGCATTTACTGATGTGTTGAGGCAGTCGGGAGCATTCAAATTAGGAGATTTACTAACCCTAAAATTATCATCCCATGACGTAA
This sequence comes from Bathynomus jamesi, assembly GCA_023014485.1. Lineage (NCBI taxonomy): Eukaryota > Metazoa > Arthropoda > Malacostraca > Isopoda > Cirolanidae > Bathynomus > Bathynomus jamesi. The sequence continues at coordinate 1,477,048 of JAJOZX010000194.1, forward strand.
CAGCGTTGTAACAAATCCTACCGTAAAAGGGGCTTTCTAAGCCCTTTTTTTTTTTTTTAATGGGGGAATGGGGTTTAAACGCGAGGGAAAGAATTATAAAGAACAGCGATGTATATAAAATGTCTGATGTAGTCAGCCCCGTTCTCGCATACTGAATAGATGACTGGCAGTAAATAAATCCCGCTATATTTGCATATATACATATATGATCTACTGTTCTTACACACACACACACACACACTAAAATATATAATAATATTAGTTTATCTTGATATAAATTATCTAAAATAATTGATGCAAATCCCAAAAATAGAGGAAAAAAGTAATTACAAGAATGGGCAATTTTAATGTAAAACTTTCAAATAAAAATTATAATAATACCTTCAGGGGATCAACGTAGACGACATTTAACAGTTAGCCGAATTGTTCTTAAGGAACTGATGGTAAGCCAAATTAAAAATTAAAATTAAATTAAAACTAACTCCATAACTCCAATTAAACTTTGTTTTAATCTCTCTCTCTCTCTACTGATCGGGTTTTAGATAATAATTATTTATCTACAACCGCATTGTTTTCATTACCATAGGGCACGACTAAAGCAATAAAGGGAGAGGAGCCCTCAAGTGGCACTTAATAAGGGAACAATTTAAAAAGAATCGATGATGGGAGGATGTATGTATGTATGTATGTATGTATGGGGGGGGGGGCTTTTGAACTTCGTGAGAGAGCTTTAAACCGTGGGAACGAGTTAAAAGAATGAAAACAATCTAGAGAACCTTTATAACGATCATTCCTGTACCGGACGAACGTCGTTATTCTCTCTATGTGACGGTTAATTTGCCAATTACCGCGGGTTAGATTAAGTTAGGTTAAGCCAGTGGTGCACAAACTTTTTGGATGTGAGGGCCAAACCAACCATGTTTTATATGTAGGGGCCAGATATATAGATATTCTATTTTTTATAATAACCAGGGGTAATATTTCAGATTTTTCTTTGGGTAGCTAACTTTTTCATTGAATTGAAAAGACCCGTGGGGCCACTGAAAAGACCCGTGGGGGCCACATTTGGCCCGCGGGCCAGGGTTTGTGCATCACTGGGTTAAGCTATATAAAATATTTTTTTTAAGGCGGTAACAGAATGTTCCTTCGAACCAAATGGGGTATTATCGTTCTTCCTTTACGCTCCTTCGAACCAAATGGGGTATCGTTCTTCCTTTACGCTTACTCAATTTCCACATTAACGTTTACCCACTTCATCAATACATAATAACGAATAAATGATTTTCTAACACCATAAAAACTTTCGTAAGTAAAAGAAAAAGTATATTTCAAAGAGAAACTAAATTAAAAATAAATGTTTTCAAGGAGAATGCTCTTTTAGCTATCCCTGGACAGGATTACATTTAAGATTTATTTCCTTCCTTTATGGGCCAATTCTGTAAAAAAAAATTATAGGATTTTATACTACTTTTAACTATTGCATATATTAAGTGTCCTATAATATATATATATATATATATATATATATATATATATATATATATATATAACCACTTCCGGAAAAAGCTCCGCCCCTTTTTAATTCATTCATTCCTGACCGGAAGTTAATCGGAGGTCTGGAAAGAGACGAGACTGCACCTGCTGTTTCCAGTAATTGCTGACGGCCTCGTTCCTCACGGGGACCCGAAGGACGCTGGACAGACCTTTCGAGGCCCTAGTCTCCTCCTTCATGAGGTTAACTCCTGATGAAGGAGGCTCCGGTGAAACGGGCTCAACCGATGATTCTCTGCTGTCGGTGACGTCGGATGACAAACCAGTGTTACACCCGTCATCAGAGGTCTTTGGCGAGTTCTCAGCAGCTTGTAATGTGACGTCATTTTCCGTAACTGTTCCGTTACCGTTGTCGACGTTACCATCCGACTTTTCTCCGACATTATTTTTATTACCGGCGGCGTGGACGTTAACGAACAACTTTTTCCCTCCTACGGGAGCCTTTTTTCCTTTAATGAAACGTTTCTTAGCGTTGGGTGCTCTTAGCGTTTCATCTTTCCGCCCTTCCCACAAGGCGATCTTCTCCCGCAACGCTGAAGGCGTTTCTAAAACTCTCTTCTCTTTCATCCCCCTCTCTAAACTCTCAAATTTATCTCGTGACTTTAATAAGTTATCTAATTCTATTTGAAATAATTATTATTAATAAATAAATGAAAAACTTCAACGTCGTATCTTTTCAATGGTTTATAAGCAATAATTAATATCAGCACGTAGATTAACGAAGAACACGCACTAAAAAAGGCAGTAATACCCTCGTTAAATCCCAAATATGACGACAAACTATTTTAGGAAAAAGCGCGCAGCGTATTTGTACACATGGGATGTAATGAGGATAAAACGATGATGGAGATAGCGAGCCAATGGTCTACTATAACTTATCTCTAGAGAAACCTTCTTTATGAGGCTAATGAAGACTTTCATTATTAGAACGTTCAATGTTCTAAAATAAAAATGACAGCCAAGCAAGCGCTTTAATACGTACATTAACATCACAAGGAGGCGGACAAACTCCTTCACCAAAATAAATGAGCTCTAAACAAGATTATATTATGAAAAGACAATAAAAAACAAACTTTTTTTTGTAAACACAAAGAAGTTTTTGTAATACGTAATGCATATAATGATAACTCTTTGGATACAAAGTTATTTAATACCATGACTTTAATGTTTTTCAAGACCATACTTATATCAGTTCACTAGTTAATAAAAGAACAGCATGAGAAACGGACTGCTAACTGTTACTCATGCGATAGGGAGTTAGTTGTTCCCAGATAAAACTTGTTTTCGTTTTAACACTGTATTAGTAATAATAAAATGGCAAACAATGTTTACATCAGCTTTCAAAGAATGATAAATAATAAAAATGCAAGACTGCATTTTTTCATTAAAAAATTAAACTCGTGTATACACACACACACACACACACACACACACACACACACACCACACACACACACACACCTCCAAAATTTTCATAAACAGACAAGCCTCTTACTTGGGAAATTATTCTCTCCAAAGGCCTGACATACCTTCAACTCGTGTAGACTTACAGTATATTGTCAGTTTACGCTAGCATTATTATTACAGAAATAATTCTATACAAAATATTTTGAATAGAACTCTTCAGGCAGCCGAGACCTTGACAATAATTTTAGGCTCAAGAGTTGCTTTAATGCAACTTTGTAAATTTTGATCGTAGTTCAGATGTGTAGCTTAAAATTTTGATGGTTGTATTCATTTATTAATTTTCCGACCGACTTTCTTTTTCGTACTTTACAGAAATGTATGAAATTTTGTACAAGCGTGGACGGACTAGGTTAATGCGCAGACATTGTTCATTCCAGTGAATTTCCAACGGCAAAAGAAGAAAATGGTAGAATTGCTGATCAGAATGCAACTCATGAGAAGCCATATTTGGTTTGAGTTTGAGTGAACATAAATTTCTCAGATTTGAAAGGGAGAGTCTCGGATTATTTCTTAGTTTTGAAATTTTGTCGTTTCCCTTACATAATAATAATACAAACTGTAGTAATATTTCGTTCATTTAAATACTATTCATTCCAAAGGTTTTGATCTTTTCGTTCTAGGGTCGACGCTAAAATCAACTAAAATGGATCTATATTATTCTACTTCTCTTCACTTTTTGATTACTCTTCAGTACATTTGAACTCAGAGAAACGTTTGTTTATCAAAATTCGGTGGAAAAGAAGTCGAAATGAACCACAACACAATAGTGGATTTTTAGAGACGTTAGCTGACATTACATTATCATCTAACCTAACCTAACCCTAACCGGTGTGGACCCAAAGAGACAAAGGAAAGGACTTATTCTATGGAATATTAACACATTTCCAATTTACCCCCCAAAATTCTAAAAAAATAAAATGACTAAATTGTACTTAGAGGTACGGAGTTAATAAATACGCAGACGCATATTAAATTTGCGGAAGATCCAAAGGTTTCAAGTATTATCGGAAAAATAATAGTCTTTTCAGCTTAGTTAAGTCCGGTCTCCATCGTATATTTATATTGTTCGGCCAGAATTTTAAAACCAACAGACCTACGTATAAGGTACGGTAAGTTTAGTTTATTTGTTGAAGCTAAAATCAAACAACGGGTTGTAATTACGTTAATATTATGTTTATTTTGTCTGGTAAGCTCAGGCTCAATATCTCAAACAGCTCATTCTGAATCGACTAGACTGTGAACCAAACGGAGAGAGCCTAGGCTACTCTAGGTTTAGCTTAGAATGCGTGGCTAAGTTAGCGTCTAGGCCCTAGGAAACGGGGAAGGGGGGAACCGAGGTTAAATATTATAATTATAATGAAGGTAGCACTTTTATATTTAATATTCGTGCTACCAATCACATTCAATCTCGCTTTTATTAAGTTCACAATCATTATTATTATACAGGGTGTCCCATAAGTCTGGAGCCATAGGGTAAAATAAGTAATTCATGCTTTCCGTTTATGCAAGTGCCCATGATGTCTGAGTAAGGAAGAACGCATCCAGGTAATTCTGCACGTAGGAAATCGGAGTCAGAGGGAGGTCGCTGAGGAATTTAACAGATTGCATCCGGACCGCGCGCCGATCACACAGCTGCGTCGGCAAACTCGTAGCAAAGTTCAGGGAAACGGGATTCATAGGAGATAAACCACGCAGTGGACCTCCGAGGACATCCACCGACGATGACACAGCCGCTACCATCCTCGCTCATTTCACAAACAGTCCCCAAAAGTCTCTCCGGCGTTTTTATTGCCGTTTTTATCATTTTGCCCTATGGTTCCAGTCTTACGGGAAACTCTGTATAATTATATTCGCAATCACTTATCACTTTACATTTATATAACATCACATTCGTACCCAGTATCCCACTCGCTTTCATTCCCACATTCTGTCTCATATTCACGCTTAATATCATATTCGCATTGAGTATTCGTATTCAAATCCGTCTCATATTCACCCACCCAGACATACTCATTATCTCCGCACGCTATCATACGACACAATGTATATTAAAACCCATAAAAAAAAATAGGAGACATTCCTCCAAATATTTTTACTCCACGAGGGTGTTGAAATATACACTAAAATACTCGGAGGAATCCTTTATTTTTCACGTCCATTGTTTTGATATAAGACTTTCGTGAATTTTTTCCAATATATATTGTTACTAATATCCGATTTACTCGTGAAAAATATTATCTGTAAGCAAATGATCGATTTTATAAATGAAATATTTATTGAAACTGCGATGGGAGAAGTATAGTTGACCCAATCCAAAGATGGTCTCGACTACTGCCATTACTTTGTGACTTAGTTTATTCTTTCTCGTACCTCGTGGGTTCACCAAAGATGGTTCATAACAATGTTTAAGGAGAGACTCGACGAGCAATTCCCGCAATCCATCCAATTTTTAAGACACTCCAACCGAGTTGAAATTCTGAGAAACGATCAACCAAGCATATTTCATCGGAAATAAGCAGTCATTGGTATTACCTACATACTCCATAACTATGAAGGATGAAAACGAAAACGGACATTACGTAACTAACGAACGACAATTATAAATTATGAAAGTAGTGCGGGGAAATCTTACGAAAGGAAACATCTTACAACCAACTTCACGTATATGAGAATATTCCAGTTTTCACTTAAATCTAAATAAGGAAAGGGGGGAGGGGAGGAAAAGGATTTAAAAAAAAAAAAAATCAACGTGTCTCATGATTTAGGTCACGGCTTCCGAACCAAAGAATGCGACACCACCAAAACTGCTCATTCAATTTAAACCCAGTAGAAAAAAAATCTCACGGAATACACAAATAGCAGGAAGGCACGTCAACCTAACACAATGGATTAATAAATAAAATCGACGATTTCAATGCATTTGCGAACGATAAAATGCTAAAAAAAAAAAATGCCTAAAAGCATTTCTTTAATTCGAGTATAAAACAATAAACCTAATGTTAAAAATCACGCAAAACGAACTGGCCTGCGTTTGTTAGAGAAAAAAGTTAAAAAAAAATTTAATTTCATTCAAATAGAGTTGATAAAAGATACGAGATTACACTAAATATTGATCATTTTTGCTAGTAGTTACTAGTTAGATCCACTGGTATAAATCCCATGACAAGGCATTCAAACATACTTACGATGAAACGCGCGCGCGCGGCACACACACACACTTTTATATATATATATTCCAAAATGTAATTGAAGTAGGGAGATTTTTGGACATTTCTATTACTACATTTCCTGAAAACAGTAGGATAACGTAATAATAATAATAATAAAGCCTAAAGCTTAAGGGCGAAACTACGCAAGAAAAATTAAAAAAAGTATGGTCTGTTAAAACATTGTAATATTTATTTTCACCAATAATAAAAGATATTTTAATAATAATAATAATAAGGGTTGGAAACATGAAATAAAATGCGAGTAAAAAGAGCGCAAATACCAAAGAAGAAAATCTAACGCGAGACCCGAAGAATTTTTGACGAGTTGAACGCTAAATAATGACGGGTACTGGAATAAAAAGGGAGAAACTAAAAAGGGTACGAAACGTGCCAAGGGGTACGGGGCAACTCGACTGGAGGTCATCCGTTAACATCCTAATAGTGAGGTATGTCAAAATGAAGTACGCCACGGAAGTACAAATACTACGGTCTGAATCAGTGGCTCCCGAAACTTTTTCTTTCAACGATCCCTTTGGCATATAAATTTTTACGGGCCCCTTCACTTTTTTAACTCGAAGTTCAAGTATTAAAAAAAACATTTAATATTAATTTAATATTTGTAATTTTCATTCATTATTAACGTACAAAACGAATGATGAAAGCGCGGTTTATTTATTAATTTTGTTTAGCCACCGACAAACTCGCGTCCCACAACCTATTTTCCCGGGTAAAGGACCCTTCGCGTAACCCACGGCGGACCCCACTTTGGGAACCACTGGTCTGGACATTAATTCGTGCGAAATGGGACAATAACCAATACGCATGAATTCTAGCGGATGTTACAAATATCATTGAGCAAATTATCAGTGCGTGAAATAAAACAAACTCGGCAGACTATATCATTACGATGATAATGATGACGAAGGATGAAAAAAATAATAATACTCTGAAAAAAAAACGTAAATTAATAGTTGATTAAAGTAAAAAAAAAGTTATTTGATAATAAAGATCAGATTTAAATTAATTATTTCCGCCCATTATGAGTGAGATACGCGAAGTTTGAAAAAGGGTTCTTTCCGCAGTAACGGAGATATTACACAAAAATTAATTATAAACGACAAATTGTCAACGACGATACGCTCACATGGTTATAACGAGCCCAAAGAGAGTCGGGAGGATTCGAACACACGCGCGCAACTTCACCCAACGAGGTCAGATGGCAGACTAAAGTCATTGAAAAAGCGCATTGACAAAAAAAGAAAACTTCTCATCGTTTCAGAATTCGCCATCCATGACTGCTTTACTATACGATTACGGACGCACGAACGAACCATTTTACTTTAGAAAAAATATATATTGTTCGTCTCTCTCATTTCATTTTGCATAAAATCTCTCTCTCTCTCTCTTCTCTCTCTCTCTCGATACGACGAACTGAATTTTAATAGATGAATTAAATCGTGCACAAAAATAGGATGCATTATATATATATATATATATATATATATATATATATATATATATATATATATATAAGCATGAGTAATAAATTCGTAATCTCTTAATAAGGTTTCAAACAACAATTACGTTAAAATTCTTTAAGAAAAAAAACCTTGATAGGTAACAATAAAAATTACTTCCTTCAAGAAATTTGAATTAATAAAAAGAAAATTAAATCCTAATTCAATAACAAAAAGTAAAGAAACGATTAATATTTATCTCCAATTTA